>JARJEI010000015.1:7630578-8009343 GCA_029955415.1 Lottia scabra
AAAATTTGGAAAATTTGACTCCCTGAAACGCGATTTCCTGACATTTCCTGATGAATTTAAGGTTTACTTGTAAAACCACTAAGAAAAATTGAAGAATTACACACTGCCGAGAATGCCAATTGGAAGCCTAGAACACGATTTTCTGAAGTTTATGGATCTCTTCTAGAAAATTTGGAGAATTGGACTCTCTGAAACGCAATTTCCTGACATTTCCTGATGAATTTAAGGTTTACTTGTAAACTGTGGGACCAACACATATCAAAATCGAGAAATAGAAGCGAAAATTTCTTTTTTGTCAAAAGGATCTTGTTTAAAGTAAAATGAGAATTAGACGCGAATTACAGACGTTTCCCTGTGAATTTAGGGTCTGTGGTATGTCACTCAGAAAATTTTGATAATTACACACCTTTTTTGCTGCCGAGAAAGCCATAGGGGAGCCAGGAAACACAATTTCCTGAAGTCTGGGGATTTCTTCTAGAAAATTTAGAGAATTTGACTCTCGGAAACACGATTTCCTAATGAATTTAAGGTTTAATAGATTGAAAGACGAACACAGGAAAATTTTGAGAATTAAATATCTTGAAACACTTAAATTCTTAACATTTCCTGCTACAAAGACTCAGTAAAATGAATTAATGTAGTTTTAAAAAAATAACACTTGAGATTTTTTTTAGGGGGGCAAGATTTATATTAGGGGGGGGGGCAAACCCCCCCCAAGCCCCCCCTTGGCTACGGGCCTGTATTTAAAATTAAAAAGCAATCCAACTCCATTCAAACATTACGTGTAGACTTTTTAAAAATCTTAAATTTATTAAAGTTGAAGCAGTTGAATCATTGATTTAACTAATTTAGTGATATTTGCAGAAATATTCTATCTTGGGTTCATCTACATAGTGTGACGTAATGTGACTTTTCATCAAGTTGAAGTTGACAAATATTCAAATAATGGTATTGCCATGTCCAATCAAAACAATTTTCAGTTTTCAAAAAATAAATATATTGTCAGCAAAACTTGTCTTTGTATCTACCTTCAAAACATGCTCTAACTTCTAATTTCTCAGTAGTGGTAACTGGTAAAGTATCATCTGCTGCAGTTAATTTAATTACAACCTTATCACCTCGGACATCATTAGGGAAAGTAACACTTGCTGTATCACCAACCACAGTCTGTAATAATTCAATCAAAAGGTTTAGTAAAGAAAGAGTTACAAAGAGTCTAATAATTATCTATAACAAAGTCCCAAAAGTATTAGTAAAAATGTTTCCATGTTACAAAATAATAAATAAAACAACGATCAGACTTACTCCAGTTATTGGAGTCTTTTCAGTACCATCAGAACCAATTGGTGTAGCAGTAATGATAGCAACATTTGTTACTTCAACCGATACACTTCCTAATGTAACTTCATCTGTTGATGTTGGTGTGAGGTTTATAGTAATTTCTGGGTTTGATCCAACAGGGAAAGATGCACCGCCAGTTCTTATTTGATTAACATCAACAATTGTAGGTAATGAACTGATACTTGAATCAGGTATTATTTGTGGCTCATCCATACCATCTATCACAGTACATTCTGTAAAATATAATTATAGAACATTGATGCTTTCCAGCTGTATATGTCAACATTATTTGAAAGAAAACTAAAAGGTGTTTAAATATTACAAAAAGTAAATCAAAATTAACGTCAGACCTAATCTGTAATAAAATATTTCCCTATCGAAAGAGAAATATACTTTCTTTGTGTTGGTATTTCAGTATATAAATTAAATTACCTGGTGGTGCAACTGTTGTGGGTAATGTTGGTTGTATTGGTGGTGTTGGTTGTGTTCCTTGTGGTCCTTCGGTTGCTGATGATCCAGATACTACTGTGGTTGTGCCAACAGGATGAGTTTCTAAAAATAAAAAATATAAATATTGACAATTGATATAACTGACAAAATGTATTTATAAAATACGTAATTAGTCACAGCAAAATGTACAAAACGTAAAACAAGTATGAGAACTGGAATAAAAACCGTCATCATAGTAACAAAATTTCAAAGTGAGTGTAGATTTCTATATTCATAAGATTTAAACTCATATGAAAATAAGTACTAATTCAATTCAAATATATCATTCACAATAATTTACCTTCAAAACAGGCATGTATATTCAATTGAATGTCAACTGGAGAATCTGGAGTAGTAGGTTTAACAAGGATTTTGATTTTGGATGTATCAACTCCATCAGGTAATACTTTCTTTAAATCAGTCTAAAAAATAAAGTTTAGAAAATAAATACCTGAAATCAACATACCAATAACAAGATACAACAATCAATATAATACAATAAAAACATAAACATTATAAAACATATAAAACTTACACTGACAGATACTTCTTGGATTGGTACATATTCGTTTGTAGTTTCATCAAATACAAAAACTTCTATCGATTCAACATTGTTGGGATTTTTAGCTTCAACATCTCCAAGCGGAATTGGACTGCCATCTGGTGAAAGTTGGACTGTAATATTAACTCCATCACTTGGTACATTAGGAATGTTATAAGGGGTTGTTGAATCTGGTCTTAAGTTCTCAGGATTATCTGATGATGGTGAGTCATCTGGTTGTGTAAGATACTCAGCAGGGAGTAATTGTGGATTATCCATTCCATCGATCTTAGTACATGGTGCTGTAAAAAAATAAAAATATATAATTGATGCGACAATGCAACACCCCAATTTAATAAATTATAGTAACTATTTTACATGTCCGTTTTCTTTCTTTTTAAATGATCTTACAACTATTGATTATTTAGAAATACCATAAACTTACTTGATGTAGTACCTTCTTTAGGGGTAGTTGAAACACCAAGCCCTGTAGTTTCTAAAATGACAGAAATCATTAATAAGATAATAACATAAATCATCACAATCATAAAATAGATCGTTAATAATCATTAGGTAATAATAAATTAAAAACTTCACACAAAACAATATATTTAAAATTAAAAAGCAATCCAACTCCATTCAAACATTACGTGTAGACTTTTTAAAAATCTTAAATTTATTGAAGTTGAAGCAGTTGAATCATTGATTTAACTAATTTAGTGATATTTGCAGAAATATTCTATCTTGGGTTCATCTACATAGTGTGACGTAACGTGACTTTCCATCAAGTTGAAGTTCACAAATATTCAAATAATGGTATTGCCATGTCCAATCAAAACAATTTTCAGTTTTCAAAAAATAAATATATTGTCAGCAAAACTTGTCTTTGTATTTACCTTCAAAACATGCTTTAACTTCTAATTTCTCAGTAGTGGTAACTGGTAAAGTATCATCTGCTGCAGTTAATTTAATTACAACCTTATCACCTCGGACATCATTAGGGAAAATAACACTTGCTGTATCACCAACCACATTCTGTAATAATTCAACCAAAAGGTTTAGTAAAGAAAGAGTTACAAAGAGTCTAATAATTATCTATAACAAAGTCCCAAAAGTATTATTAAAAATGTTTCCATGTTACAAAATAATAAATAAAACAAAGATCAGACTTACTCCAGTTATTGGAGTCTTAGGAGTACCATCGGAACCAATTGGTGTAGCAGTAATGGAAGCAACATTTGTTACTTTAACCGATACACTTCCTAATTCAACTTCATCTGTTGATGTTGGTGTGAGGTTTATAGTAATTTCTGGATTTGATCCAACAGGGAAAGATGCACCGCCAGTTCTTATTAGATTAACATCAACCAAAGGAGAATCTGAACTGATACTTGAATCGGGTATTATTTGTGGCTCATCCATACCATCTATCACAGTACATTCTGTAAAATATAATTATAGAACATTGATGCTTTCCAGCTGTATATGTCAACATTATTTGAAAGAAAACTAAAAGGTGTTTATATATTACAAAGGTTAAATCAAAATTAACATCAGACCTAATCTGTAATAAAATATTTCCCTATCGAAAGAGAAATATACTTTCTTTGTGTCGGTATTTTAGTATATAAATTAAATTACCTGGTGGTGTAACTGTTGTGGGTAATGTTGGTTGTATTGGTGGTGTTGGTTGTGTTCCTTGTGGTCCTTCGGTTGCTGATGATCCAGATACTACTGTGGTTGTGCCAACAGGATGAGTTTCTAAAAATGAAAAATATAAATATTGACAATAGATATAACTGACAAAATGTATTTATAAAATACGTAATTAGTCACAGCAAAATGTACAAAACGTAAAACAAGTATGAGAACTGGAATAAAAACCGTAATCATAGTAACAAAATTTCAAAATGAGTGTAGATTTCTATATTCATAAGATTTAAACTCATATGAAAATAAGTACTAATTCAATTCAAATATATCATTTACAATAATTTACCTTCAAAACAGGCATGTATATTCAATTGAATGTCAACTGGAGAATCTGGAGTAGTAGGTTTAACAAGGATTTTGATTTTGGTTGTATCAACTCCATCAGGTAATACTTTCTTTAAAACAGTCTAAAAAATAAAGTTTAGAAAATAAATACCTGAAATCAACATACCAATAACAAGAAAAAACAATCAATATAATACAATAAAAACATAAACATTATAAAACATACAAAACTTACACTGACAGATACTTCTTGGATTGGTACGTATTCGTTTGTAGTTTCATCAAATACAAAAACTTCTATCGATTCAACATTGTTGGGATTTTTAGCTTCAACATCTCCAAGCGGAATTGGACTGCCATCTGGTGAAAGTTGGACTGTAATATTAACTCCATCACTTGGTACATTAGGAATGTTATAAGGGGTTGTTGAATCTGGTCTTAAGTTCTCAGGATTATCTGATGATGGTGAGTCATCTGGTTGTGTAAGATACTCAGCAGGGAGTAATTGTGGATTATCCATTCCATCGATCTTAGTACATGGTGCTGTAAAATAAATCAAAATATATAATTGATGAGACAATGCAACACAAACCCCAATTCAATAAATTATAGTAACTATTTTACATGTCCGTTTTCTTTCTTTTTAAATGATCTTACAACTATTGATTATTTAGAAATATCATAAACTTACTTGATGTAGTACCTTCTTTAGGGGTAGTTGAAACACCAAGCCCTGTAGTTTCTAAAATGACAGAAATCATTAATAAGATAATAACATAAATCATCACAATCATAAAATAGATCATTAATAATCATTAGGTAAAAATAAATTAAAAACTTCACACAAAACAATATATTTAAAATTAAAAAGCAATCCAACTCCATTCAAACATTACGTGTAGACTTTTTAAAAATCTTAAATTTATTGAAGTTGAAGCAGTTGAATCATTGATTTAACTAATTTAGTGATATTTGCAGAAATATTCTATCTTGGGTTCATCTAAATACTGTGACGTAACGTGACTTTTCATCAAGTTGAAGTTCACAAATATTCAAATGATGTTATTGCCATGTCCAATCAAAACAATTTTCAGTTTTCAAAAAATAAATATATTGTCAGCAAAACTTGTCTTTGTATTTACCTTCAAAACATGCTCTAACTTCTAATTTCTCAGTAGTGGTAACTGGTAAAGTATCATCTGCTGCAGTTAATTTAATTACAACCTTATCACCTCGGACATCATTAGGGAAAATAACACTTGCTGTATCACCAACCACATTCTGTAATAATTCAGTCAAAAGGTTTAGTAAAGAAAGAGTTACAAAGAGTCTAATAATTATCTATAACAAAGTCCCAAAAGTATTATTAAAAATGTTTCCATGTTACAAAATAATAAATAAAACAAAGATCAGACTTACTCCAGTTATTGGAGTCTTAGGAGTACCATCGGAACCAATTGGTGTAGCAGTAATGGAAGCAACATTTGTTACTTTAACCGATACACTTCCTAATTCAACTTCATCTGTTGATGTTGGTGTGAGGTTTATAGTAATTTCTGGGTTTGATCCAACAGGGAAAGATGCACCGCCAGTTCTTATTTGATTAACATCAACCAATGGAAAATCTGAACTGATACTTGAATCGGGTATTATTTGTGGCTCATCCATACCATCTATCACAGTACATTCTGTAAAATATAATTATAGAACATTGATGCTTTCCAGCTGTATATGTCAACATTATTTGAAAGAAAACTAAAAGGTGTTTAAATATTACAAAAAGTAAATCAAAATTAACGTCAGACCTAATCTGTAATAAAGTATTTCCCTATCGAAAGAGAAATATACTTTCTTTGTGTCGGTATTTCAGTATATGAATTAAATTACCTGATGGTGTAACTGTTGTGGGTAATGTTGGTTGTATTGGTGGTGTTGGTTGTGTTCCTTGTGGTCCTTCGGTTGCTGATGATCCAGATACTACTGTGGTTGTGCCAACAGGATGAGTTTCTACAAATGAAAAATATAAATATTGACAATAGATATAACTGACAAAATGTATTTATAAAATACGTAATTAGTCACAGCAAAATGTACAAAACGTAAAACAAGTATGAGAACTGGAATAAAAACCGTCATCATAGTAACAAAATTTCAAAATGAGTGTCGATTTCTATATTCATAAGATTTAAACTCATATGAAAATAAGTACTAATTCAATTCAAATAGATCATTAACAATAATTTACCTTCAAAACAGGCATGTATATTCAATTGAATGTCAACTGGAGAATCTGGAGTAGTAGGTTTAACAAGGATTTTGATTTTGGTTGTATCAACTCCATCAGGTAATATTTTCTTTAAATCAGTCTAAAAAATAAAGTTTAGAAAATAAATATCTGAAATCAACATACCAATAACAAGATACAACAATCAATAAAAACATAAACATTATAAAACATACAAAACTTACACTGACAGTCACTGCTTGGATTGGTACGTATTCGTTTGTAGTTTCATCAAATACAAAAACTTCTATCGATTCAACATTGTTGGGATTTTTAGCTTCAACATCTCCAAGCGGAATTGGACTGCCATCTGGTGAAAGTTGGACTGTAATATTAACTCCATCACTTGGTACATTAGGAATGTTATAAGGGGTTGTTGAATCTGGTCTTAAGTTCTCAGGATTATCTGATGATGGTGAGTCATCTGGTTGTGTTAGATACTCAACAGGGAGTAATTGTGGATTATCAATTCCATCGATCTTAGTACATGGTGCTGTAAAATAAATCAAAATATATAATTGATGAGACAATGCAACACAAACCCCAATTCAATAAATTATAGTATCTATTTTACATGTCCGTTTTCTTTCTTTTTAAATGATCTTACAACTATTGATTATTTAGAAATACCATAAACTTACTTGATGTAGTACCTTCTTTAGGTGTAGTTGAAACACCAAGCCCTGTAGTTTCTAAAATGACAGAAATCATTAATACGATAATAACATAAATCATCACAATCATAAAATAGATCGTTAATAATCATTAGGTAAAAATAAATTAAAAACTTCACACAAAACAACATATTTAAAATTAAAGAGCAATCCAACTCCATTCAAACATTACGTGTAGACTTTTTAAAAATCTTAAATTTATTGAAGTTGAAGCAGTTGAATCATTGATTTAACTAATTTAGTGATATTTGCAGAAATATTCTATCTTGGGTTCATCTACATAGTGTGACGTAACGTGACTTTTCATCAAGTTGAAGTTGACAAATATTCAAATAATGGTATTGCCATGTTCAAACAAAATAATTTTTAGTTTTCAAAAAATAAATAAATTGTCAGCAAAAGTTGTATTTGCATCTACCTTCAAAACATGCTTTAACTTCTAATTTATCAGTAGTGGTAACTGGTAAAGTATCATCTGCTGCAGTTAATTTAATTACAACCTTATCACCTCGGACATCATTAGGGAAAATAACACTTGCTGTATCACCAACCACAGTCTGTAATAATTCAATCAAAAGGTTTAGTAAAGAAAGAGTTACAAAGAGTCTAATAATTATCTATAACAAAGTCCCAAAAGTATTATTAAAAAAGTTTCCATGTTACAAAATAATAAATAAAACGAAGATCACACTTACTCCAGTTATTGGAGTCTTTTCAGTACCATCAGAACCAATTGGTGTAACAGTAATGGAAGCAACATTTGTTACTTTAACCGATACACTTCCTAATTCAACTTCATCTGTTGATGTTGGTGTGAGGTTTATAGTAATTTCTGGGTTTGATCCAACAGGGAAAGATGCACCGCCAGTTCTTATTTGATTAACATCAACCAATGGAGAATCTGAACTGATACTTGAATCGGGTATTATTTGTGGCTCATCCATACCATCTATCACATTACATTCTGTAAAATATAATTATAGAACCTTGATGCTTTCCAGCTGTATATGTCAACATTATTTGAAAGAAAACTAAAAGGTGTTTAAATATTACAAAAGGTTAAATCAAAATTAACATCAGACCTAATCTGTAATAAAGTATTTCCCTATCGAAAGAGAAATATACTTTCTTTGTGTCGGTATTTCAGTATATAAATTAAATTACCTGGTGGTGTAACTGTTGTGGATCGTGGGGTTGTGCCAACAGGATGAGTTTCTAAACATATAAAATATAAATATTGACAATTGATATAACTGACAAAATGTATTTATAAAATACGTAATTAGTTACTGCAAAATGTACAAAACGTAAAACAAGTATGAGAACTGAAATAAAAACTGTCATCAAAATTTCAAAGTGAGTATTGGGTGAGTTGCTGAAACAGTGTGAACAATTTATTTGATTATTCCAAAAACATGTGTTTTTTTCGCAGTTATTTGCTAAAATTATTGATCCTGAAAAAATCTCACAAGCAAATTAGACTTCAATGTTGATGCAGAAATACAACTTTTATCTTTAAAAATTTACCTTCGAAGCAGGCCTTGACTTCAACTTTAACTTCGATATCTTCGGATGGGTTTATAGGTGTGACCTCGATTTGAATCTTGGTGACAAGAACCCCACTTGGGAAGGTTAAGATACCAGTAGTACTTTCAGGCTGTAAATTATAGTTTTATTAAAGTCAATTTTTATTTATAGATAGGTAGTAATACATTATTACAAGCCTCAGTTCAACCAGCAAACATATCCAAGGCAAAATAAAGAAATCCTTTTCTTTAAGTTAAAGAGAAAAGAACACGTCAACATTCACTAATCATTTAAGGCAATAAACTATTTTATATTTATTGACGAATTTCTGTTTAGACGAAACAAAGCAAAGGCTGCAATGTATACTTTCCATAAAACATAAAATAATTTTTATACCTGTCCTGAAGTTGTTGGAATAGGTTCATACTGTTGAGTATCATTATTAAATCCTAATACACGAACAGATTGTACATTAGTTTTTACTGGTAGAGAAACTTCTGCTAAATCAACTGGTTTATCATCAGATACAGTAATATCAATTGTTGTTGGGGTTGCAGATGCTGGTACAGTAAATGGTGGAGTATTTCCAGGTCTCAGATTGTCTGGGTTATCAGTTAATGGAGAATTATCTGGTTGAGCAAGGAAAGCTGTAGGTAGGATTGTTGGATCTTCCATACCATTACTCTCTGCACAAGGTGCTAAAATATGCCAGAATAATATTTATGTAATAATATAAAAGAAAGTCTTTCTACAAAATAAATTGAGTAGTAAATTTTATTACACATACATATTACCGCAAATTTCTAAAAAAAACATTTGTGCTTATTATGAGTGTTAAAAAATATCTAATATAATCCGGATAATATTACAAATATATTTTAACAATAAATAAAAAACAAGTTGACTGAAGTTTCAAATTATTAAATTTCTAAAGATATCTTGGTTTTTATCTAGAAGACATGATGTTTGTATGTTACAATTAAATATATTAACTTACATGGAGTAGTTGCAGGTGAGGCTGTACTTGGTACAAGTGTTTGTGATAATCTTTGTCCAAGGGTTTCTATAACAAACAGGATATACCAAATGTTAACAGTATATACAAATTGTAACTACTTCATTCTTTCACCCATGACTTTACACGAGGTGTAAAAGTGACGAAAACAGTTTACTTCTACCAACAAAACTGATCAACAATGAAGCTGTTATTATAGGCTTCTGTTATACACATAGATAGTTAATTCTGTATGTATGCTTGGATGATCTATGAATGGTGGCAATCCGATAGAACAGTGTAATTTCTTACCTTCGAAACAAGCTAGAATATTGAGTTGTAAAGAAACTGGATTGCCTGCATCACTAGCATTAACAACAATCTTTATTTTACCAGCGTTTGTATCAGCTGGGAATTCAACCTTTGGATTTCCATTGTTTCCAGAAGGATCAGACTAGAATATAAAAATGTTACGAGTCAAATCTACTGTTACGATGAGTTTTAAAAGTTGAACAAATATATAATTTTGGTTTTAGAAAATCTATCATTTCAATCAAGTAAGCTCTGTATAATTTACTATTCCTAAAGATCCTTTCATAGAACTGGTAGAAAATTAAATGAGTACTATATTTCACATTAGATAATCAATCATCGTTCTTACCTCACTAGATTGTGGTAATTCTGTGGAATCTCCATTTGTATCAACTGAATACACTGTGAAGGATTGGACATTAACAGCACCAAGAAGTTCCACAGATTTAAGTTCAACAGAATCATCACTTGTTGGTGTTAAATCTACCACTATTGATGGTTCTGAGCCAGCTGGGAATGTTGCTGGTTCTGGTCCTGATCCGGGTCTAAGATTTTCCTTGATTTCATCGTTAAGTCCTATTACTGTGATACTTGATGATGGTATAACTTGTGGATTATCCATACCATTCAATGACACACATTGTTCTACAAGAAAAATTCAATTTGATTACTATCTGATTTCGTTATATTAATAGAACATTGTCTTCTTTTCCAGTCCAAAACGTTTATAAAAATTGATATAATAAGATGACTAACCTTCAGTGGTACCACCAGTAGTTGGTTGTGTTTCTTGTGGTCCTTCAGTTGCTGATGTTACAGGTATTGGGTGAGTTTCTGAAACAACATGAACAATATAATTGACTATTCGAAAAACATGTGTTTTTTCGCAGCTATTTGCTAAAATTAGTGATCCAGAAAAAAATCTGTTCCCAAGTAAATTAGACTTCAATGTTGACATATTTGATGCAGAAATACAACTTTTATCTTTAAAAATTTACCTTCGAAGCAGGCCTTGACTTCAACTTTAACTTCGATATCTTCGGATGGGTTTATAGGTGTGACCTCGATTTGAATCTTGGTGACAAGAACCCCACTTGGGAAGGTTAAGATACCAGTAGTACTTTCAGGCTGTAAATTATAGTTTTATTGAAGTCATTTTTATTTATAGATAGGTAGTAATACATTATTACAAGCATCAGTTCAACCAGCAAACATATCCAAGGCAAAATAAAGAAATCCTTTTCTTTAAGTTAAAGAGAAAAGAACACGTCAACATTCACTAATCATTTAAGGCAATAAACTATTTTATATTTATTGACGAATTTCTGTTTAGACGAAACAAAACAAAGGCTGCAATGTATACTTTCCATAAAACATAAAATAATTTTTATACCTGTCCTGAAGTTGTTGGAATAGGTTCATACTGTTGAGTATCATTATTAAATCCTAATACACGAACAGATTGTACATTAGTTTTTACTGGTAGAGAAACTTCTGCTAAATCAACTGGTTTATCATCGGATACAGTGATATCAATTGTTGTTGGGGTTGCAGATGCTGGTACAGTAAATGGTGGAGTATTTCCAGGTCTCAGATTGTCTGGGTTATCAGTTAATGGAGAATTATCTGGTTGAGCAAGGAAAGCTGTAGGTAGGATTGTTGGATCGTCCATACCATTACTCTCTGCACAAGGTGCTAAAATATGCCAGAATAATATTTATGTAATCATATAAAAGAAAGTCTTTCTACAAAATAAATTGAGTAGTAAATTTTATTACACATACATATAACCGCAAATTTCTCAAAACATTTATGAGTGTTAAAAAAGATTTGATGTAATCCGGATAATATTACAAATATATTTTAACAATAAATAAAAAAACAAGTTGACTGAAGTTTCAAATTATTAAATTTCTGAATATGTTTTTGTTTTTATCTAGAAGACATGATGTTTGTATGTTACAATTAGATATATTAACTTACATGGAGTAGTTGCAGGTGAGGCTGTACTTGGTACAAGTGTTTGTGATAATCTTGGTCCAAGGGTTTCTATAACAAACAGGATATACCAAATGTTAATAGTATATAAAAATTGTAACTACTTCATTCTTTCACCCATGACTTTACACGAGATTTGAAAGTGACGAAAACAGTTTACTTCTACCAACAAAACTGATCAACAAAGAAGCTGTTTATCTGAAGCACCTTGCTCCACAAGTCTAAATGTCGCAATCTGATATCTTTAAAAGATGTTTTGTTTGAAAGTTCATAGGCTTCTGTTATACACATAGATAGTTAATTCTGTATGTATGCTTGGATGATCTATGAATGGTGGCAATCCGATAGAACAGTGTAATTTCTTACCTTCGAAACAAGCTAGAATATTGAGTTGTAAAGAAACTGGATTGCCTGCATCACTAGCATTAACAACAATCTTTATTTTACCAGCGTTTGTATCAGCTGGGAATTCAACCTTTGGATTTCCAATATTTCCAGAAGGATCAGACTAGAATATAAAAATGTTACGAGTCAAATCTACTGTTACGATGAGTTTAAAAAGTTGAACAAATATATAATTTTGGTTTTAGAAAATCTATCACTTCAAACAAATAAGCTCCGTATAATATACTATTCCTAAAGATCCTTTCATAGAACTGGTAGAAAATTAAATGAGTACTATATTTCACATTAGATAATCAATCATCGTTCTTACCTCAGTAGATTGTGGTAATTCTGTGGAATCTCCATTTGTATCAACTGAATACACTGTGAAGGATTGGACATTAACTGCACCAATAAGTTCCACGGATTTAAGTTCAACAGAATCATCACTTGTTGGTGTTAAATCTACCACTATTGATGGTTCTGAGCCAGCTGGGAATGTTGCTGGTTCTGGTCCTGATCCGGGTCTAAGATTTTCCTTGATTTCATCGTTAAGTCCTATTACTGTGATACTTGATGATGGTATAACTTGTGGATTATCCATACCATTTAATGACACACATTGTTCTACAAGAAAAATTCAATTTGATTACTATCTGATTTCGTTATATTAATAGAACATTGTCTTCTTTTCCAGTCCAAAACGTTTATAAAAATTGATATAATAAGAAATAAAAACTGATGACTAACCTTCAGTGGTACCACCAGTAGTTGGTAATGTTGGTGGTGTTGGTTTGGTTGTTTCTTGTGGTCCTTCAGTTGCTGATGGTGCAGATGGTAATTGGTGAGTTTCTGAAACAACATGAACAATATAATTGACTATTCCAAAAACATGTGTTTTTCCGCAGCTATTTGCTAAAATTATTGATATAGAAAAAATCTGTTCCCAAGTAAATTAGACTTCAATGTTGACATATTTGATGCAGAAATACAACTTTTATCTTTAAAAATTTACCTTCGAAGCAGGCCTTGACTTCAACTTTAACTTCGATATCTTTGGTTGAGTTTATAGGTGTGACCTCGATTTGAATCTTGGTGACAAGAACCCCACTTGGGAAAGTTAAGATACCAGTAGTACTTTCAGGCTGTAAATTATAGTTTTATTAAAGTCAATTTTTATTTATAGATGGGTAGTAATACATTATTACAAGCATCAGTTCAACCAGCAAACATATCCAAGGCAAAATAAAGAAATCCTTTTCTTTAAGTTAAAGAGAAAAGAACACGTCAACATTCACTATTCATTTAAGGCAATAAACTATTTTATATTTATTGACGAATTTCTGTTTAGACTAAACAAAGCAAAGGCTGCAATGTTTACTTTCCATAAAACATAAAAAAAAATGTATACCTGTCCTGAAGTTGTTGGAATAGGTTCATACTGTTGAGTATCATTATTAAATCCTATTACACGAACAGATTGTACATTAGTTTTTACTGGTAGAGAAACTTCTGCTAAATCAACTGGTTTATCATCAGATACAGTAATATCAATTGTTGTTGGGGTTGCAGATGCTGGTACAGTAAATGGTGGAGTATTTCCAGGTCTCAGATTGTCTGGGTTATCAGTTAATGGAGAATTATTTGGTTGAGCAAGGAAAGCTGTAGGTAGGATTGTTGGATCGTCCATACCATTACTCTCTGCACATGGTTCTGAAACAGATCAATTGAAAACCATTAGGAATGTTTTATGGATATAGTGTAAGATACTAGATATGTTTTTGGTAGAGACATACAGGGGATTCTGAAGTTTCAATTCAAATTTTGGATCAAGAATGATTCGTTAAAATTCTGAAAGTACTTACCAGGTGTTGTTGGTGGAGGAGTAGTTGTACCTTAAATAAATACAAAACATCACTTTGTTACTCAATTGTGCTGAATAAACATTGTGAAATATTTATTTGACTCAAATAAAAGCAATTATATTGTTACAAAGAAAAACAATACTTTTGTATGATGCCATGCATAAAATCTAAATTTCAAGAAATACTTGGTACAAGATGGTTTGTTTGGTATGCAATACTTTAAAAATCAGAAAATTGAAGTATAAAGTATAATTCAATAGTATAGAGCAATTTATAGAACATGAAGTGTAAATCTCATTATATTTGTTCCAATTTAGTGGTAGTAAAGAGACGAAGCGTATAGAAAAGGTTTAATTTTTGGTGATTTTGTTTTCTCCTGATAGTCATTTTGTGACAAAAACAAATTCACATGAGAAACAGTTTTATTTCTTTTAATAATAACAATGAAAACCTTTCAAAGTAAATAAAAACAGAACAACCACCTCTCATATGGCTACAGAGTACTCTACTTACAATCTCTTTCATCTTCATTATCACCACAATCATCTTCACCATTACATAATTTATCAATATTAATACAGGTCATAGTATTAATACAGAAATATTGATCATTACTACATGGTGCACCTGTAGTTGCTGAAAGACACCAAATTAGGTTCACCCACATGGTAAATAGGGACCAGGGTAAGGATGTGTTACATTTATTCATTCTTTACAAAACTAACAAATTTTAAAAGCTGAATATCACCAGAAAAAAATAATTTGAATTGTTGTATTGGAACAGAAAGTTAACACAACAAGTACTTGTTTCTTTTTTTCGTGCAAATATGTAATATTAAATTATGTGTAAAAAAAAATTTCCAAATGTAATTCAGATTTCAGATGGATTTTAGCTAGAAAATAATATTCCAATATCATCATTATTTCTAGCTACAATGCCATTTTGTTACTTTGTCAGTATATTTTTTATTACTTGAGATTCAACTCTTTAGGATTTAGGAAAGAAAGGTTAAACCTCCCATAATTTCCTTCCGATAAATTTTCCCCAA
Organism: Lottia scabra; assembly: GCA_029955415.1. NCBI lineage: Eukaryota > Metazoa > Mollusca > Gastropoda > Lottiidae > Lottia > Lottia scabra. Next base: position 7,646,035 of record JARJEI010000015.1, read on the forward strand.
AAAAGCGTTGCTTCCCAATCTGTAAGAAAATCCCACATTTGACTTCATTCTTTTTAAATCTGTTCAATCTGAACAAAATGCGAATCTGTGTTTTCTCTGTCGTTGACTCATTGATAATAAATGTAGCAACCGGAAACAAAAGATCCAGATCTGCACTTTAATCAGATTATTGTTTTCTGTTCACATTAGAAGATATTTAGAAAACTATATATTATCTTGCATGATTAAAAAAGATGTGAATAATTTATCTAGAATGAAGTCATTATATAATGTAAGCAAAGAAAGGTGTTTATAATGCCCACTGATATATACAATCTGTACTTACTTGGTGCTTCTGTAGTTGTGGTTGTTGTAGTTACTATAAAAAAATAATTTTAATGTTAGTTATTATGTAAAATTTATAAATTCACAAATGTTCGCAAATAAAAACATTTAGTGTGGTGGATTCATATCAAAATTTGAAAATAGTGTCATAATCTTTATTATTTTGCCAAAAGCAATACGACATGTAAAGAGGCAACCTAACCCTGAGCAAAGGGCATTCAGTATCACTTAAATTGAAATAAAGTCAAAAAGAGCAAGGACAAACATGTAGAATAGAACGGGATTTAGGTTGTAAAAGCAGCTGTATCTTAAAATAACACAATAGTCAAGCTAATCTGTTAATTGTGTTTAATTGACAATTGTGAATGACCAGAATTCTAAAAGCATCTAGTCCAAATCTAAACACGGATTACTGCAACCTCTTATTATCATAATACAACCTCTACTTACCACATGTTGGCATGTATTCATCTTCACATTCTGAATTGACATCTTGTCCACAATCACAGTTTCCATCACAAGTCATGTTCATTGATATACAGAATCGTCTTGTTGTACAATAGAATTCATCTGATGAACAAGGTTCTGTGATAGCAGTAGTTGTTGCTGCAATATAACGAATAAACTTCATACAAACGACAATAACCTAAATAGGGATCTCAAACATTCTGCCTTCTAACAGATCGTAAAACAAAACATCTTGCCATGGATCTTTCTTGGATCGTTTTGGATCAATTTACAACTGAGTCGCGTGGAATGATGACTGACTTAAACAAGATTATAAGAATATTACACCTTATACCAGACTGAAACCAACATCCACTTATTGTTGGATACAAGGAACTGCCTATAAACTTATGGAAGCGATATCGTCTTTCAGTCTCGAAAAGTTTGAAGAAGTCGATTAATTGGTAATGTTGTATACATATTACTCAAAACCGAGATTTCTATGTATACATTCAATGAACAAATAAAATAATTAATATTAGAATAACTCACGTTGACCAGGTGTTGTTCCTTCTGAAAAGCAGAAAATAAATCATAATGAAATAATAGTTATTTTATTTGACATTTAAATCGGTAGAATTAATCGAGTCCAACTTTGATCTTTGCCTGTCAAAAAAATTAAAAAACGTTTTGCTATAATGTTTACAGTTCTGATTTTATGAAATGAAATCTCACGAATAAGACATTAAATACTTGAACTTACCAGTGCCTTCAAGAGTAGTTGTTTCTCCAGGAAGGGTAGTTGGTGGTGAAATTGTGGTTCCTGCAAGGAATTAAATATATTTATAAGAACCTTTTTTAACTAATCTATTATTAACTGAGGTCTTCGTATTTTTTTCTGTTCGGTGAGTTAGTTACTTGTTTGATATACCTAAAGTCGTATTAACCCCAATAATATAGCTTTCTGATGACTGTCCAAACCACTTGTTGGCAGAATGTGATTAGTTATAGGGTCTACTATCATTTTAAGCTACTAAAACTAGTTATAAAACTAAAAGTTTTACTAAAAAGGTTTATAGGATATGACTCGATTTTCAAAATCAAAAGCACTCTGCATAGCACTGAGTGAATGTATTATAGGTATCTTTAATGTTTGAATTACCTCCTTCATAGCAGGCGACCATTGAAACATTCCAAACACTAACACTTGTAGCATTACTTTCTGGAGTAATATAAATACGAATCTTGTTTACTTCAAATCCACCGGGTGTACTGTATGTTGTGACGTAATCTTTGTTTGGTTTAGGGTTTCTTGAATCCTGTTAAAATATTTTTATAACAGAATTAAAATTGACAAAAAATATAAATCATTACCAGCAAACCTATACCAGTGCCACGATTTCAATTTAAGAAATGGAAAAAGGTGACGATACAATTTGAAATTCGTGTACATGAAGTTAACAAATATTGAAGATTATGATTATGTTGACAAATTAGTATATTATGCTAGGAAAAGGCACCGATCAAGAAAAATACTGATAAAGATAAAAACAAAGAACTTACAGGTTTGATAAGAGCGCCTTCAGGGTTGACGTATTCAATTGTAACAACAGCAGCATTTCTGACGGAAATACGAACATCAAATACTGTAAATGGTGTATCTGGCAGAGTGTTAACATCAAATTCTAAAGTGATAACTGATCCTGGTGTAACAGTAGGATTCCAAATATCTGATACTCCTGTAGCTTGTCGTAAAGCTGATGTGACAACAGATTGAATTGTGTCGTTAATACGTCCAGTAACTTGTAAATCACTGGTTGTAGCATCCAATTCAATCTTCTCACAGGGTGAAGCTAAAAACAAATGAACAGAATAACATAAAGTGAACTATGCTTTCAGATATTTGATTCAAGATTCAGAATCAACTCAGCAATATGGAAAAAGTATAATAATGAAATTAGATCATTTTTGATAATAGCTATTTTCAAAAGAGTAGTAGTAGTCCATAGTGTTTAGTCTCATGAAAAACACTGATGTACGATCGTTGAATAACATCAAAAAGATTATGAAATCATTAAAAATATACTTACTTGTAGAGGCACCGGAAGGTGTTCCTAAAAACAACAAATTTAAATATTATCAATCATTATTAATTAAATATGACATTAAAATCATCTAGATATTTTCCATATAAAAAACTCTTTTTCAACATGGCAATTATACTAATACACAATATCCGACATAGTAAATATTACGCAGAATTTAAAACAATTATTTTCATTTAAAAATATACACATTTTCAAAACCCAAACAGCATCAGAACATACTGAATGTCTTTTTCAAATATTAAATAAAATATCAATAAAATTTAAATCTTCCATACCACAATTGACTTCATCAGTTCCTTCACCACAATCATCATGTCCATCACACAGTAGTTGTTTAGCAATACATTGTAGTGGAGTTAGAGAACACATAAATTCAGTTTTTTCACATTCTATAATAATATAACGATAATAATAATAATAATATAATAATGAAAATAAAGATAACAATAATGAAAATGATAACAATAATGATAATAATAATGAAAAATTATTAGCCACAACACTAGTGAAATTATTTATTCATGAGTTTGAAAAATATTACTGTCAGTCAGTTACTGTCGTTTTTTATTTAATTTACTTACGTGTACAATTAAATTCATCGGAGAAATCTTGACAATCATTGTGTCCATCACATTTAAATGACATGGGAACACATCTTCCATTGTCACATGTAGTTTCTTCTTCAGTGCATGTTCTTGTTTCAGCTATAATATAGAAACCAATAAGATAAATACATTTTCCGAAAGAAACGTTGTATATTAGGTAAGTAAAACCAATAAAATGTTCGCAATATTCCTAAAAAATAGTGAAAAAATATGCTCAAAATAAAATTAAATATACTGGTTTTTTTAAAAAAAAACCAAGTAAAACAAAATTGATGTTGATAAAAAATGTTAAAAAATAAAATACATACCACAATTGTATTCATCGCTACCATCTTTACAGTTGTTAATACCATTACATAATTCTGTCATGGCAATACATTGTCCATCAACAACGCAAGTAAATTCATTTTCTAAGCATTCTTGAGCTGAAATTGAAATGAATATATTTCTTATTTTCTATATTATAATAAACACTTTTTGAAATGTCAGAAAACTATAAGCGATCAGTACATGTATATAAATCACTGATTGATTGATGCACTGATTTTCAATAGTTGAACAACACCTCACTTAATCTTTGTACTTATGGTAATTTACTGCTCCGATTAATTTTACTCATTTAAATAAAGAAATTGGATTAACAAAACATATACTCTACTGCAGAGTTTTATATCTATTGCAGGAAGTTAAAACAGAAGCTTTCAAAGGAAAATTCAACTGCGAGTAAAATGTAAAATTGATTCTACAATTTTATTTTCTGGCTGTTAATTTCGCTAACTTCTCTGATCATAATAATATTGAGTAACCCCCATACTAAATCTGGTTTTATATAGATTCTTTTCATCACATGATCGCAAAAAAAAATAAGCAAACAAAAAAAGCAGTAAAACAAAAAAGCATTTAGCAAAATAATATAGTCACTTAAATAACAACAATTGTACATATATATGTAGTTCAGTTCTTAATTCTAAATGATAATTTAGGATAGCGCTCTTTAAAATTCATTTTCAAAGCTTTAAATAGTCACCACGATTATTTGTCCCTTATGACCATTCTAATTACTGCACGATTTTCAAACCCAATCTAACCCTAACATTCAAACCAGGGCTTTTGCTTTGACAATTTTCAATTGTTATGAATTAACGAAAATGTATAAAACCAAATCTGTTTCAGCAGCCCTGATTTAAATGTATACATTTGTGAAAGTCAATAATGACATTGGCATCAAATGTTGAAGATATATCTACTACCAAATCTGTCATAAACCACTTTATGTTTCATTAAAACTTACCCTCTACAGCTATACAATAAAATATTTTTAAAAGGGTTAATTTATTTTTTTATTTAAGACAAAATACTTATGGTTCATTTGTTGGTAGATGCAAATCTTGTATTACTTTGAATGGTTTTACTCGTGATAAATATTATATATTGGTCTCATCCAATATAAATGTATATTCAAGCTAATATGAAGTTTGCATATATTATATGAATATTAAATATTGAATATTTCTTATAGAAGTTCGTCCTTGGATGAGCAATTGTTGAAAAACAGAATCGCGAAGAAAAATTGTGTACTTACTGCAGTTAACCTCATCGGATCCATCTCGGCAATTAAAGATACCATTACATAGATATTTCTTCTCAACACAGAGTCCGTCATCTACACATTTAAACTCTTCAGGAGTACATTCTCGGCTACAGTTACTACCATCACAACTAAACTGTCCATTTATACATGAACTGTAAACATAGATGTGAAAATCATAATTAATTAATGAGGATTAATGTAAGTAATTAACGAGTTTACAGAATTGTTTCCATGTGGATTGGTGGATAAATCGTTCAATTTAGACTTGGTCAGCATTCATTTCATGATCTTACAGAAATTGTTGTTGCTTTTGATTACATTAAATTGATGAAATAGTATCTGATAAGAATTGACTTACCAATTCATGCAAGATTGAACAACTTGTGATCCAGGTTCGTATTTGATGCCATCCAAATAACATGGACAATCGGTCTGTGGCATACATTTGACTTCATTATTGGCAGTTACTAGAGGAGAAAAATTAAAAATATCATTTAAAATAAACTGGTATCATAAAGAAACCAAGTACTGACGATCCGAACCGCAAAACGAAACTCGAAATCCAAAAAGACATTTTGACGAAACATAGGTAACAGCTTAAGAACTTTTCATATGAGGAATTATATCAATCATACATGAGTAAGTATATCATAATGAAAAGTGGTATCAGGTGTCATTTGATCCATACAAACCAAAGTTAAACTACGATAAATCAAGTTTAATCATGTCGATTTTAATTGTGCACTATTATTTGCAGTTTCTTATAAAGTATTTCCGGTTCATTTAAAAGAGATCATTTGAATCATTATTCATGCTAGCTATACAAAAATAAAAACTTTGGAGTAAAAAAAATGAAGTAAGACGATGTCTTTTATTGTGCAATTTCAAAAGAAAACTCATAAGATCAATATGATTGTTTTACATACATAAGTATTGTTTATCATTACACCTACCTTCTGTAACATAACCATCAGGACAAGAACAACCTTCAACACACGAGGTTTGGGTACAGAATGAACCATATTTGGTACCAAAGGGATCATCACATGTCTTGGGACAAGGGGAACCACATGGGGTGTATACACTACCATATTCACATTGAATTGCTGTCAAATAAAAAACAAAATGGTTAGAGTTTGAGAAGAAATGTCCATTTTGTCATTTATTTGATATTCATAAACAATGAGTATAATTATCACATATGCTTACTTGCGTTTGAAATAAACATTTCAAGTAATTAAAAATTCATGCAATTAAAATCTGTCTTTAAAATAGCATAATTCAGTTGGAATAAATACTTACGACAAAGTCTGTTGTGTCTCCATTTAGCGGGTTGACCAGCTCTGTTACAGGCTTCAGCAAAATTACTGATAGCAGTACACAAACATTCACAATCACCTCCTCGATCACAACTGAAATATTATAATATGGAGAATGAAAAGTACACAGTCTGTCAAAACAAGAATAAATGTATTACTTAGCTCCAAACGGCTATTAGATCCTACTTGTGCTTGACAGGGATTTGTGACAAAACGTTTACCAGGAATAGCCATGCTACCATCTTATTATAGTTCATTTATCACACAATTTAACCAAAACTTACCCGCATGCATCATACAAACATTCATCGTAGTATGTGTTTACTTCATCAGCCAAAACATTTCGACAAGCCTCAAATACAATACCCTTGGTAATTGTTTCACAAGAACTTTCTGCCCACTTCTTTCTTGGACTGTAGCCACCGCCAACAGCCTAAATAATCAAGAGTACACAAATTAATTCATGGATATATATATATTTATAGTGGTCATACTAAACTGAACTTCAAAATGTTTGGTTAATTCAGTTATACATGTAGTCAATTAAATTAAACTTCATTCAAAAACTCACCAGACAAGCCTCCTGGAGAGCAGCCTCTTCAAGAACATCACCACAGGTAGCGCCCTTCCAGGAATTACCAAATTCAATTTCATTAGCAGCAGTAATACCAGTGCTTGTTGTAAAGTCATCTCCACTATCCCCATTGTAATTACCACATAAACCTTGAACTCTTTCTTGCCATTTCTTAGTCAGTTGTACAGCAAATCGAGTTCCTAGTTAAAATTAACCACAAATTATTTTTAAAGGAAAGTGAAAAGTTTAAAAGCTGAATTATCTAGTTGTGAACATGTCAAGAACGAATAAAGACATGGTCATTAACATTGTTTTAAGTGTTTAACTCTAGCATGGAGAAATGACACATGTAAGACAAAATATGCTGTAAGCTGTCCTGAGAAGGAATAATGAAGTACTTAGGTAAACAGGCGTTGGAGAGGTTTCATTTAGCTGATATCAAATTATAGAAACATTTACAATATGGGACTAAAAAGTACAGCTTCCACTAAGACGTAAGTAATAGTTTTTTTATTTGTTTAATATAATTTGTTCATTAGAGTTCATATATAAACTTGTAATTATTATTTTATGTTATTACCTCCATCCCACATACAAGTGACTCCGTCAAATGTCACAAATATGAAGACACCAGCAGGGTAGAGAGTTATTTCACCAAATTGTTGGAAACCTTGATCAGGAGTGTATGGTGTAGTACCAATAGTAATTGTTCCACCTTTAACCATACTTATTTTCACATCACCGACACTGATCTCAATGGATTTAGTACAAGCAACTCCAGTAGAGCCACATTGGATGTTTTGTACTTTAATATCAAACTGGGATGAACCGTTGTTCAAACTCTGTAAGAAGGTGTAACTACAGGTTCCTTGGAACTTGAATCTCTTTGAATCAAAGGTATGATAATGGGGATCACCAGAGGCCCAACAGGTAGCTACAAAATAAACATTTTATCAGATTATACATTTTACATCGTATTTTGCATTTCGATTTGAGCTTAATACGTCATTTCAGCAATTCTGAATGTTTCTTAACCTATTCACTAATTGTGAAGACAGTATAGTGAAAGCAGCAAGTAATTATTACTGTATATTTAAATACTTACCAGTACAGTCGATTTCGGCAATTACTTTCCATGATCCATTATCACATTGCCTGTTTTACAAAAAATAACAATTAGATTGCAATGATTCTATATGCGATCTGTGATTATCAAAACATTTTTAAAACAAAAAACAGTCACCATCTTACATCATTACATTAAGGCTAATTCCCTGGTCTTATTTAAGTGGCCACATCAGAATTTCCTGAATATGAACAAATGATTTCATGTCAACCAAGCGCAATAATACAGAATGATATACTAACCTATCTTTACAGTTGTAAGTCATTGTATCCATGTGGTTAAACCATTGTCCCATATGGTAACAGGGACAAGTGTTGGGGGCAATACATTTACCATCCTAAAAAAACAAGTATTGAATTAGAATCAATCAATCATATCAAGTTCACACAAATACTGTATAGTATAGTAATATTCATTTGTAGGTAACCATTTTGGGGAGGTATTATGATAAATGCTTGCTGAAAAATACATCTAGCTTCAAACGAAATTTATGCAATGAGATTTTCAGGTTTGAAAACTACTAAAATACTATGTCTATACTAACTTTATCTTCCCATTGGTTTTCAGGACAATAACATCGTCTGGATGAAAGAGATGTTTCTTCAGCACAAGTTGTGCTACCTTCGAATTTGCCTGGACATTTGGTTCTGCATGTTGTTGGTGTACTTTCAACAGTTTCTACACCAGCTGGACAAGATACCTCAGCGCATTGAGAATCAACACATGTTAAAGTAGCATTGCCACAAGTGCTGTAAAAAATGATTTCAAAGGATATATAAAGAATTGCTTCACTAACATTTCGATTTCAGTCTATTAAACTAAAGGTTGTTTTTAAATATATCTGTTGGTTATTATACTCTAATATCACTGATTATCATATTGTGAATGATTGAAAAATCTTTTGTTATTATACCCAGCAGATCGCAGTGCTATAGAACTGGTATTCTAAATACAGAATAACATCTAGGTAAAACTTACCACTCTTGGCAACCTCTCTGTGTTGGTGTTCCTGGTATAGTAACAACATTATTAGCAATATCATAACAGGTACATTCAGCTAATTTAGCACAAGTATTTCCTGCACCCATATCATCAGTTAACAAATCACCAGATGGACAAGCACAACCTGGAACGCATTGCTTCTCACACTTATGACCAAGGGCATAGTCTCGACAAGCACTATTACAGATATCTTGACAATGGTGGAATTGGTAACCATTTAGACAATTGTTGATATGAGATCCTAGAATGAAAAGAAAGAGAGGTGTGGAATGCCAGTCAATCTAAGGAAATGAAATGCCGAGCCAAAGAAGTGATTATTTGAAGTATACATATTCAGTAAACCAATGAGCTTAATTGGAATGAGGTATATTCAACTAAGAATAGGAATAATTATAATTATTTATGTTAATAATGATGTTTATAAAAACCTAAACAGGAAACATACCACATTTTGCATTTAAAGTCGTTTTATCTGTCAATTGTTGACCAGTAATACCACAGTCACTCATTAAAGCAAAGATTACAGGACAAACATTGGAAGGATCATTTGTGCTTTCTACCAAGGTTTTCAAACTATTCTTTCTTTCTGTTGGTATCTTTGAACTACATCCACTTTCGGCATAAAGAGTTTCGAGTTCCATACTCTAGAAACAAATAAAAAGACACCAATTCAGATTTGATAAATGTTTTTTGTATAAACAATATTTCGTTAGCATGTTAAAAGAAATTGGGAAACAAACGTTGAAGAACGCCTATAAGACCCCTCTCAATAAAAAGATATCACAAGTACAAGTAAAAGAGACTAAGAAATGAATAGATCAGAGTCTTGCACAAGAGCGTAGATGTATGGGTGGGGGAACATTTGGGAGATTCAAATCCTCCTTTCCCCGAAATCTAATCCCGAAATATCTTTCAGAATGCACGAAACTGATGCCAATTGCCATTTGTTTCTATAAGGGGAGGACCTTCTGTCGGAGCTCGCGTTAAGACCAAACACAAAAATGAAGTTCTGATTTGATTTTCCTTTTCAAAGAGCAATAAGTAAATGGAGTAGATGAAAAAAGATTGACGTGCTTATTATGTTTAATACAGTATGGTGCATTTCCGTAAAATTTGTGAAGTGCAAAAAAAAGTGCATATTATTTTAAAAAAAAGAAAAATATTTTTCAAAGAGAGAAAAGACTGTTCACAAGTATTATGTAAACTGTTTTCAATGCAGTGAAGATTGGATAAATAGATTCTAGACTGTTTACATATAGAGTGAATATTGTTTTTTCCAAATTGTTCTTAAACGGTTGTAGATTGTTTTCCAAAGGAAACGGTTTGATTTCTAAAAGTGTGCAGATTAATTATAAAATGGTGCCGATTGTTTTCAGGAGGGATTGCTTTTAAAAAATAGAAACTTAATAGATAATCAAGTAAGGGAGTGGATATTGCAAGAAAATATGATACAAGTTCAAAAATTATTTTAAAAAATGCATTCTTATTTCACTTACAAGTATATCACCCTACAAAATAACAGAAATAGAATGTAACATTAATTTTGCTTGACTGCATTCAACATTGTGATATGATCCTCTAAAGATATCTTCGCATATTCAGGTATGATTTTACCCAATAGACTGCTAGTGTCTTTGTACTTGAATTGTCTTACACGTATTCTTCATGTCAATATTTTAGGTTTATCTAAATTATCCTATCATAATCAGCTGGTTTAAAAAGTCTTATGTTCAGATTATAATGTAGTCATGACGAATTGTTTAATGCAACAGCATTGCAATAAATCTTACCTCAGTGTTCATAGCAGCGTTAACAGAAGATATATCAAATTTGACACCACATTGGTTTTGTGAATAAGCTTGAAGGAAATCATCTTCGGTACCACCAGCATTATTGGGCATTTCAAAATCATCTTGTTGGTTGTGATTGAATTTACCACATACACCTCTTACCTGAAGAAAAATAGACATCGAAATTGTTCAAAATATGCTTTTATAGATAAAAAAAAAAAGACTAGACTAGTTGCCGATTAAAAGGAGGTAATTTTGTCACTTTGCTCAGAATAGTAATGCCTTCATTTTGGATTTGTCTTATTGTCCACAATCAATTTTAATTTCTTCAACAAATGTTAATATAAAACTATTCTTACCTCATTAACAAAAGAGGGATTAAGTTTAACTGTTACACGACCTAAATCGGTGTACAAGATTCTGATATCTGGAGCTTCGATGACATAGTACATAGATGTAACCTTCTTGACATAGATATTTCCAGCAGAGTAGGGTAGTTTTTCGGCACCATTTCCAGCATGTAATTGTACAGCACCGTTTACTACTTTAAGTTCAACGGTTTGTGATTTATATTGAATCTTAATGCCTTGCACACAAGCTGCATTCATTGAAACAATACATTTACTTGTATCAAGGGTAATCTTCAAATCTGCTGTGTTAATGGACTGGAAAAATAATGTTATAAAATGTAATATTTGGATTATATTATATGAACGATTTGCTCCAAACAGTAGTTTTAAAACATCTTGAAGTTTGACTCTAGAATAATAAATATTTTCGCGGTTGAAACAATATCAAACAAACTTTAAGGCACATAAAACATTCTCCGTGAATAATAAAACATTCTCCGTGAATAATAACAATGCCGTCTATTAATAATTAGAAAAAATAAATGAATATAGTTACCTCTACAAGAGTGTATTCACATCCGATATCATTAGTTCCCAAATAAATATTTTTACCATCAAATGTAGTAGTGTAACCAATACCGACAACTTCACAAGTAGCTCCACATGGTCTCTTTAAACATGTCCAGTAACCATACAGACCGCAGGTACTGGAATTATAATTAGGATGGTGGTCAATTTTGGATGTGAGCATATCATATAATTATGTAGAGCAGTATCAAATGGGTTATGGTCAGTCCTATTAGAATGGTATGCATAGAAAACTCCAAAACCTAAGTATCCAGAAGCTAATAATAATCAAAAGCCACTGGCAAGAGGTTAGTGAACTGTGCGATCTCTATTTCATGGAGTTTTACGCTCTCTTTCTCTATGCGAGCCATCTCGGATCCGTAACTTAATTTAAGCAAAAATCGACAATTCTGTATAATATCATTACTTACCATGATTCGCAAGTAGAATCAGATTCAATTGAATCATTGTAGCTGTAAACTTTAGAATTGTACATACAAGTACATTTGTCAGCAGTGACGCAAGCTCCATTATGTAAAACAAGACCAGCCTTACATTGGCAACCAGGTACACATTCGTTACATTCAGTTTTACTCATAGAGGTGAAGTAGTTACCACAACCTTTAGGACAGGCGCTTCCACATTGTGAATATTCCATATTAGCGGGACATTCAATAGCTGGAAATTGAAATATTTAGTGTTATAACAGGCGTAGTGTTAAATAATAAGTGGACAATATTAAGACATATAGCATAAAACAATATGTTAGCATTAAGCTGTTTATTCCTCTTTTATCTAATATTTAAAAAATTTCTGTTTATGAATTTTCGAGTCAGGAACAAAAAAAAACTTTCATATTTAACAAATTTATCCCGCAACAATTTGAATAAGTATTTTTAACCATACAAAAAGATGACTTACGACACAATTGGGATGATCTCCAGTTGACAATAACATCATTTAAACCACATTCTGTAGCATACCATTTAATTCTATTACATCTGGCTTCATTAGCTGACTCGACACTGACAATAGCAGCAGCACAGTAGGCTTCTTTACACATTTCAAAGTAAGAATTTACATCAACCTAAAAGAATATAACAGGATATGGATATCTTATACATGAAACATTGTTTGCAATGGTATATAGTTTTATAATAATATGTACATGTATTTGATTTATCAGCTACCAATTACACTTTTCTGAATCAAGTATCGTTCAGTTTCAACAAAATGTGTTCTTGGCTATCGTCACTGCTTGCGAGTGATTAACAGATCCGACATGCAATGATAATATATTGATAATTGTACTGTTAAGAATAGGTCTGCGACTTACCAATGGATGACAAGCAGCGAACATAGATGATTTTAAATAAGAACATTCAGATTTTGCTTTCTCAAGTTGATTACCAGAACAGACCAACATGGGTTGTCCACACTGAAAATAATATATAAGTTTGATTAGAACAAAATAATAACAGTCTAAAAATCTACTTCATAAAAGTTTTTAAAATAAAGAATACAATATTGAATCCATATAGCTACCAAAAATACAAGACCTAATCCAATTACCAATATTTTAACTTAAAGTCAAAAGAACTAGATCCATCAAGGTTAATATATTATGCTTATGACTTCATTTTCCTATTTAAGGTTAATTTGGTATTTTATTACTTACAGTTCCACTTTCAACCAAGTTACTATCACCCAATTCTTTAGCTTTAAATCCGTCTTGTCCTAATGCAACTTCATCTAAAAAAGAAACAATTAAATAATGAGCTAATTTATTTACCTAGAATATAAACAGTGTAAAAATGATATCTGGTGCACAATAATTAGTAGAAAGAGTATTTGTAACCATGTTGTTGTTGGTACAATTTCAAAGTTAATGGAATGGTTTGGAGGTTAAACTAAAAACAGCTTCCAAATATCAAACTGGAATACCTACCACTGACATCCAAGTCGAAGTCTCCACACATACCAGCTCCTGTCAAATCACCACGTTTAGCTTTAGGAACTGTCACATAAACAGCACCAAAACGATCAACTCTAACGGTGAAGCCAAGTGAATGTTTGATGTACATGGCGTCGCCAGTTTGGACAACGTTTACACCTGAAAACAAAACATATTCATAACATCATAATTATTTCAAATTTGCTACACAAAGCCAGAAAAGTCAGAAAAGCTTTTTGAACATTGAAACTGCTCAGGTATATTACAGTAGCGTCAGTAGCTATTAAAGTTGGTACTCTTATATCAAAATAATGAAATAGAACTTACTTGAGTCAGAGTAGGCTGTTTCTTGTGTGACTGGACATTTAACTTTATTGATGTAGACATCTCCTTCCAAATACTGGATAGAATGGCTATTTACGTTATCTCTAATGTTGACTTTCTGTAATGGAAAACAGGGTAAAATATTAGTTATAATATTTTTCAGGTTTCAGCAACGGATAGTTGGAGTTCTTATACATTGTTGTGTAAAAATACCTATATAAGTAGTTATGAGTTTGGAGTATATGATATTTTATGTTGGATAATTCCTTAGATCATTTATGAAACATGGACTATTTTTTAAACTGCAGAATTACCTTTTGACAGATGGACTCTGCATTACAGTCTGTAGATGCAGTGACCTTCCATTCAGATGTCTGAGTCAACAAGACTTCACAAGTTGATTTATAATTGTAAATAACCCCGTCAAATGTTCTGTACAGAGAATCTCCTGATGCCATACAACTCTTGAATGTGATATCAGCAGTCTGGTTGATGATGCGAACATCACCTGAAAGTTAAAAACAAAATTAATTCTGTTATTTTTTCTGACAAAAATAAAAAATAAAACTGATTAAAGTCAATTACATATAGGAAACTTTGATGTTTTTAAATATATGCTTAATAGGATACCAATATAATGATACAGCGCAACTTTTCATCTTGTTTTATTTTCATCTTGGTTAACCAAATTTGCATCCCATTTAAAATGTAAACAGCGCTGCTGATGTTCACTGAATAAAATTACTTAAAAAACCAACCTTGAAGACATTGTCTACAGTCACTATTGTCCCAACTAGAACCCCAGAATTTTCCAGAGCCCCCTGCTGTACAACAGCTGTCAAATGACATAACTGTAGCATTGCCACCAGTTTTCACACCACTACAACCAGCTTCTGAGGTATAACAGTACTTCATGGAATCAGTTACAGCTGAAAAAAAAAGTTTAGTTTAAGGACACAAGTTTAGAGCAATGGGACCTACATCGAGTAATCTTTGACATTTTGAAATAGTGCCAATTCCCAATTAACGATTTAGGATTTGAAAAATAAGTTATCAAAGAAGTGAGTTTTACTTTAATATATTTAAGCAAAAAAAAATCATCATTTTATTAAAGATAGACAATTAAATATAATATTTATAAAACATACCACTCTGATCTTCTTCACAGTAGCTGCCTCTGAAACCATCAGGACACGAACAAGTGTTGGGTCCTGTACATGTACCTCGTACACACTCTGGTTGACATGTTGCTAAAATTAAATCATCATTTTTTCTCATTACAATATTCTTAAACATTAATAACAGTGATAAATAATCCAACAGAAATTCCCTTTGCCCTCAATAATCTGAAATAGGACTATTTAACCCCATATGCCATAACAATATTTAAGAACGGTAAATTGTGTAAATTGTTTCACAAGCACAAACATTTCAAGACATTCTTTAAGTATTATTTATGTATAACTCCATTTTAGAAACTTTGCAATATGACTTTACCAACCTCGGATGTATTTAAATAACACAAAGTAACAATTTTTGTGTCCGATTATTGAAACTCCGAGAGGATGAATTACTTTTATTACACTCACCTTCATCACAATTGGTCCCTGTATATCCAGTACAGCACTGTGTGGTGATATTATGGCTCACCCTAAAAGAAAAAATATCCATAATGTTTCATAAAAGTATTGCACCAAATCAAACACCCATTTTATTCATTATTTGAAGGCAATCATCGGCATGGGTTGAATTATTTGAGTGGAAAACACAAATGACACAATTAGTAAGAATAAAATACTTACTTAGAGTAAGTGCAGTTGGAATTAGAGTCCTGTTTGCTGAATACGGCATAGAAGTCTTCCTCGGAAACGCCGGCCGTTTTAGCAGACACTTCCACATCCAGTCCATAGCCTTGGTTACTCAGTCGGAAAAGATCTGCTGTTGTACATGATGCAAATTCGTAGACCTTTTCTTCTTGGTTCACTTTACAGAACCCGGCGCTGAAAATTTGAAATGCTTGCAATTAAAATTGAGCACCCAGGATAATTAAATACTACTAACAAAAATATAATTAAAAAAAGAAAATTCAGTTTAATGTCATTATGATTTTTATTAAATGAATCGCAATATTTTGTAGAATATTTTGTTCTGAATCAATTATTCCGGTTTAACTCATGGAATAAATGGCAAATCAATTCAAAACTATATTCAAACATGAAACTTTACTTAACTAGAAATGAAGGTGAGAATAAACGAGGTACTGAACCTAGATCGGACACATAACACGTTAAACGTTTATCGCCTATCTAAGACTGGATTTTCGAACCAATATGTGTACATATTGCGCGTATTGCTTTATTTCATTTTCATATATCGGATCAGATTTGGATTTAGTAGCCTACTTAACACATGAATATCTTTACAAAAAAAAGTTAATCAATTTGGAACTAGATTAAAATTTTGAATAAATTTTGTGGAACCATCAGGAGAATCTAGATCTTTATAAATTATGGCATGATACGGTATCGGTATCCTACATCATTTTACTTGATATATTAAATCCTTTAAGAAACACATGATCCAATGATGAATGATATCCAATAATGTTGTTTCACTAAATATAATATTATCAATATGATGATGATCCAATGTATATTCTCTGGTATTAGGGTAAGGCAATCCACGGGTAATGAAGGTTATACATAGTGGTAATGATGATCATAATAATAATCTTGATATTTAAAACAGAATGATGATGATGATAATGACGATCCAATAGATAATAAAACTATAACTGATATAGGGAATGATGGTGATAATGAAAATCCAATAGAGAAAATGTTATGTATCACTGATATAGGGAATGATGATAATGATGATCCAATAGATAAAATTATATTTATCACTGATATAGGGAATGATGATGATGACGATCCAAGAGATAACATAAATAAAATTAAATCTGTCATTGATAACGGGTATGCTGATATGACTATACACCGAAAATTACAATAATGACGATCCTTTTTTTATTGTGATTTGAACTTTGATAATGGACATAAACTTTGATACAATTGCTTAAAATATAGAAGACATTAAGCATGTGATCATATTATACTAAACCGAGAAACAGGATTTTGTTAATAAATTAAGCCAAAATCGGTGTAAGAGAATAGATAATAATTTTAGCCAAGAATGATGGATTTAATATAGAATTGACCAGAAATGAAGATCTTTAAGTATGGAATCCTAGAATTGTCGTTTTATGGTTAAAAAAAAATTGCTCACAACTTTTATGTGAAATCATACCTAAGATGATTTTAATGATTAAATGATGATTAAGATGGTGAGGAGTGAATAGGAGTGAATGGATGATGGAATTGGATTGAAAATGGTATGATGAAATTGGATAAAATGGAAACTTACTTGACATTGTCGAGGGACGTAGCAATGGTCAAAATCCATAATATCAAACCGAGAGAAGAAATCAAGGGACGGGTCATAGTACCCTTGGTAAACAACTTCGAATAATCGCTTTAATGTCTCTCTTCAGTGTGCTTTCTTGTAAATTCAAGATTCGTTTGAAGACAGATGTACAAGTTGCGATACTCGTACTGATTCGGGGACCTATAATGTCCTCTAATGAGACGTGTCTTAAACTGGCCTTTTATACTGCCCGTTACTGGTTATGAAAGTCGGGGCGATCGATTAAAAAATTTGCTTACTTTTTGCAAGCAATTGAATTATGTTTACTTCGTGCGTATTTCACTGAAATATCGGAAAATTGGGCATATGGAGGTTTAGTCATTGGTTGATATCTTAAGAATTGAATTGCATTGATCGAAAAGCCGTTTAATATATGACTTCGTAAATATTAATCGGTTTTGGTGGTACCAGATGGTCAGCCAAGCCAATAATCTTTAGAAATTCCTTTACCTTCCATTCTTGGTATAGTCAATAATACCTGACTTTCAACGACTGAAATGTATTAAAGGTACCTTTCATTGGTGTATCATGTGATATTAGCATGACAAAGTGCATTACCATAGCAACTTTATTTAGTACTAACGCATCCAATTGGGTTCAGAAGTAAATAAACCACAATGCACAGAAATGCATTAAAACATTTTGTTTAAAGAATCCATTCTGATGGGGAAAAGGGGGAAGGCATGAGGGTGGGGCTCGAGCTTGGGTCTATGCTTGAGTCTAAGTCGGATTGTCATAGTTGATGAAGGGTGAAAATTATGTTGAGATATTTTTCATAAGAACATAAGCTTTTATTTTACGTTCATGTGAACGTTGGGATATGGAAATATGGAATATGTGCGTTTGAATTAAAATAAAATAAAAATGATGCATGCAAATCAATCTGTTATGAGTAATAATTTTGACGATTTACGGATAGCGAAGTTGAATTTACAGAAGTGCTAAGAAATTCAAAACTCGTTGATCCTTTATCAATTAAAACTTAACATAAATAAGATTAAAATCAGTTTAATAACGAAGTAATTTATTCTGTTTCTTATGCATTTCAGCTGTTATCATATGACAATAACCACTTTAATCCTAGAAGGTTCACACTATTGATTTTTAATCTTTTGCGAAGTTGTTGACTATCTTGAAATGCGTAGGTTAAGATATACAGCGCCATCTGTTACAGGACATAGATTATGGGTTTTTGATATTCGAAAATTTTTGTTTGTCGCAATTTATCGACAAACAGTCAAATATAAGGCTTATATAATATTCATCCTGTAAAGGAATTCGAATAAATTAATTGATGTTATTTCATATCTACATATATCAAATATGACAACAACATCTGAAGGGGAATATTTTATTCAACAGTTGCACATTTTAAAACATTTATATTCATAAATCTAACACATTTGATACTGAACCATCTCAAACATTTATAAAAAATGTTACTGGTACCGAACCATCTGAAACATTTATGTACATGTATTTGGTATCGTCCATTTGGAATATTCATATTTTTCATCTCATTTTATATTAAGGTTTTAGATGTGCTAATGTCAGATAATATTTTTTTAGATAGGATAACTTGTTTATAAATACATGTAGAAGAGACTAATGTCAAATATATTTATTTCAAATAGGATAATAATTATAGATATAGAGTGACTAATGCCAGATATAATTTAGCTAGGGTAATGTGCAATGTAGATATGTGTCAGATATAATTATTTTAGATAGGATAATGTACGATATACAGATAGAGGAACTAATGTCAGATATAATTTAGCTAGCGTAATGTGCAATGTAGATATGTGTCAGATATAATTATTTTAGATAGGATAATGTACGATATACAGATAGAGTGACTAATGTCAGATATAATTTAGCTAGGGTAATGTCCAATGTAGATATGTGTCAGATATAATTATTTTAGATAGGATAATGTACGATATACAGATAGAGGGACTAATGTCAGATATAAATTTTATTAGATAATGTGCGATGTAGATGTAGATTTGTGTCAGATATATTTATTTTAGATAACGTGCGATATATATAGTCGGACTTTTGTCAGATATGATTATCTTTATTAGATAAGATAATATGTGATATAGGTATAGCGGACTAATATCAGATATAAATTTTATAGATTAGGTAATGTAGATGTAGATTTGTGTCAGATATATTTATTTTAGATAACGTGCGATATATATAGTCGGACTATTGTCAGATATGATTATTTTTATTAGATAAGATAATATGTGATATAGGTATAGAGGACTAATATCAGATATAAATTTTATAGATTAGATAATGTGCGATGTAGATGTAGATTTGTGTCAGATATATTTATTTTAGATAACGTGCGATATATAGCCTACAGTCGGACTTTTGTCAGATATGATTATTTTTATTAGATAAGATAATATGTGATATAGGTATAGAGGACTAATATCAGATATAAATTTTATAGATTAGATAATGTGCGATGTAGATGTAGATTTGTGTCAGATATATTTATTTTAGATAACGTGCGATATATAGCCTACAGTCGGATTTTGTCAGATATGATTATTTTTATTAGATAAGATAATATGTGATATAGGTATAGAGGACTAATATCAGATATAAATTTTATAGATTAGATAATGTGCGATGTAGATGTAGATTTGTGTCAGATATATTTATTTTAGCTATCGTGCGATATATATAGTCGGACTTTTGTCAGATATGATTATTTTTTTTTGATAAGATAATATGTAATATAGGTATAGCGGACTAATGTCAGATATAAATTGTTTAGATAATGTACGATATACATATAAAGGGATAAGATAATAAACGATGTGGATATAGACTGACTAATGTCAATAAATTTATTTTAGATAGCATAACGTGCGATAAAATGTCTGATATAAGTTTTTTTTTAGATAGCATAACGTCCTACAAATATATAGAAGCACTAATGATAGGATAATGTCCTATAAATATATAGAGGGAC
This sequence comes from Lottia scabra, assembly GCA_029955415.1. Lineage (NCBI taxonomy): Eukaryota > Metazoa > Mollusca > Gastropoda > Lottiidae > Lottia > Lottia scabra. The sequence continues at coordinate 7,666,597 of JARJEI010000015.1, forward strand.
TAATGTCTGATATGAGTTTTTTAGACTGGAAAATGTCCTATTAATATAATATAGGGAGACTAATGTCTGATATAAGATTTTTAGATAGGATAATGTCCTATAAATATATAGAGGCACTAATGTCTGATATAAGTTTTTTAGATAGCATAACGTCCTATAAATATATAGAGGGACTAATATCTGATATGAGTTTTTTTACACAGGAAAATGTCCTATAAATATATAGGGAGACTAATGTCAGATATAAGTTTTTTTAGATAGGATAATGTCCTATTAGCATGCCAATTTAATATTATTTGAAATTTGTCCTAATGAAAAGATATGGTTTGATATTGATAAATCATCATAACTATCTTATGATGGGCTAAATCGGTGTTTCTCAACCTGGCTCCCTGGGGGGTAATTATTGGCGACTTGAAGGTCGCCATGGAAGCAAAAGGGGCAATTCGGGAGCCATGGTATTTCTGGGAGAGTAGAGGGGCAGGGGGTGCGCTCCGAGCGGGTTGGGGATGGCTAGCAAATGAAAGGAGATGGCTGCCAGGAATGGCCCCAGATGCACGGAAATTGATTCTAATTTTCAAAATTTTCCTCGGGGAGCTCACTGAACCGCCTACAAGTTCGAAGGTATAATGAAGAATCACGGTTTGCAAAGGGGGGTAACCACGAAAAAGGTTGAGAAACACTGGGCTAAATTAAAGGAAAGGTGTAACTATTTCGGAGGTGAAATATTTTTCTTTGCGCTGGAATTAATGAAGTGTGTCTTTACATTATCTGAAAGTTTTGATTAAAAATATCTGGCCGTTTATTTTTTGAATGCCTAACCTACCTAAGATATTCTAGAATCTGTTATGTTTATCGTTTGCGTTGGAAAACTAATGTAAGGATTTTAGTGGTATAACCATAAAAAAAATCAGAAGTACATGGATAAAAGTAAATTTCACATTATAGAAATCTTAAGGTATATTATAGTCAACTATTTTCTTCAGGAAAAATAGTTATACCTTCCTTTAAAATATTTTGTTTATTGGTGAAAGAATACAAAGATTGCCTATTAAAAATGATTGAAAGATTTTCGACAAAGGCCTACTGTTCAAATTTGGAATACCAAGTCTACTCAAAATCGATAAATATTAGCCAGAATGTACCAACATATTCGGGTCAGCCCAATTCTGAAATGAACGTGTTGAATGCTGGTTGGTTAAAATAAATGTAAATATTATTGATATGAGTAATAAAGCTAAAGCTGTGACCAAATTTTCTTCAGTAGAAATTGATTTGGGTGGTTAATATTTCACAGTTATAATAAAATATTCTAAAACAGGATTAGGAATAGTCGATATTTTTACTTATACAAGCAACAGTCACGCATATGGTATTATTTTATTAGAGTGAATAAAACGAAGTATATACTTTCTCTACTTAGCGTCTAGTGCGCAAAAACTTTACAGTAATTTGAAGTCACGAGCTTTCTTAATTTATTCTTCCAGACAAGATCTAAGGTGCCTAAATGTAAATAAATATTAGATCAAGGCTGTAGGCGTAGTCAACCCAGTACTTTTTATTTGAGGGGATCGAGAAGTGGTGGGGGTCGTAAAGAGCCAGTGACTGTACTGATGGTAGGGCTGGGGTTGAGTGTTTCGCCATAGCCGTAGTCGCCTAACATAATCCAACATATACCTGATATTAGTTTTCCGTATATATTTTACAATAAAAGTGTAAATTTCAAACGGATCAAGTAGTTTTATAAAATCTGTCCGATTTTAACATTGACCATTCAGTACACGGGCGGCTTGACATCCTCGCGTCTTACACCACAGCGCGCCACTTCCTGTATTTCACGTTGGTTTGTTTACATTTTTATCTTGACTGCTTTCTTTGACATCTTAGTTCTCATTAAACATCAAAATGACCCTCCCCGATCCAATTTGGAACACTGAAACTGTTTCAGTTATTTCACGTTCTTATGTGAGTAAATGTTTTCTTTAGACCTGTTTTTTTAATCATTGCGTATAGCCTAATTGCGTAGAATGACTGATAGATAGGCTATAATGCTATATAAATATAAGTATATATTATATATTTGCACCATTCTGTTATTCAATCAGACGTTTGTGGTAATCATTTTCACTTATCCAACAAATAACATCTATAATCTGATAAATCCAGAAAACTGCCTTATATCTTTTGACACTCTTGATGAATATATATTCTTGGCCAAGTTTCAGAACTTAATATTTTGTTCATTCTAAAAGGCAAGGTGGTATTATTGCTGTTAGTTATAATTAAGGGTAATATCTTTAATCTCTTTCCTTCAATATTTTGTTTTGTTTGCACGATGCAGATTTGTTTTATAATTTCAGCCTGATGAAGATAATAAATTGAGAGTTGATAATTTAATAAAATGGCTAGGAATTCCTCCATCATACACAACTCTAAGATTAAACCTAAGAATAGACACAGCTGACAACATTCTTTCCCAAGTTCAACAAACTTTAAATGTTGTAAGTTTGATCCGTTTTTGAGTAATAATTGCAGACTTAATATATCATCTTCATAGTGATAGTAAGTGAAATGTCTAGTTTGATTTATTTTAAGCGTCTCTGTAAATTTGGTGAAGTTTTAGGGCTTCTGAATACTATATTCAAGAACTAAATCAACCTCTAAAAACCGTTCCCCTTTGAGACATAAAATATAATTATTATTATCAATTTGCAGCAATGTAGAAAGAAAAATATAAAAGAGTTTAAGATGTGGCTACATCCTGCATTAAAAGATTGTTTAATCATACAAAACAGAGGACCTAAAAATGACGTTATCCCTGTAAGTTGAATATTTTTATATCTGGCACTTTTTGTGCCCCCAATTTACAACCTGAAAATTTGAATGAAGAACTTTTCAATACATTTTATTTCTTTTTTAGAATATATTGCCAGAATCTTTTTGTCATTGTGAATCTGTGGAAACTTGGTTGTGGCCATTATCATAAACTTACCAATGTATTGTGTCTTGAGCATGGGGATAGGAATATGTATTATGCACAATAATATTTTTCAAAGTATATTTTCAATATGCAAATGTAAATCATGATTATTAAACTTTGACAATTTATTTTTAAATTTTTTTTAAAAAAAGTTTATGAGCTTTTGGAAAGCAATTTTTCAAACCATGTTATATTTTTAATAGCCATAAAGATATAATTTATTTTTTTAGGCTGAAAAAGAGGTGATTGTTGACCTATTGTGTGGTACTGCGGTACTCAGAGGGGCAGACATTTTTGCTCAGGGAATCATGGGAGCACCTTCAAGTAAGTTAAATTAACTTGTATTAAAAGATACCCTATTCTACTTTTGTTAAATATAATATGTAATTTTAAACAGAACAGCCAGAAATATTATTTAATATAGAAGAGCTAAGAAGTCCATTAATTCTTTTTTTCAATGTCAGATATAGCCTAGATATTTGAAAGAATTTTTATTAAATGACATATGCAAATTCAGAATGACAAGATTTTCAACAAGTTTGAATTTGACCATGTTTTGATAGAGTTTTCATTTGTTTTGCTGGATCTCTTTCAAAATTCTAACAGTTTTATTTCAACACGTTCTTGTCAGCCCCTAAAAATATGAGAGTCATCGAATAAAAATTGTACTGACCGAACAAAATAGCATGTCAAAAAATTTATCTCATTTGACTGAATTTGCTTCAGATGTTAAACCAGTAAAACTAGAACATTTCAGTATGTTTTTCATTATTGCGCTCTTCTGCAGTCTCCAACTTAGAAAATTATGTTATATGGTTTGTCATTGTATTTATAGACATGTTGAAAGGTGATAAGGTAGCAGTGTATTGTGATATGGAAGGAAAATGTCGTAGAGGTGCTGTAGCTAAGTATGAACGCAATAAAGTCTTTCTTGGAAATGGTATAGCACAAATTGGTAGAGATGATTATTTTTGTTCAGAAGAAAAAGTGAGGTAATCTTAACAGAAATAGACCTTCCCTTTAAAGGAATACCATCTCTTAGAACATTGATCAAAAAAGCAAAATTCTCAAACTTGGTGAATAAGAGTTTATATTCATTAGGCAACTTGTCTAATGTCATAACTATATTGTATAATCTGATAAATCCAGAAAACTCATATATTGCAATTGCTACAAAATATACAAAATATTAAGGGTTTATTTGATTTTGTTTGTATACTGTAGGGCACCTTTGATGAATATGATACACTATTATTAGCCTAGTTTGAGAACTAAATTTTTTGTTCATTTTAAGCGGTGGTATTGCTTTAACTACCATACAAGGAAATTAAACCTTGGCAAACATGACCAATCAATGACCAATAGAACAAGATTTAAAGATATTTAAAGATAAGAAAGAAACAGTATGATGTTATATAAATGATTTCATTAAATACAAATAGACAAGCAAAAACATTGAATGATAAATTATAAGTTGAGATTAATATGATATGCTCATTAAATACAAGTTGACAACATTGATTATACCATTGACAGACCAGTTTCCTCACATAAAAACATGTAAATTATCACACAGATTGTATTGATCACATTAACAACAAACGACAATTTTATATCAGCAAATTACTTTGATTACTTGCTTGTATTAAATTTTTTTTTTATATTTGTTAGAAGTAACATAAAAATAATTACAATACCATTTCCCAAGGTCAGACTGATTCTGCTTACATAACCTAATCTGTCAATTTCTAATAAAGTTAAGGACAAATGAGAAAATTTTTCATTTTTTATATTATTATTTTGTTTCTTTGAAATTTTTCAATGAATTATTTGTTTAATTTGGCTTGAAATCATTTGGACGATTGTTGTGTATCGGAATCTGAAAATTAGAAAAGTGCAAATTAAAGTTTTGATCAACATTCTTTCCAATGTCTTTAAGATGGAATATGATAAAATAATAATTGAAGAACACATTAAGCCTACAGTCCACAATGAAAGTTTTACTGATTGTTTTTAACATATCCCAGTAGTTGATGGTATCTTGTACTCAGATTATGACTTTAGTACTTTTAAATTTTGAATATATCATTTATCTTAAACAAAATGATGATGCTGATTGTTCCCTTGAATGCAAATGTTTTTGCTACATTAAAGAAGGCTTTGAATTGATTTTCTGGTTGTCACTCATTTAACCATGGAGAGGAATCGGGTTTAGTATAAAATCTGCAATAAGACTACTTTTACTGGTTATTATGACCCGCCAATTTTCTTTGAATTCGATGTTTGAACAACAGAAGTAGGTGGGTTTGGGACCTTTATATCAATTAGTCTGTATTCAACAAAGCAATTTAAATTTAATTTAAAAAGCGTTAAAATGAGTAAAGAGAGTTTATATTAAAAAAGTTCAACTGTAAGTGAAAGATATTGATAAAATGGTACAGCTGTTGTATACTTTCCAATTTCATATTCTTATTTATTTAAATTTATATTTCAGTATTAAAATTTAATACTTATATTATTGACTTTCTCTTTTCTTTTTGATGAAAATTGGTTGAAACCAGCCTGTCTGTCAGGGAGAAATATTGGTTGATATTATATTCTAGAAAACCAACTAAGCCTTTTGTACTAACATAGTCCTCAGTACCACAAATTGACCATGATTAAAGATCATAGTATGTCAAATTGTTTTTTGCATTTCATTTGTTGAATGCCCCCAAATTATTGATGAAGCCATGTTGAAAACATTTTACTGACATCATTAACTTTCTGAAAATATTTTTCTGACAGCATTAATTTTCTGAAAATATTTTGCTGACAGCATTAATTTTCTGAAAATTTTTGCTGTCGGCATTAACTTTCTGAAAATATTTTGCTAAAGCATTCATTTTCAGAAAATATTTTTCTGACAGCATAAACTTTCTGAAAATATTTTGCAGACAGTATTAATTTTCTGAAATATTTTGCAGATAACATTTACTTTCTGAAAATACTTTGCTGAAAGCATTAACTTTCTGAAAATATTTGCTGAAAGCATTAATTTTCTGAAAATATTTTGCTGAAAACATTAACTTTCTAAATATTTTGCTGAAAGCATTAACTTTCTAAATATTTTGCTGAAAGCATTAACTTTCTGATAATATTTTGCTGACAGGATTTACCTTCATGAAAATTAATGTTTTTAGTGGTATTGGTATATTAATGACAGAACCAATAATGGAAGCACCCTGTTTAGATTTTCTACCAGAATTAGTATTTGCTCAGAATCTACCCTCAATAGTTTGTAGTCATGTATTAGATCCTCAACCAACTGATCTAATATTAGATATGTGTTCTGCACCAGGTCAGTTCTCCTCAATGCTTTAATTTTCATTAGGTTTGCTTAATCTTCTTTTTTATATCCCAAAAAATTCTGTGTTACTTTTTCCCCTTGATTAATAAAAATTTATTACATATATCAAACCCTCAGAAAAAAATTGGAAATATTATGAGTATGGTTATTGAGTACAGAACAAGAGGACCTGATATAAAGACTATTTTGTCCAATTTCTTTTTATTTTTAAGTTACTTTCTTTTTTTTCTTTTTTAGGAGGGAAAACAGTTCACATTGCATCATTAATGCAAGGAAAGGTAATAATCAAAGTGAAATAATTAAAAATTTTGTATTTTGGTATTTTCAATTGTTGTTTACTAAACATTGTTTATTGAATTGAATTATTGAATTTAAAATTATTATTCTTTTTTTTAGTTTCTAGTTGTTGTTTTTGAGTTTCAAATTTTTTATTTTTTTTAGCTGTTTTATTGATTATTAATTCATGAATTTTCAGTTGAACTTATAATTGTTGTTTATCTAATTGTAAATGATTGTTGTTTATCTATTTGTAAATGATTGTTGTTTACCTTATTGTAAATGATTGTTGTTTACCTTATTGTAAATGATTGTTGTTTACCTAATTGTAAATGATTGTTGTTTACCTAATTGTAAATGATGGTTGTTTACCTAATTGTAAATGATTGTTGTTTACCTAATTGTAAATGATTGTTTTTTGAATAATTAATTGTTGTTAACTGAATTTCCTTTTTTTGTTAAAAATATTTTTTAATTGATTGTCATTTACACATTTATCTGTTAACAAAAATAATAATTCCATAAATTTATCTCAGAATTCTGAAAAAAATTGATTATTGGAAAAAACAAAATATGAAATAGTTAGAATTAGATCTTAATTAAAAAACAATATTATTAACAATTTATATATCAATCTTAATTTAAAAATAAATAATTATTCAGAAAAATTAGACTACTTATGTCTTAAGAGAACTACTGTGTATAATGTACGGTACTTTATTGCATATATGTAGTCCAAATGAGTCATTTATGGTTTAATTATTAACATTGCCCATATCCAGCCCAAATGGTATTGCTTTATGAGGTTTATTTATAATACTAAAAGTCAAACACATCTTGTTTTTCATTTTTTACAGGGCAGAGTTATCGCCCTTGATAAGGCAAAAGGAAAAATAGAGAAAATTAAGAGAAATGTCAATCTTTGGGGTGTAGATGACATTGTTTCCTGTTTTAATTTTGATGCCCGCAATGCTATGACAGACAAGGAACTAGTTATAAAAGGTATACTTAATATTATGTAGGCTACACAATTCTACATTATATTGATTCTAGAAATATTAAAGATATTGAAATAAAACCTGAAACATTTTTTAACTCATTCTGTGCCATTTCACAAGTTGTTCATATATGGGATTGCAAAATATTGTCCATGTTTTGTATTCTGATATAGCTATTAATTGTCTGCTGAGATAATAAAATATTTTTCTTTTCTGTATTTAAGGTGTAGTAGATGGACCTCCATTTCCACCAGAAACATTTGATAGAATACTATTAGATGGACCATGTAGTGCACTTGGACAGCGACCAACTTTAAAAAATAATATGATACCTAGTGTTTTAAAGTCTTTTCCAAAATATCAAAAACAGCTTCTAAAGACTGTAAGTTTAAATTGAATTATTATTATGAATATACGTAATATGTCTACTTGCTAGTTGCTTCAAGGGAGACTATAATTGTATTTTGTACATCCAGACTGCAACCACTTGCAAAAATGTGATATTCATTTCATACATTAACTTGTGCTGTAAATAAATTTATCAATATCAATTATTTTTTTGAAAATGAGGGTTTATTTTTAACAAGGTCAATATGGAGATATGCATTTGTCTTCTTATCTCTTGGTTAATTGGTAGATGACAAGTTAACATTCATTTCCAGCTTATCTCTTAATGTAAGGGCACCTTTATACCCTCTAATGCCCTGTATCCATAGGATGTTCCCTTGTGGCGTGTTCCCTTGTGACCTTGTGGTGCGCCACAAGGTGATTTAACCATTGTTTTATTAGTACCCGTTCCCATAGGTTGTACCCATGGACTTGTCGCCACAAGGGAAAATTCTATGGATACGGGGTGGGCACAGGAAACACGCCACAAGGGAACAGCCTATGGATACAGGGCCTAGGAAGGTTGTTGTATACTTTTTTCCATATTGTCTATATATAATAGCATCTTTTATTGTTTCAGGCTATAGGGCTATTAAAACCTAATGGTATATTAGTATACAGTACTTGTACTTTTACTGTAGAAGAAAATGAACATCAAGTGCAATGGGTTTTAGAAAACTTTCCTAATCTAAAACTTTCACCTCATGTAAGAATTATTACTTCTTTAAAATTTGATAGAGCTTTTTTATCAGAGCATCTATTAAAGGGGAAGAGTCAGTATTTTTGAGGGTCAATTTTGGTCATGAATATATGTAAAAAACCTCCTTAAAATCGCACAATCCCTTCAATTACAGAAGACCTTCTGATGTGTGATGTCATCCAACATTTAAATGGAATTGATGTAATTACAGATGTCTGATACACATATAAAGATCAGTAAACCTCTTTATATCACTCACAGTCCAAAACTATTCCATACCTGGGTTGCTTAGGAAGTTTCCTCTGGAATTGTGTATTTTTATTGCAGAAATTTGCAAAAGTGCAAGAACAAATATGCTTTATCAATCATCTCCTTTTTTTTCAGAAAGTTCATCTGGGTTGCTTTGGTAATGGTACAGGAAGTAAACTATTTGAAAAAGATTTGAAAATGGTACAAAGATTTGATGTCAGTGATTTGGATGTGAATAACTTAAACTGTGATAATGACTCAATTGGATTTTTTATTGCCAAATTTATAAAGACATAATAAAGATAATTTAAAACTATATTGAGGTTAATTCAACGAGATCAACATCAAATATAGAGCACAATTTTGTTGATGTACAGTTGCTTTGACTTTAGAAACCTTAAAGACATACCACCTTTTAAAATGAGCCAAAAATAAAAATTATCAAACTTTGACAGTAAGAGTAGTGTTATCAGTCGTGTCAAAAGTATACAAACAAAATCTTTCCTATAATAATAAATTATACATGAGGGATAATTTTTCAGAGGGGGAAATTGTATGGGAGGCAATCATCTGGGGTGTAATTTTCCATAGGTGGTGATTTATGCACAAATATGTCAGTTGATCAAGAAAGTGTTTGATTTTTTGAAAGACAAAAACAAGGTTTCGGTGAGGACCCTGTGACGATATGATGCTTAGATGTTTAGTTATGATTAAGTACTATTGAGTGTCTAGATAATAGAGACTACGATATATCAAGATAAGATAACTCTGTTGTAATGTTGTTGTAAGAATGTCTGCTTGAATAAATATATGGTTGAATCCACTTGTATATATTTACGTTAGCAAACGTAACATGGTGTCAGAAGTGGCTGAAATGGTACCATAAAGTTGTGAAGAAAGTCCTGCTAATAGTTTTTCCTTGAAAATAAACTGATAAAAGTTAAATAGGCCTAAATAATGTCGGATAGTGAAAATGAAACAGGCAACAATGTCAATGTAGTTCAACCACAACAGCAGATTTTTGTCCCTGTAAATTTACCTATACCCCCTCAATTAGATTTAGAGGGTGACCTGTCCACGAATTGGAAGGATTTTAAGGCAGTATGGCAGAATTATGAAATAGCTTCCAGAATAGCTGAGCAGCCTAGTAGATTTAGAACTGCCACATTTAAAACTGTAATTGGAGCTGCAGCATTGAAGATTATAGATACTTTACCATTTACAGAAGATGAGGACAAATCTGATATTGATGTTTTGATACAGAAATTAGAAGATTATTGTGTTGGTACCATAAATGAGATATATGAGAGATATGTATTTAATAAAAGAGATCAGCTGCCAGAAGAAAGTATTGACTCTTACTTGTCTGTTTTAAAAACCTTGGTAAAATCTTGTAATTATGGTGTACTAGAAGAAAGCCTGATTAGAGATAGAATAGTCACTGGTATTAAAGATAATGCACCAAGAAAACAGTTATTACAGAAAGCTGATTTAACTTTGAAGAACTGTATAGATATTTGTAGGTCTTTTGAGTCAACAACTAAACAGATGAAGGATATGAATGCAGATAAACCTGTAAAATCTAGAAATGAAGCTGATGAAATAAAGATGGTGAAGAAAAGGCCACAACAGAATTGGAAATCAAGAGTAAATAGACAGACACCATTCCCTGATAAAAGAAAAGAAGAAGATAGACCATATCAGAGACAGAGTAGAGAAGAATTTAAATCTTTATGTAAATATTGTGGTTATAGACATGCAAGAAAGAAAGAATCATGTCCAGCATGGGGTCAAGTTTGTGATAATTGTGGAGAAGCCAATCACTTTCAAAAGAAATGTTTTAAAAAATCTAGAAGAAATTACCAGTCTGGTGGTAGAAATAGAAATCAAATACACACAATAGATGAATATGAAGACCATGGTGAAAGAAATGATATTTTAATGGTAGAATCAGAAGATTTATATTCAATAAAAGATGATTATCCTAAAAGAATATTTGCCATGTTAGAATTAATAGACAATCCTGTTAGGTTCCAGTTAGATTGTGGATCTACAGTTAATGCCCTACCAGAGAAGATATATAAAAAGGTGTATGGTGATTGGAATTTGAGAAAACTACAGAGATCTGATATAACATTGGTGATGTTTAATGGTACAAAAATGAATGCACTGGGAAAGAGAAGACTTAGTGTGAAGAATCCCAAGAATAAAAGAAGATATACTTTAGAATTTGTAGTAGTTAGAGAAGAATTGCAACCAATTTTAGGAGCCAGAGCTATACAATCTATGAATTTGATAACTGTTAATAGAGAACATATTATGAAGATAGAAGAGAAAGCTGACATTAAAACAATATGAAGATATTTTTGTTGGTGAAGGAAAGTTAGATGGTAAATTACATTTAGAAGTAGATGAATCTGTACAACCAGTACAACTTCCAACAAGAAAAGTTGCTTTAGCACTACAAGATCAATATAAACAAGAATTGGATAGACTTTGTAAAATAGGAGTTATTGCACCAGTGAAAGTACCTACTGATTGGATCTCAAGTTTAGTCACAGTGGTAAAACCAAATGGTAAATTGAGAGTATGTTTAGACCCGAAGCCACTAAACAAAGCATTAAAGAGAAACAACTACCCCACCCCAATAATTGATGATATATTACCTGTACTATCTAAAAGTAGAATATTCAGCGTTGTTGATGTCCGTAATGGTTTTTGGCACGTGGAGTTAGATGACCAAAGTAGCTATTTAACAACATTTAGTACACTGTGGGGAAGATATAGATGGTTACGAATGCCGTTTGGAATTAGTCCTGCTCCTGAAGAATTTCAGAGAAGAATTCATCAAGCTATAGAAGGTTTAGAAGGAGTACATGCTATTCATGATGATATTATTATACATGGTAATGGTTCAACTGACGAGGAAGCCACTGTAGATCATGACAGAAAATTAAAAGCTTTATTTGAAAGGTGTAGAGAAAGAAACATAAAACTGAAAAGAGATAAGTTAAAACTGAGACTTAAAGAAGTATCCTATATGGGCCATGTTTTGTCGAATCAAGGGTTGAAAGCAGATCCTGCGAAAATAGAAGCGATAGAAAGAATGCCTCGTCCTGATGATAAGAAAGGATTACAGAGAATATTGGGAATGGTAAATTATCTCCAGAAATTTGCACCGTGCTTGTCGGATGCCACAGAACCACTTCGAGAATTGATAAAAGATGAAAATGAATTTATATGGGATGAAGTTCACGACAAATGTCTTGACAGGATAAAGAATATAATAGTCCGAGCTCCTGTTTTGAAGTATTTTGATAAGAACCGTGAAACAACTATACAATGTGATGCGAGTGATTTTGGACTAGGTGCTTGTCTCATGCAAGAGGGACAACCTGTAGCTTTTGTCTCGAGAACATTAACAAACACTGAGCGCAATTATGCCCAAATTGAAAAAGAGTTGCTGGCAATTGTATTTGCAATGGAGAAATTTGTTTATGGACGAAGAGTGTCAATAGAATCGGACCATAAACCATTAGAAACAATTTTGAAGAAAAGTTTAACAAATGCACCTAAAAGGTTACAGCGAATGATGCTTCGTTTACAGAAATTTGATTTTGAAGTTATTTATAAGAAGGGATCTCTATTATATTTAGCTGATACACTTAGTAGAGCCTGCCTTTCAAGAACAGAAGCCAAGAAAAACAATTTTGACCAAATTATGATGATTGATAATCGAAGTGAAATTGAAAAGGAAATAGAATCTGTTGATGCTGTAGTCTATTTACCAATGTCTGCTGAAAGAGTACAGAGAATCAAAGAATCGACTTTGACTGATCCTGTAATGGTAACTTTAGCTCGAGTTGTTCATAAAGGATGGCCGATGCATAAAACTAATGTTCCTAATTATATAAGAGACTATTTTTTATTTCGAGAAGAAATGACTGTTAGTAATGGATTAATATTTAAAAATGATAGACTTATTGTTCCTGAAAGTTGTCGCGAAGATATCAAGAAAACTTTGCATGCTAGCCATTTAGGAGTTCAAGCTATATTGAGAAGAGCACGAGAAGCTGTTTATTGGCCGAATATGTGTAAAGAATTAACTGATTATTCATCAAAGTGTGGAACATGTCAAGAGTCTAAAAGTGAACAGCAGAGAGAGAGTTTGATTTCATACCAGGTTCAAGAGCGACCATGGCAAATACTAGGAACTGATTTATTTGAATTGGATGGTAATGATTATGTGATTTTAGTTGACTATTATTCTGATTATTATGAGATGGATAAATTAAGGAATAAAACTGCTAGTGAAGTTATTGGCAAACAGAAATGTCATTTAGCTCGTCATGGTTTACCAGAAAAGATCATAAGTGACAATGGACCGCCATTTAATTCTGGTAGTTTTAAGAACTTTTCTAAAGACTATGATTTTGCTCATATAACGAGTTCGCCCCATTATCCACAGAGTAATGGTAAAGCCGAAAATGCCGTAAAGCAAGCTAAGAAGTTAATTGGTAAAGCTCATCGTTCGGGTGAAGATGCTTTATTATCACTATTGGATGCTCGTAATGTTCCATCTGAAACTGTTGGTAGTAGTCCTGTTCAAAGATTGTTTGGACGTCGAACAAGAACTTTAAGCTAGCCGCACACAGCGAGCAACTAGCTGAGCAAACGGCCACGAGTGACGGTTAGCTCAGCAGATAGCTTACCGTGTGCGGATGTATTTTGAGCAAATTCACGCCTCTCGAGGTAATGAGACAAATTTCTATCCTGTTTGATATTTTATGCCACGAGAGGCAAAAGTCTCACCGTGTGCGGGCGATGGATCTCATTGTCTCGACAAAATAGCGACTTTACTACCGGTATTTGGATTGGGAATTTTGTTTAATTTCGCAAATGAGGAAAAATTGAGTTTTTTTGACCACTCAACTGGAAGATAATCGAATTTCTTTGTAATACATAATAAGAAAATATATATTCACTTGTGTCAATATATTTTCCCCTTTTCTTTGACTTATAAGAACAAACTGAAATTTGGCAATTTGAACATAATATGTGCCTACTCTCGTGGCATAAAATATCAAACAGGATTCGTCTCACAGCCTCGAGAGGCGTGAAATTGGTCAAAATACATCCGCACACGGAAAGCTATCTGCTGAGCTAACCGCCTCTCGTGGCCGTTTGCTCAGCTAGTTGCTCGCCGTGTGCGGCTAGCTTTAGTACCTACTGCAAGTAGATTGCTTAATCCGAAAATTGAAAGAAATGTTCAGAAACGTCTTACTGAAAGGAAGGAGAAACAGGCTAATTACTATAATAGAGGAACACGAGATTTAATTCCTTTAAAGAGGGGAGATATTGTAAGAGTTCGTCCGTTTGGAAGAAGTAACTATTGGAGAAAAGCTGAAGTGAAGTCTAGAGTGAATATTAGATCGTATTTGATAGAGACTGATGATGGTGTAGTGTATAGGCGAAATCGGAAGCATTTAAGATTAACCAATGAGAATCAACCTGAAGTAATTTATGATGATGATTTCTTTGACGAACCAGTTGTAAATGAACATAGACAATTAGTGCAACCTCAGATTGATAATAATCCCGATTTTGTTAATCCAAATCCAATGCCTATCCCTCAACCTGATAGAAACAATAATAGACATTTTACTAGATCAGGTCGAGCCATTAAGTCAACTAGGAAGAATGACTTTTATTATTATTATTAGAATTTAGATGTTTTAAAAGATTTTTGTTTATGCAAATTTTGTTATGTGCAAAGTGCTATGATTAGTGAAATAATGTTGCTTGATGATTGCTGTAAAAATCATAGTACTTTGAATTGTAATGTTTTAATCATAATGGTTCCAAAGTTCGGATCTTCAAAAGATTTAGTTGTTGAAAGGGGGATGTGACGATATGATGCTTAGATGTTTAGTTATGATTAAGTACTATTGAGTGTCTAGATAATAGAGACTACGATATATCAAGATAAGATAACTCTGTTGTAATGTTGTTGTAAGACTCACACCACTAATTCTTTTGCCATCCGCTTCAATGTTAAATCACCAAATTCAATCTTCTGTAACTTTTTCCAGAAATCTCGTTGAAAACTTTCCAATATGTCCAATGAAAGCCTGACCAATACTTGATTTCTCGACAAAAATTCAATACATGATGACCATGAAAATTTTGAACTAGTCAAAATGAAAGTAGACCTCTACCGGATATCAACAACAAGTTGACTTGGACTGCTCACATATCGACTATTTTTAGAAATAGCCTTCCGCCTATAGATGTCTCATTATCTCACTAAATATGAAAGAAAATGCAATTTAAGACATCAAATTCCAAATCTAGACCAAAAATTAATAAAAAAATGGGCATGCAAAAACCCAAAAAGGAAAGGAGAAACAGGATTTCTAAAAATAGCACGGACATTCAGACATTTTCTTGGTCTTATCCATCAGACACATATTTTGTGGGCACCCTTGACGTATTATTGTGGGCATATATCACCTTGGAGGCTGGGCTTTATACAAATTTCAAAGCCCTTCCCGACCCTAAAAATGTTTGAGGGGCCCTACAAGCTTCCTATATTATTTTTTCGCCCCAATTTTGTGTGGAAAAGATGCGTCATGAAGCGCTGGTTCGTTTGATATGCGAACGACCCATTTTTGATCAAGTGCTGATAGTTTTATGTGCTAAAACGTGGATGCCTTTAGAAAAGGGGTATTTACCCCCCTCCGGAGTTCGGTTCACAGCTTATCTTGGCGAAACTTCGCTCAAGCCTCGGTGGCGAAGCGGTTAGCGTGCTGGATCCTCCACAAAAGGGTCCCGGGTTCGAGACCCTGTCCAAGAAAACTTTTTTTTTCTCAAAAATTCAGACATTTTCTTGGTCTTATCCATCAGACACATATTTTGTGGGCACCCTTGACGTATTATTGTGGGCATATATCACCTTGGAGGCTGGGCTTTATACAAATTTCAAAGCCCTTCCCGACCCTAAAAATGTTTGAGGGGCCCTACAAGCTTCCTATATTATTTTTTCGCCCCAATTTTGTGTGGAAAAGATGCGTCATGAAGCGCTGGTTCGTTTGATATGCGAACGACCCATTTTTGATCAAGTGCTGATAGTTTTATGTGCTAAAACGTGGATGCCTTTAGAAAAGGGGTATTTACCCCCCTCCGGAGTTCGGTTCACAGCTTATCTTGGCGAAACTTCGCTCAAGCCTCGGTGGCGAAGCGGTTAGCGTGCTGGATCCTCCACAAAAGGGTCCCGGGTTCGAGACCCTGTCCAAGAAAACTTTTTTTTTCTCAAAAATTCAGACACTTTCTTGGTCTTATCCATCAGACACATATTTTGTGGGCACCCTTGACGTATTATTGTGGGCATATATCACCTTGGAGGCTGGGCTTTATACAAATTTCAAAGCCCTTCCCGACCCTAAAAATGTTTGAGGGGCCCTACAAGCTTCCTATATTATTTTTTCGCCCCAATTTTGTGTGGAAAAGATGCGTCATGAAGCGCTGGTTCGTTTGATATGCGAACGACCCATTTTTGATCAAGTGCTGATAGTTTTATGTGCTAAAACGTGGATGCCTTTAGAAAAGGGGTATTTACCCCCCTCCGGAGTTCGGTTCACAGCTTATCTTGGCGAAACTTCGCTCAAGCCTCGGTGGCGAAGCGGTTAGCGTGCTGGATCCTCCACAAAAGGGTCCCGGGTTCGAGACCCTGTCCAAGAAAACTTTTTTTTCTCAAAAATTCAGACATTTTCTTGGTCTTATCCATCAGACACATATTTTGTGGGCACCCTTGACGTATTATTGTGGGCATATATCACCTTGGAGGCTGGGCTTTATACAAATTTCAAAGCCCTTCCCGACCCTAAAAATGTTTGAGGGGCCCTACAAGCTTCCTATATTATTTTTTCGCCCCAATTTTGTGTGGAAAAGATGCATCATGAAGCGCTGGTTCGTTTGATATGCGAACGACCCATTTTTGATCAAGTTCTGATAGTTTTATGTGCTAAAACGTGGATGCCTTTAGAAAAGGGGTATTTACCCCCCTCCAGAGTTCGGTTCACAGCTTATCTTGGCGAAACTTCGCTCAAGCCTCGGTGGCGAAGCGGTTAGCGTGCTGGATCCTCCACAAAAGGGTCCCAGGTTCGAGACCCTGTCCAAGAAAACTTTTTTTTTCTCAAAAATTCAGACATTTTCTTGGTCTTATCCATCAGACACATATTTTGTGGGCACCCTTGACGTATTATTGTGGGCATATATCACCTTGGAGGCTGGGCTTTATACAAATTTCAAAGCCCTTCCCGACCCTAAAAATGTTTGAGGGGCCCTACAAGCTTCCTATATTATTTTTTCGCCCCAATTTTGTGTGGAAAAGATGCGTCATGAAGCGCTGGTTCGTTTGATATGCGAACGACCCATTTTTGATCAAGTGCTGATAGTTTTATGTGCTAAAACGTGGATGCCTTTAGAAAAGGGGTATTTACCCCCCTCCGGAGTTCGGTTCACAGCTTATCTTGGCGAAACTTCGCTCAAGCCTCGGTGGCGAAGCGGTTAGCGTGCTGGATCCTCCACAAAAGGGTCCCGGGTTCGAGACCCTGTCCAAGAAAACTTTTTTTTCTCAAAAATTCAGACATTTTCTTGGTCTTATCCATCAGACACATATTTTGTGGGCACCCTTGACGTATTATTGTGGGCATATATCACCTTGGAGGCTGGGCTTTATACAAATTTCAAAGCCCTTCCCGACCCTAAAAATGTTTGAGGGGCCCTACAAGCTTCCTATATTATTTTTTCGCCCCAATTTTGTGTGGAAAAGATGCATCATGAAGCGCTGGCTCGTTTGATATGCGAACGACCCATTTTTGATCAAGTTCTGATAGTTTTATGTGCTAAAACGTGGATGCCTTTAGAAAAGGGGTATTTACCCCCCTCCGGAGTTCGGTTCACAGCTTATCTTGGCGAAACTTCGCTCAAGCCTCGGTGGCGAAGCGGTTAGCGTGCTGGATCCTCCACAAAAGGGTCCCGGGTTCGAGACCCTGTCCAAGAAAACTTTTTTTTTCTCAAAAATTCAGACATTTTCTTGGTCTTATCCATCAGACACATATTTTGTGGGCACCCTTGACGTATTATTGTGGGCATATATCACCTTGGAGGCTGGGCTTTATACAAATTTCAAAGCCCTTCCCGACCCTAAAAATGTTTGAGGGGCCCTACAAGCTTCCTATATTATTTTTTCGCCCCAATTTTGTGTGGAAAAGATGCGTCATGAAGCGCTGGTTCGTTTGATATGCGAACGACCCATTTTTGATCAAGTTCTGATAGTTTTATGTGCTAAAACGTGGATGCCTTTAGAAAAGGGGTATTTACCCCCCTCCGGAGTTCGGTTCACAGCTTATCTTGGCGAAACTTCGCTCAAGCCTCGGTGGCGAAGCGGTTAGCGTGCTGGATCCTCCACAAAAGGGTCCCGGGTTCGAGACCCTGTCCAAGAAAACTTTTTTTTTCTCAAATATTCAGACATTTTCTTGGTCTTATCCATCAGACACATATTTTGTGGGCACCCTTGACGTATTATTGTGGGCATATATCACCTTGGAGGCTGGGCTTTATACAAATTTCAAAGCCCTTCCCGACCCTAAAAATGTTTGAGGGGCCCTACAAGCTTCCTATATTATTTTTTCGCCCCAATTTTGTGTGGAAAAGATGCATCATGAAGCGCTGGTTCGTTTGATATGCGAACGACCCATTTTTGATCAAGTGCTGATAGTTTTATGTGCTAAAACGTGGATGCCTTTAGAAAAGGGGTATTTACCCCCCTCCGGAGTTCGGTTCACAGCTTATCTTGGCGAAACTTCGCTCAAGCCTCGGTGGCGAAGCGGTTAGCGTGCTGGATCCTCCACAAAAGGGTCCCGGGTTCGAGACCCTGTCCAAGAAAACTTTTTTTTTCTCAAAAATTCAGACATTTTCTTGGTCTTATCCATCAGACACATATTTTGTGGGCACCCTTGACGTATTATTGTGGGCATATATCACCTTGGAGGCTGGGCTTTATACAAATTTCAAAGCCCTTCCCGACCCTAAAAATGTTTGAGGGGCCCTACAAGCTTCCTATATTATTTTTTCGCCCCAATTTTGTGTGGAAAAGATGCGTCATGAAGCGCTGGTTCGTTTGATATGCGAACGACCCATTTTTGATCAAGTTCTGATAGTTTTATGTGCTAAAACGTGGATGCCTTTAGAAAAGGGGTATTTACCCCCCTCCGGAGTTCGGTTCACAGCTTATCTTGGCGAAACTTCGCTCAAGCCTCGGTGGCGAAGCGGTTAGCGTGCTGGATCCTCCACAAAAGGGTCCCGGGTTCGAGACCCTGTCCAAGAAAACTTTTTTTTTCTCAAATATTCAGACATTTTCTTGGTCTTATCCATCAGACACATATTTTGTGGGCACCCTTGACGTATTATTGTGGGCATATATCACCTTGGAGGCTGGGCTTTATACAAATTTCAAAGCCCTTCCCGACCCTAAAAATGTTTGAGGGGCCCTACAAGCTTCCTATATTATTTTTTCGCCCCAATTTTGTGTGGAAAAGATGCATCATGAAGCGCTGGTTCGTTTGATATGCGAACGACCCATTTTTGATCAAGTTCTGATAGTTTTATGTGCTAAAACGTGGATGCCTTTAGAAAAGGGGTATTTACCCCCCTCCGGAGTTCGGTTCACAGCTTATCTTGGCGAAACTTCGCTCAAGCCTCGGTGGCGAAGCGGTTAGCGTGCTGGATCCTCCACAAAAGGGTCCCAGGTTCGAGACCCTGTCCAAGAAAACTTTTTTTTTTCTCAAAAATTCAGACATTTTCTTGGTCTTATCCATCAGACACATATTTTGTGGGCACCCTTGACGTATTATTGTGGGCATATATCACCTTGGAGGCTGGGCTTTATACAAATTTCAAAGCCCTTCCCGACCCTAAAAATGTTTGAGGGGCCCTACAAGCTTCCTATATTATTTTTTCGCCCCAATTTTGTGTGGAAAAGATGCATCATGAAGCGCTGGTTCGTTTGATATGCGAACGACCCATTTTTGATCAAGTGCTGATAGTTTTATGTGCTAAAACGTGGATGCCTTTAGAAAAGGGGTATTTACCCCCCTCCGGAGTTCGGTTCACAGCTTATCTTGGCGAAACTTCGCTCAAGCCTCGGTGGCGAAGCGGTTAGCGTGCTGGATCCTCCACAAAAGGGTCCCGGGTTCGAGACCCTGTCCAAGAAAACTTTTTTTTTCTCAAAAATTCAGACATTTTCTTGGTCTTATCCATCAGACACATATTTTGTGGGCACCCTTGACGTATTATTGTGGGCATATATCACCTTGGAGGCTGGGCTTTATACAAATTTCAAAGCCCTTCCCGACCCTAAAAATGTTTGAGGGGCCCTACAAGCTTCCTATATTATTTTTTCGCCCCAATTTTGTGTGGAAAAGATGCATCATGAAGCGCTGGTTCGTTTGATATGCGAACGACCCATTTTTGATCAAGTTCTGATAGTTTTATGTGCTAAAACGTGGATGCCTTTAGAAAAGGGGTATTTACCCCCTTCCGGAGTTCGGTTCACAGCTTATCTTGGCGAAACTTCGCTCAAGCCTCGGTGGCGAAGCGGTTAGCGTGCTGGATCCTCCACAAAAGGGTCCCGGGTTCGAGACCCTGTCCAAGAAAACTTTTTTTTTCTCAAAAATTCAGACATTTTCTTGGTCTTATCCATCAGACACATATTTTGTGGGCACCCTTGACGTATTATTGTGGGCATATATCACCTTGGAGGCTGGGCTTTATACAAATTTCAAAGCCCTTCCCGACCCTAAAAATGTTTGAGGGGCCCTACAAGCTTCCTATATTATTTTTTCGCCCCAATTTTGTGTGGAAAAGATGCATCATGAAGCGCTGGTTCGTTTGATATGCGAACGACCCATTTTTGATCAAGTTCTGATAGTTTTATGTGCTAAAACGTGGATGCCTTTAGAAAAGGGGTATTTACCCCCTTCCGGAGTTCGGTTCACAGCTTATCTTGGCGAAACTTCGCTCAAGCCTCGGTGGCGAAGCGGTTAGCGTGCTGGATCCTCCACAAAAGGGTCCCGGGTTCGAGACCCTGTCCAAGAAAACTTTTTTTTTCTCAAAAATTCAGACATTTTCTTGGTCTTATCCATCAGACACATATTTTGTGGGCACCCTTGACGTATTATTGTGGGCATATATCACCTTGGAGGCTGGGCTTTATACAAATTTCAAAGCCCTTCCCGACCCTAAAAATGTTTGAGGGGCCCTACAAGCTTCCTATATTATTTTTTCGCCCCAATTTTGTGTGGAAAAGATGCATCATGAAGCGCTGGTTCGTTTGATATGCGAAAAGACCCATTTTTGATCAAGTGCTGATAGTTTTATGTGCTAAAACGTGGATGCCTTTAGAAAAGGGGTATTTACCCCCCTCCGGAGTTCGGTTCACAGCTTATCTTGGCGAAACTTCGCTCAAGCCTCGGTGGCGAAGCGGTTAGCGTGCTGGATCCTCCACAAAAGGGTCCCAGGTTCGAGACCCTGTCCAAGAAAACTTTTTTTTTTCTCAAAAATTCAGACATTTTCTTGGTCTTATCCATCAGACACATATTTTGTGGGCACCCTTGACGTATTATTGTGGGCATATATCACCTTGGAGGCTGGGCTTTATACAAATTTCAAAGCCCTTCCCGACCCTAAAAATGTTTGAGGGGCCCTACAAGCTTCCTATATTATTTTTTCGCCCCAATTTTGTGTGGAAAAGATGCGTCATGAAGCGCTGGTTCGTTTGATATGCGAACGACCCATTTTTGATCAAGTTCTGATAGTTTTATGTGCTAAAACGTGGATGCCTTTAGAAAAGGGGTATTTACCCCCCTCCGGAGTTCGGTTCACAGCTTATCTTGGCGAAACTTCGCTCAAGCCTCGGTGGCGAAGCGGTTAGCGTGCTGGATCCTCCACAAAAGGGTCCCGGGTTCGAGACCCTGTCCAAGAAAACTTTTTTTTTCTCAAAAATTCAGACATTTTCTTGGTCTTATCCATCAGACACATATTTTGTGGGCACCCTTGACGTATTATTGTGGGCATATATCACCTTGGAGGCTGGGCTTTATACAAATTTCAAAGCCCTTCCCGACCCTAAAAATGTTTGAGGGGCCCTACAAGCTTCCTATATTATTTTTTCGCCCCAATTTTGTGTGGAAAAGATGCATCATGAAGCGCTGGTTCGTTTGATATGCGAACGACCCATTTTTGATCAAGTTCTGATAGTTTTATGTGCTAAAACGTGGATGCCTTTAGAAAAGGGGTATTTACCCCCCTCCGGAGTTCGGTTCACAGCTTATCTTGGCGAAACTTCGCTCAAGCCTCGGTGGCGAAGCGGTTAGCGTGCTGGATCCTCCACAAAAGGGTCCCAGGTTCGAGACCCTGTCCAAGAAAACTTTTTTTTTTCTCAAAAATTCAGACATTTTCTTGGTCTTATCCATCAGACACATATTTTGTGGGCACCCTTGACGTATTATTGTGGGCATATATCACCTTGGAGGCTGGGCTTTATACAAATTTCAAAGCCCTTCCCGACCCTAAAAATGTTTGAGGGGCCCTACAAGCTTCCTATATTATTTTTTCGCCCCAATTTTGTGTGGAAAAGATGCGTCATGAAGCGCTGGTTCGTTTGATATGCGAACGACCCATTTTTGATCAAGTTCTGATAGTTTTATGTGCTAAAACGTGGATGCCTTTAGAAAAGGGGTATTTACCCCCCTCCGGAGTTCGGTTCACAGCTTATCTTGGCGAAACTTCGCTCAAGCCTCGGTGGCGAAGCGGTTAGCGTGCTGGATCCTCCACAAAAGGGTCCCGGGTTCGAGACCCTGTCCAAGAAAACTTTTTTTTTCTCAAAAATTCAGACATTTTCTTGGTCTTATCCATCAGACACATATTTTGTGGGCACCCTTGACGTATTATTGTGGGCATATATCACCTTGGAGGCTGGGCTTTATACAAATTTCAAAGCCCTTCCCGACCCTAAAAATGTTTGAGGGGCCCTACAAGCTTCCTATATTATTTTTTCGCCCCAATTTTGTGTGGAAAAGATGCATCATGAAGCGCTGGTTCGTTTGATATGCGAACGACCCATTTTTGATCAAGTTCTGATAGTTTTATGTGCTAAAACGTGGATGCCTTTAGAAAAGGGGTATTTACCCCCTTCCGGAGTTCGGTTCACAGCTTATCTTGGCGAAACTTCGCTCAAGCCTCGGTGGCGAAGCGGTTAGCGTGCTGGATCCTCCACAAAAGGGTCCCGGGTTCGAGACCCTGTCCAAGAAAACTTTTTTTTTCTCAAAAATTCAGACATTTTCTTGGTCTTATCCATCAGACACATATTTTGTGGGCACCCTTGACGTATTATTGTGGGCATATATCACCTTGGAGGCTGGGCTTTATACAAATTTCAAAGCCCTTCCCGACCCTAAAAATGTTTGAGGGGCCCTACAAGCTTCCTATATTATTTTTTCGCCCCAATTTTGTGTGGAAAAGATGCGTCATGAAGCGCTGGTTCGTTTGATATGCGAACGACCCATTTTTGATCAAGTGCTGATAGTTTTATGTGCTAAAACGTGGATGCCTTTAGAAAAGGGGTATTTACCCCCCTCCGGAGTTCGGTTCACAGCTTATCTTGGCGAAACTTCGCTCAAGCCTCGGTGGCGAAGCGGTTAGCGTGCTGGATCCTCCACAAAAGGGTCCCGGGTTCGAGACCCTGTCCAAGAAAACTTTTTTTTTCTCAAAAATTCAGACATTTTCTTGGTCTTATCCATCAGACACATATTTTGTGGGCACCCTTGACGTATTATTGTGGGCATATATCACCTTGGAGGCTGGGCTTTATACAAATTTCAAAGCCCTTCCCGACCCTAAAAATGTTTGAGGGGCCCTACAAGCTTCCTATATTATTTTTTCGCCCCAATTTTGTGTGGAAAAGATGCATCATGAAGCGCTGGTTCGTTTGATATGCGAACGACCCATTTTTGATCAAGTTCTGATAGTTTTATGTGCTAAAACGTGGATGCCTTTAGAAAAGGGGTATTTACCCCCCTCCGGAGTTCGGTTCACAGCTTATCTTGGCGAAACTTCGCTCAAGCCTCGGTGGCGAAGCGGTTAGCGTGCTGGATCCTCCACAAAAGGGTCCCAGGTTCGAGACCCTGTTCAAGAAAACTTTTTTTTTTCTCAAAATTCAGACATTTTCTTGGTCTTATCCATCAGACACATATTTTGTGGGCACCCTTGACGTATTATTGTGGGCATATATCACCTTGGGGGCTGGGCTTTATACAAATTTCAAAGCCCTTCCCGACCCTAAAAATGTTTGAGGGGCCCTACAAGCTTCCTATATTATTTTTTCGCCCCAATTTTGTGTGGAAAAGATGCGTCATGAAGCGCTGGTTCGTTTGATATGCGAACGACCCATTTTTGATCAAGTGCTGATAGTTTTATGTGCTAAAACGTGGATGCCTTTAGAAAAGGGGTATTTACCCCCCTCCGGAGTTCGGTTCACAGCTTATCTTGGCGAAACTTCGCTCAAGCCTCGGTGGCGATGCGATTAGCATGCTGGATCCTCCACAAAAGGGTCCCGGGTTCGAGACCCTGTCCAAGAAAACTTTTTTTTTCTCAAAAATTCACACATTTTCTTGCTCTTATCCATCAGACACATATTTTGTGGGCACCCTTGACGTATTATTGTGGGCATATATCACCTTGGAGGCTGGGCTTTATACAAATTTCAAAGCCCTTCCCGACCCTAAAAATGTTTGAGGGGCCCTACAAGCTTCCTATATTATTTTTTCGCCCCAATTTTGTGTGGAAAAGATGCGTCATGAAGCGCTGGTTCGTTTGATATGCGAACGACCCATTTTTGATCAAGTGCTGATAGTTTTATGTGCTAAAACGTGGATGCCTTTAGAAAAGGGGTATTTACCCCCCTCCGGAGTTCGGTTCACAGCTTATCTTGGCGAAACTTCGCTCAAGCCTCGGTGGCGAAGCGGTTAGCGTGCTGGATCCTCCACAAAAGGGTCCCGGGTTCGAGACCCAGTCCAAGAAAACTTTTTTTTTCTCAAAAATTCAGACATTTTCTTGGTCTTATCCATCAGACACATATTTTGTGGGCACCCTTGACGTATTATTGTGGGCATATATCACCTTGGAGGCTGGGCTTTATACAAATTTCAAAGCCCTTCCCGACCCTAAAAATGTTTGAGGGGCCCTACAAGCTTCCTATATTATTTTTTCGCCCCAATTTTGTGTGGAAAAGATGCGTCATGAAGCGCTGGTTCGTTTGATATGCGAACGACCCATTTTTGATCAAGTGCTGATAGTTTGGATGCCTTTAGAAAAGGGGTATTTACCCCCCTCCGGAGTTCGGTTCACAGCTTATAGAAAAGGGGTATTTACCCCCCTCCAGAGTTCGGTTCACAGCTTATCTTGGCGAAACTTCGCTCAAGCCTCGGTGGCGAAGCGGTTAGCGTGCTGGATCCTCCACAAAAGGGTCCCAGGTTCGAGACCCTGTCCAAGAAAACTTTTTTTTTTCTCAAAAATTCAGACATTTTCTTGGTCTTATCCATCAGACACATATTTTGTGGGCACCCTTGACGTATTATTGTGGGCATATATCACCTTGGAGGCTGGGCTTTATACAAATTTCAAAGCCCTTCCCGACCCTAAAAATGTTTGAGGGGCCCTACAAGCTTCCTATATTATTTTTTCGCCCCAATTTTGTGTGGAAAAGATGCATCATGAAGCGCTGGTTCGTTTGATATGCGAACGACCCATTTTTGATCAAGTTCTGATAGTTTTATGTGCTAAAACGTGGATGCCTTTAGAAAAGGGGTATTTACCCCCTTCCGGAGTTCGGTTCACAGCTTATCTTGGCGAAACTTCGCTCAAGCCTCGGTGGCGAAGCGGTTAGCGTGCTGGATCCTCCACAAAAGGGTCCCGGGTTCGAGACCCTGTCCAAGAAAACTTTTTTTTTCTCAAAAATTCAGACATTTTCTTGGTCTTATCCATCAGACACATATTTTGTGGGCACCCTTGACGTATTATTGTGGGCATATATCACCTTGGAGGCTGGGCTTTATACAAATTTCAAAGCCCTTCCCGACCCTAAAAATGTTTGAGGGGCCCTACAAGCTTCCTATATTATTTTTTCGCCCCAATTTTGTGTGGAAAAGATGCGTCATGAAGCGCTGGTTCGTTTGATATGCGAACGACCCATTTTTGATCAAGTGCTGATAGTTTTATGTGCTAAAACGTGGATGCCTTTAGAAAAGGGGTATTTACCCCCCTCCGGAGTTCGGTTCACAGCTTATCTTGGCGAAACTTCGCTCAAGCCTCGGTGGCGAAGCGGTTAGCTTGCTGGATCCTCCACAAAAGGGTCCCGGGTTCGAGACCCTGTCCAAGAAAACTTTTTTTTTCTCAAAAATTCAGACATTTTCTTGGTCTTATCCATCAGACACATATTTTGTGGGCACCCTTGACGTATTATTGTGGGCATATATCACCTTGGAGGCTGGGCTTTATACAAATTTCAAAGCCCTTCCCGACCCTAAAAATGTTTGAGGGGCCCTACAAGCTTCCTATATTATTTTTTCGCCCCAATTTTGTGTGGAAAAGATGCATCATGAAGCGCTGGTTCGTTTGATATGCGAACGACCCATTTTTGATCAAGTTCTGATAGTTTTATGTGCTAAAACGTGGATGCCTTTAGAAAAGGGGTATTTACCCCCCTCCGGAGTTCGGTTCACAGCTTATCTTGGCGAAACTTCGCTCAAGCCTCGGTGGCGAAGCGGTTAGCGTGCTGGATCCTCCACAAAAGGGTCCCAGGTTCGAGACCCTGTCCAAGAAAACTTTTTTTTTTTCTCAAAAATTCAGACATTTTCTTGGTCTTATCCATCAGACACATATTTTGTGGGCACCCTTGACGTATTATTGTGGGCATATATCACCTTGGAGGCTGGGCTTTATATAAATTTCAAAGCCCTTCCCGACCCTAAAAATGTTTGAGGGGCCCTACAAGCTTCCTATATTATTTTTTCGCCCCAATTTTGTGTGGAAAAGATGCATCATGAAGCGCTGGTTCGTTTGATATGCGAACGACCCATTTTTGATCAAGTTCTGATAGTTTTATGTGCTAAAACGTGGATGCCTTTAGAAAAGGGGTATTTACCCCCCTCCGGAGTTCGGTTCACAGCTTATCTTGGCGAAACTTCGCTCAAGCCTCGGTGGCGAAGCGGTTAGCGTGCTGGATCCTCCACAAAAGGGTCCCGGGTTCGAGACCCTGTCCAAGAAAACTTTTTTTTTCTCAAAAATTCAGACATTTTCTTGGTCTTATCCATCAGACACATATTTTGTGGGCACCCTTGACGTATTATTGTGGGCATATATCACCTTGGAGGCTGGGCTTTATACAAATTTCAAAGCCCTTCCCGACCCTAAAAATGTTTGAGGGGCCCTACAAGCTTCCTATATTATTTTTTCGCCCCAATTTTGTGTGGAAAAGATGCGTCATGAAGCGCTGGTTCGTTTGATATGCGAACGACCCATTTTTGATCAAGTTCTGATAGTTTTATGTGCTAAAACGTGGATGCCTTTAGAAAAGGGGTATTTACCCCCCTCCGGAGTTCGGTTCACAGCTTATCTTGGCGAAACTTCGCTCAAGCCTCGGTGGCGAAGCGGTTAGCGTGCTGGATCCTCCACAAAAGGGTCCCGGGTTCGAGACCCTGTCCAAGAAAACTTTTTTTTTCTCAAAAATTCAGACATTTTCTTGGTCTTATCCATCAGACACATATTTTGTGGGCACCCTTGACGTATTATTGTGGGCATATATCACCTTGGAGGCTGGGCTTTATACAAATTTCAAAGCCCTTCCCGACCCTAAAAATGTTTGAGGGGCCCTACAAGCTTCCTATATTATTTTTTCGCCCCAATTTTGTGTGGAAAAGATGCATCATGAAGCGCTGGTTCGTTTGATATGCGAACGACCCATTTTTGATCAAGTTCTGATAGTTTTATGTGCTAAAACGTGGATGCCTTTAGAAAAGGGGTATTTACCCCCTTCCGGAGTTCGGTTCACAGCTTATCTTGGCGAAACTTCGCTCAAGCCTCGGTGGCGAAGCGGTTAGCGTGCTGGATCCTCCACAAAAGGGTCCCGGGTTCGAGACCCTGTCCAAGAAAACTTTTTTTTTCTCAAAAATTCAGACATTTTCTTGGTCTTATCCATCAGACACATATTTTGTGGGCACCCTTGACGTATTATTGTGGGCATATATCACCTTGGAGGCTGGGCTTTATACAAATTTCAAAGCCCTTCCCGACCCTAAAAATGTTTGAGGGGCCCTACAAGCTTCCTATATTATTTTTTCGCCCCAATTTTGTGTGGAAAAGATGCGTCATGAAGCGCTGGTTCGTTTGATATGCGAACGACCCATTTTTGATCAAGTGCTGATAGTTTTATGTGCTAAAACGTGGATGCCTTTAGAAAAGGGGTATTTACCCCCCTCCGGAGTTCGGTTCACAGCTTATCTTGGCGAAACTTCGCTCAAGCCTCGGTGGCGAAGCGGTTAGCGTGCTGGATCCTCCACAAAAGGGTCCCGGGTTCGAGACCCTGTCCAAGAAAACTTTTTTTTTCTCAAAAATTCAGACATTTTCTTGGTCTTATCCATCAGACACATATTTTGTGGGCACCCTTGACGTATTATTGTGGGCATATATCACCTTGGAGGCTGGGCTTTATACAAATTTCAAAGCCCTTCCCGACCCTAAAAATGTTTGAGGGGCCCTACAAGCTTCCTATATTATTTTTTCGCCCCAATTTTGTGTGGAAAAGATGCATCATGAAGCGCTGGTTCGTTTGATATGCGAACGACCCATTTTTGATCAAGTTCTGATAGTTTTATGTGCTAAAACGTGGATGCCTTTAGAAAAGGGGTATTTACCCCCTTCCGGAGTTCGGTTCACAGCTTATCTTGGCGAAACTTCGCTCAAGCCTCGGTGGCGAAGCGGTTAGCGTGCTGGATCCTCCACAAAAGGGTCCCGGGTTCGAGACCCTGTCCAAGAAAACTTTTTTTTTCTCAAAAATTCAGACATTTTCTTGGTCTTATCCATCAGACACATATTTTGTGGGCACCCTTGACGTATTATTGTGGGCATATATCACCTTGGAGGCTGGGCTTTATACAAATTTCAAAGCCCTTCCCGACCCTAAAAATGTTTGAGGGGCCCTACAAGCTTCCTATATTATTTTTTCGCCCCAATTTTGTGTGGAAAAGATGCATCATGAAGCGCTGGTTCGTTTGATATGCGAACGACCCATTTCTGATCAAGTGCTGATAGTTTTATGTGCTAAAACGTGGATGCCTTTAGAAAAGGGGTATTTACCCCCCTCCGGAGTTCGGTTCACAGCTTATCTTGGCGAAACTTCGCTCAAGCCTCGGTGGCGAAGCGGTTAGCGTGCTGGATCCTCCACAAAAGGGTCCCGGGTTCGAGACCCTGTCCAAGAAAACTTTTTTTTTCTCAAAAATTCAGACATTTTCTTGGTCTTATCCATCAGACACATATTTTGTGGGCACCCTTGACGTATTATTGTGGGCATATATCACCTTGGAGGCTGGGCTTTATACAAATTTCAAAGCCCTTCCCGACCCTAAAAATGTTTGAGGGGCCCTACAAGCTTCCTATATTATTTTTTCGCCCCAATTTTGTGTGGAAAAGATGCATCATGAAGCGCTGGTTCGTTTGATATGCGAACGACCCATTTTTGATCAAGTTCTGATAGTTTTATGTGCTAAAACGTGGATGCCTTTAGAAAAGGGGTATTTACCCCCCTCCGGAGTTCGGTTCACAGCTTATCTTGGCGAAACTTCGCTCAAGCCTCGGTGGCGAAGCGGTTAGCGTGCTGGATCCTCCACAAAAGGGTCCCAGGTTCGAGACCCTGTCCAAGAAAACTTTTTTTTTTCTCAAAAATTCAGACATTTTCTTGGTCTTATCCATCAGACACATATTTTGTGGACACCCTTGACGTATTATTGTGGGCATATATCACCTTGGAGGCTGGGCTTTATATAAATTTCAAAGCCCTTCCCGACCCTAAAAATGTTTGAGGGGCCCTACAAGCTTCCTATATTATTTTTTCGCCCCAATTTTGTGTGGAAAAGATGCATCATGAAGCGCTGGTTCGTTTGATATGCGAACGACCCATTTTTGATCAAGTTCTGATAGTTTTATGTGCTAAAACGTGGATGCCTTTAGAAAAGGGGTATTTACCCCCCTCCGGAGTTCGGTTCACAGCTTATCTTGGCGAAACTTCGCTCAAGCCTCGGTGGCGAAGCGGTTAGCGTGCTGGATCCTCCACAAAAGGGTCCCGGGTTCGAGACCCTGTCCAAGAAAACTTTTTTTTTCTCAAAAATTCAGACATTTTCTTGGTCTTATCCATCAGACACATATTTTGTGGGCACCCTTGACGTATTATTGTGGGCATATATCACCTTGGAGGCTGGGCTTTATACAAATTTCAAAGCCCTTCCCGACCCTAAAAATGTTTGAGGGGCCCTACAAGCTTCCTATATTATTTGTTCGCCCCAATTTTGTGTGGAAAAGATGCGTCATGAAGCGCTGGTTCGTTTGATATGCGAACGACCCATTTTTGATCAAGTTCTGATAGTTTTATGTGCTAAAACGTGGATGCCTTTAGAAAAGGGGTATTTACCCCCCTCCGGAGTTCGGTTCACAGCTTATCTTGGCGAAACTTCGCTCAAGCCTCGGTGGCGAAGCGGTTAGCGTGCTGGATCCTCCACAAAAGGGTCCCGGGTTCGAGACCCTGTCCAAGAAAACTTTTTTTTTCTCAAAAATTCAGACATTTTCTTGGTCTTATCCATCAGACACATATTTTGTGGGCACCCTTGACGTATTATTGTGGGCATATATCACCTTGGAGGCTGGGCTTTATACAAATTTCAAAGCCCTTCCCGACCCTAAAAATGTTTGAGGGGCCCTACAAGCTTCCTATATTATTTTTTCGCCCCAATTTTGTGTGGAAAAGATGCATCATGAAGCGCTGGTTCGTTTGATATGCGAACGACCCATTTTTGATCAAGTTCTGATAGTTTTATGTGCTAAAACGTGGATGCCTTTAGAAAAGGGGTATTTACCCCCTTCCGGAGTTCGGTTCACAGCTTATCTTGGCGAAACTTCGCTCAAGCCTCGGTGGCGAAGCGGTTAGCGTGCTGGATCCTCCACAAAAGGGTCCCGGGTTCGAGACCCTGTCCAAGAAAACTTTTTTTTTCTCAAAAATTCAGACATTTTCTTGGTCTTATCCATCAGACACATATTTTGTGGGCACCCTTGACGTATTATTGTGGGCATATATCACCTTGGAGGCTGGGCTTTATACAAATTTCAAAGCCCTTCCCGACCCTAAAAATGTTTGAGGGGCCCTACAAGCTTCCTATATTATTTTTTCGCCCCAATTTTGTGTGGAAAAGATGCGTCATGAAGCGCTGGTTCGTTTGATATGCGAACGACCCATTTTTGATCAAGTGCTGATAGTTTTATGTGCTAAAACGTGGATGCCTTTAGAAAAGGGGTATTTACCCCCCTCCGGAGTTCGGTTCACAGCTTATCTTGGCGAAACTTCGCTCAAGCCTCGGTGGCGAAGCGGTTAGCGTGCTGGATCCTCCACAAAAGGGTCCCGGGTTCGAGACCCTGTCCAAGAAAACTTTTTTTTTCTCAAAAATTCAGACATTTTCTTGGTCTTATCCATCAGACACATATTTTGTGGGCACCCTTGACGTATTATTGTGGGCATATATCACCTTGGAGGCTGGGCTTTATACAAATTTCAAAGCCCTTCCCGACCCTAAAAATGTTTGAGGGGCCCTACAAGCTTCCTATATTATTCTTTCGCCCCAATTTTGTGTGGAAAAGATGCATCATGAAGCGCTGGTTCGTTTGATATGCGAACGACCCATTTTTGATCAAGTTCTGATAGTTTTATGTGCTAAAACGTGGATGCCTTTAGAAAAGGGGTATTTACCCCCCTCCGGAGTTCGGTTCACAGCTTATCTTGGCGAAACTTCGCTCAAGCCTCGGTGGCGAAGCGGTTAGCGTGCTGGATCCTCCACAAAAGGGTCCCGGGTTCGAGACCCTGTCCAAGAAAACTTTTTTTTTTTCTCAAAAATTCAGACATTTTCTTGGTCTTATCCATCAGACACATATTTTGTGGGCACCCTTGACGTATTATTGTGGGCATATATCACCTTGGAGGCTGGGCTTTATACAAATTTCAAAGCCCTTCCCGACCCTAAAAATGTTTGAGGGGCCCTACAAGCTTCCTATATTATTTTTTCGCCCCAATTTTGTGTGGAAAAGATGCATCATGAAGCGCTGGTTCGTTTGATATGCGAACGACCCATTTTTGATCAAGTTCTGATAGTTTTATGTGCTAAAACGTGGATGCCTTT
The DNA here is from genome assembly GCA_029955415.1 of Lottia scabra. NCBI lineage: Eukaryota > Metazoa > Mollusca > Gastropoda > Lottiidae > Lottia > Lottia scabra. The sequence continues at coordinate 7,699,088 of JARJEI010000015.1, forward strand.
AGAAAAGGGGTATTTACCCCCCTCCGGAGTTCGGTTCACAGCTTATCTTGGCGAAACTTCGCTCAAGCCTCGGTGGCGAAGCGGTTAGCGTGCTGGATCCTCCACAAAAGGGTCCCGGGTTCGAGACCCTGTCCAAGAAAACTTTTTTTTTCTCAAAAATTCAGACATTTTCTTGGTCTTATCCATCAGACACATATTTTGTGGGCACCCTTGACGTATTATTGTGGGCATATATCACCTTGGAGGCTGGGCTTTATACAAATTTCAAAGCCCTTCCCGACCCTAAAAATGTTTGAGGGGCCCTACAAGCTTCCTATATTATTTGTTCGCCCCAATTTTGTGTGGAAAAGATGCGTCATGAAGCGCTGGTTCGTTTGATATGCGAACGACCCATTTTTGATCAAGTTCTGATAGTTTTATGTGCTAAAACGTGGATGCCTTTAGAAAAGGGGTATTTACCCCCCTCCGGAGTTCGGTTCACAGCTTATCTTGGCGAAACTTCGCTCAAGCCTCGGTGGCGAAGCGGTTAGCGTGCTGGATCCTCCACAAAAGGGTCCCGGGTTCGAGACCCTGTCCAAGAAAACTTTTTTTTTCTCAAAAATTCAGACATTTTCTTGGTCTTATCCATCAGACACATATTTTGTGGGCACCCTTGACGTATTATTGTGGGCATATATCACCTTGGAGGCTGGGCTTTATACAAATTTCAAAGCCCTTCCCGACCCTAAAAATGTTTGAGGGGCCCTACAAGCTTCCTATATTATTTTTTCGCCCCAATTTTGTGTGGAAAAGATGCATCATGAAGCGCTGGTTCGTTTGATATGCGAACGACCCATTTTTGATCAAGTTCTGATAGTTTTATGTGCTAAAACGTGGATGCCTTTAGAAAAGGGGTATTTACCCCCTTCCGGAGTTCGGTTCACAGCTTATCTTGGCGAAACTTCGCTCAAGCCTCGGTGGCGAAGCGGTTAGCGTGCTGGATCCTCCACAAAAGGGTCCCGGGTTCGAGACCCTGTCCAAGAAAACTTTTTTTTTCTCAAAAATTCAGACATTTTCTTGGTCTTATCCATCAGACACATATTTTGTGGGCACCCTTGACGTATTATTGTGGGCATATATCACCTTGGAGGCTGGGCTTTATACAAATTTCAAAGCCCTTCCCGACCCTAAAAATGTTTGAGGGGCCCTACAAGCTTCCTATATTATTTTTTCGCCCCAATTTTGTGTGGAAAAGATGCGTCATGAAGCGCTGGTTCGTTTGATATGCGAACGACCCATTTTTGATCAAGTGCTGATAGTTTTATGTGCTAAAACGTGGATGCCTTTAGAAAAGGGGTATTTACCCCCCTCCGGAGTTCGGTTCACAGCTTATCTTGGCGAAACTTCGCTCAAGCCTCGGTGGCGAAGCGGTTAGCGTGCTGGATCCTCCACAAAAGGGTCCCGGGTTCGAGACCCTGTCCAAGAAAACTTTTTTTTTCTCAAAAATTCAGACATTTTCTTGGTCTTATCCATCAGACACATATTTTGTGGGCACCCTTGACGTATTATTGTGGGCATATATCACCTTGGAGGCTGGGCTTTATACAAATTTCAAAGCCCTTCCCGACCCTAAAAATGTTTGAGGGGCCCTACAAGCTTCCTATATTATTCTTTCGCCCCAATTTTGTGTGGAAAAGATGCATCATGAAGCGCTGGTTCGTTTGATATGCGAACGACCCATTTTTGATCAAGTTCTGATAGTTTTATGTGCTAAAACGTGGATGCCTTTAGAAAAGGGGTATTTACCCCCCTCCGGAGTTCGGTTCACAGCTTATCTTGGCGAAACTTCGCTCAAGCCTCGGTGGCGAAGCGGTTAGCGTGCTGGATCCTCCACAAAAGGGTCCCGGGTTCGAGACCCTGTCCAAGAAAACTTTTTTTTTTTCTCAAAAATTCAGACATTTTCTTGGTCTTATCCATCAGACACATATTTTGTGGGCACCCTTGACGTATTATTGTGGGCATATATCACCTTGGAGGCTGGGCTTTATACAAATTTCAAAGCCCTTCCCGACCCTAAAAATGTTTGAGGGGCCCTACAAGCTTCCTATATTATTTTTTCGCCCCAATTTTGTGTGGAAAAGATGCGTCATGAAGCGCTGGTTCGTTTGATATGCGAACGACCCATTTTTGATCAAGTGCTGATAGTTTTATGTGCTAAAACGTGGATGCCTTTAGAAAAGGGGTATTTACCCCCCTCCGGAGTTCGGTTCACAGCTTATCTTGGCGAAACTTCGCTCAAGCCTCGGTGGCGAAGCGGTTAGCGTGCTGGATCCTCCACAAAAGGGTCCCGGGTTCGAGACCCTGTCCAAGAAAACTTTTTTTTTCTCAAAAATTCAGACATTTTCTTGGTCTTATCCATCAGACACATATTTTGTGGGCACCCTTGACGTATTATTGTGGGCATATATCACCTTGGAGGCTGGGCTTTATACAAATTTCAAAGCCCTTCCCAACCCTAAAAATGTTTGAGGGGCCCTACAAGCTTCCTATATTATTTTTTCGCCCCAATTTTGTGTGGAAAAGATGCGTCATGAAGCGCTGGTTCGTTTGATATGCGAACGACCCATTTTTGATCAAGTGCTGATAGTTTTATGTGCTAAAACGTGGATGCCTTTAGAAAAGGGGTATTTACCCCCCTCCGGAGTTCGGTTCACAGCTTATCTTGGCGAAACTTCGCTCAAGCCTCGGTGGCGAAGCGGTTAGCGTGCTGGATCCTCCACAAAAGGGTCCCGGGTTCGAGACCCTGTCCAAGAAAACTTTTTTTTTCTCAAAAATTCAGACATTTTCTTGGTCTTATCCATCAGACACATATTTTGTGGGCACCCTTGACGTATTATTGTGGGCATATATCACCTTGGAGGCTGGGCTTTATACAAATTTCAAAGCCCTTCCCGACCCTAGAAATGTTTGAGGGGCCCTACAAGCTTCCTATATTATTTTTTCGCCCCAATTTTGTGTGGAAAAGATGCGTCATGAAGCGCTGGTTCGTTTGATATGCGAACGACCCATTTTTGATCAAGTGCTGATAGTTTTATGTGCTAAAACGTGGATGCCTTTAGAAAAGGGGTATTTACCCCCCTCCGGAGTTCGGTTCACAGCTTATCTTGGCGAAACTTCGCTCAAGCCTCGGTGGCGAAGCGGTTAGCGTGCTGGATCCTCCACAAAAGGGTCCCGGGTTCGAGACCCTGTCCAAGAAAACTTTTTTTTTCTCAAAAATTCAGACATTTTCTTGGTCTTATCCATCAGACACATATTTTGTGGGCACCCTTGACGTATTATTGTGGGCATATATCACCTTGGAGGCTGGGCTTTATACAAATTTCAAAGCCCTTCCCGACCCTAAAAATGTTTGAGGGGCCCTACAAGCTTCCTATATTATTTTTTCGCCCCAATTTTGTGTGGAAAAGATGCATCATGAAGCGCTGGTTCGTTTGATATGCGAACGACCCATTTTTGATCAAGTTCTGATAGTTTTATGTGCTAAAACGTGGATGCCTTTAGAAAAGGGGTATTTACCCCCCTCCGGAGTTCGGTTCACAGCTTATCTTGGCGAAACTTCGCTCAAGCCTCGGTGGCGAAGCGGTTAGCGTGCTGGATCCTCCACAAAAGGGTCCCAGGTTCGAGACCCTGTCCAAGAAAACTTTTTTTTTTCTCAAAAATTCAGACATTTTCTTGGTCTTATCCATCAGACACATATTTTGTGGGCACCCTTGACGTATTATTGTGGGCATATATCACCTTGGAGGCTGGGCTTTATACAAATTTCAAAGCCCTTCCCGACCCTAAAAATGTTTGAGGGGCCCTACAAGCTTCCTATATTATTTTTTCGCCCCAATTTTGTGTGGAAAAGATGCATCATGAAGCGCTGGTTCGTTTGATATGCGAACGACCCATTTTTGATCAAGTGCTGATAGTTTTATGTGCTAAAACGTGGATGCCTTTAGAAAAGGGGTATTTACCCCCCTCCGGAGTTCGGTTCACAGCTTATCTTGGCGAAACTTCGCTCAAGCCTCGGTGGCGAAGCGGTTAGCGTGCTGGATCCTCCACAAAAGGGTCCCGGGTTCGAGACCCTGTCCAAGAAAACTTTTTTTTTCTCAAAAATTCAGACATTTTCTTGGTCTTATCCATCAGACACATATTTTGTGGGCACCCTTGACGTATTATTGTGGGCATATATCACCTTGGAGGCTGGGCTTTATACAAATTTCAAAGCCCTTCCCGACCCTAAAAATGTTTGAGGGGCCCTACAAGCTTCCTATATTATTTTTTCGCCCCAATTTTGTGTGGAAAAGATGCATCATGAAGCGCTGGTTCGTTTGATATGCGAACGACCCATTTTTGATCAAGTTCTGATAGTTTTATGTGCTAAAACGTGGATGCCTTTAGAAAAGGGGTATTTACCCCCTTCCGGAGTTCGGTTCACAGCTTATCTTGGCGAAACTTCGCTCAAGCCTCGGTGGCGAAGCGGTTAGCGTGCTGGATCCTCCACAAAAGGGTCCCGGGTTCGAGACCCTGTCCAAGAAAATTTTTTTTTTCTCAAAAATTCAGACATTTTCTTGGTCTTATCCATCAGACACATATTTTGTGGGCACCCTTGACGTATTATTGTGGGCATATATCACCTTGGAGGCTGGGCTTTATACAAATTTCAAAGCCCTTCCCGACCCTAAAAATGTTTGAGGGGCCCTACAAGCTTCCTATATTATTTTTTCGCCCCAATTTTGTGTGGAAAAGATGCATCATGAAGCGCTGGTTCGTTTGATATGCGAACGACCCATTTTTGATCAAGTTCTGATAGTTTTATGTGCTAAAACGTGGATGCCTTTAGAAAAGGGGTATTTACCCCCCTCCGGAGTTCGGTTCACAGCTTATCTTGGCGAAACTTCGCTCAAGCCTCGGTGGCGAAGCGGTTAGCGTGCTGGATCCTCCACAAAAGGGTCCCGGGTTCGAGACCCTGTCCAAGAAAACTTTTTTTTCTCAAAAATTCAGACATTTTCTTGGTCTTATCCATCAGACGCATATTTTGTGGGCACCCTTGACGTATTATTGTGGGCATATATCACCTTGGAGGCTGGGCTTTATACAAATTTCAAAGCCCTTCCCGACCCTAAAAATGTTTGAGGGGCCCTACAAGCTTCCTATATTATTTTTTCGCCCCAATTTTGTGTGGAAAAGATGCGTCATGAAGCGCTGGTTCGTTTGATATGCGAACGACCCATTTTTGATCAAGTGCTGATAGTTTTATGTGCTAAAACGTGGATGCCTTTAGAAAAGGGGTATTTACCCCCCTCCGGAGTTCGGTTCACAGCTTATCTTGGCGAAACTTCGCTCAAGCCTCGGTGGCGAAGCGGTTAGCGTGCTGGATCCTCCACAAAAGGGTCCCGGGTTCGAGACCCTGTCCAAGAAAACTTTTTTTTTCTCAAAAATTCAGACATTTTCTTGGTCTTATCCATCAGAGACATATTTTGTGGGCACCCTTGACGTATTATTGTGGGCATATATCACCTTGGAGGCTGGGCTTTATACAAATTTCAAAGCCCTTCCCGACCCTAAAAATGTTTGAGGGGCCCTACAAGCTTCCTATATTATTTTTTCGCCCCAATTTTGTGTGGAAAAGATGCATCATGAAGCGCTGGTTCGTTTGATATGCGAAAAGACCCATTTTTGATCAAGTGCTGATAGTTTTATGTGCTAAAACGTGGATGCCTTTAGAAAAGGGGTATTTACCCCCCTCCGGAGTTCGGTTCACAGCTTATCTTGGCGAAACTTCGCTCAAGCCTCGGTGGCGAAGCGGTTAGCGTGCTGGATCCTCCACAAAAGGGTCCCAGGTTCGAGACCCTGTCCAAGAAAACTTTTTTTTTTCTCAAAAATTCAGACATTTTCTTGGTCTTATCCATCAGACACATATTTTGTGGGCACCCTTGACGTATTATTGTGGGCATATATCACCTTGGAGGCTGGGCTTTATACAAATTTCAAAGCCCTTCCCGACCCTAAAAATGTTTGAGGGGCCCTACAAGCTTCCTATATTATTTTTTCGCCCCAATTTTGTGTGGAAAAGATGCATCATGAAGCGCTGGTTCGTTTGATATGCGAACGACCCATTTTTGATCAAGTTCTGATAGTTTTATGTGCTAAAACGTGGATGCTTTTAGAAAAGGGGTATTTACCCCCCTCCGGAGTTCGGTTCACAGCTTATCTTGGCGAAACTTCGCTCAAGCCTCGGTGGCGAAGCGGTTAGCGTGCTGGATCCTCCACAAAAGGGTCCCAGGTTCGAGACCCTGTCCAAGAAAACTTTTTTTTTCTCAAAAATTCAGACATTTTCTTGGTCTTATCCATCAGACACATATTTTGTGGGCACCCTTGACGTATTATTGTGGGCATATATCACCTTGGAGGCTGGGCTTTATACAAATTTCAAAGCCCTTCCCGACCCTAAAAATGTTTGAGGGGCCCTACAAGCTTCCTATATTATTTTTTCGCCCCAATTTTGTGTGGAAAAGATGCGTCATGAAGCGCTGGTTCGTTTGATATGCGAACGACCCATTTTTGATCAAGTGCTGATAGTTTTATGTGCTAAAACGTGGATGCCTTTAGAAAAGGGGTATTTACCCCCCTCCGGAGTTCGGTTCACAGCTTATCTTGGCGAAACTTCGCTCAAGCCTCGGTGGCGAAGCGGTTAGCGTGCTGGATCCTCCACAAAAGGGTCCCGGGTTCGAGACCCTGTCCAAGAAAACTTTTTTTTTCTCAAAAATTCAGACATTTTCTTGGTCTTATCCATCAGACACATATTTTGTGGGCACCCTTGACGTATTATTGTGGGCATATATTACCTTGGAGGCTGGGCTTTATACAAATTTCAAAGCCCTTCCCGACCCTAAAAATGTTTGAGGGGCCCTACAAGCTTCCTATATTATTTTTTCGCCCCAATTTTGTGTGGAAAAGATGCGTCATGAAGCACTGGTTCGTTTGATATGCGAACGACCCATTTTTGATCAAGTGCTGATAGTTTTATGTGCTAAAACGTGGATGCCTTTAGAAAAGGGGTATTTACCCCCCTCCGGAGTTCGGTTCACAGCTTATCTTGGCGAAACTTCGCTCAAGCCTCGGTGGCGAAGCGGTTAGCGTGCTGGATCCTCCACAAAAGGGTCCCGGGTTCGAGACCCTGTCCAAGAAAACTTTTTTTTTCTCAAAAATTCAGACATTTTCTTGGTCTTATCCATCAGACACATATTTTGTGGGCACCCTTGACGTATTATTGTGGGCATATATCACCTTGGAGGCTGGGCTTTATACAAATTTCAAAGCCCTTCCCGACCCTAAAAATGTTTGAGGGGCCCTACAAGCTTCCTATATTATTTTTTCGCCCCAATTTTGTGTGGAAAAGATGCGTCATGAAGCGCTGGTTCGTTTGATATGCGAACGACCCATTTTTGATCAAGTGCTGATAGTTTTATGTGCTAAAACGTGGATGCCTTTAGAAAAGGGGTATTTACCCCCCTAAGGAGTTCGGTTCACAGCTTATCTTGGCGAAACTTCGCTCAAGCCTCGGTGGCGAAGCGGTTAGCGTGCTGGATCCTCCACAAAAGGGTCCCGGGTTCGAGACCCTGTCCAAGAAAACTTTTTTTTTCTCAAAAATTCAGACATTTTCTTGGTCTTATCCATCAGACACATATTTTGTGGGCACCCTTGACGTATTATTGTGGGCATATATCACCTTGGAGGCTGGGCTTTATACAAATTTCAAAGCCCTTCCCGACCCTAAAAATGTTTGAGGGGCCCTACAAGCTTCCTATATTATTTTTTCGCCCCAATTTTGTGTGGAAAAGATGCGTCATGAAGCGCTGGTTCGTTTGATATGCGAACGACCCATTTTTGATCAAGTGCTGATAGTTTTATGTGCTAAAACGTGGATGCCTTTAGAAAAGGGGTATTTACCCCCCTCCGGAGTTCGGTTCACAGCTTATCTTGGCGAAACTTCGCTCAAGCCTCGGTGGCGAAGCGGTTAGCGTGCTGGATCCTCCACAAAAGGGTCCCAGGTTCGAGACCCTGTCCAAGAAAACTTTTTTTTTCTCAAAAATTCAGACATTTTCTTGGTCTTATCCATCAGACACATATTTTGTGGGCACCCTTGACGTATTATTGTGGGCATATATCACCTTGGAGGCTGGGCTTTATACAAATTTCAAAGCCCTTCCCGACCCTAAAAATGTTTGAGGGGCCCTACAAGCTTCCTATATTATTTTTTCGCCCCAATTTTGTGTGGAAAAGATGCGTCATGAAGCGCTGGTTCGTTTGATATGCGAACGACCCATTTTTGATCAAGTGCTGATAGTTTTATGTGCTAAAACGTGGATGCCTTTAGAAAAGGGGTATTTACCCCCCTCCGGAGTTCGGTTCACAGCTTATCTTGGCGAAACTTCGCTCAAGCCTCGGTGGCGAAGCGGTTAGCGTGCTGGATCCTCCACAAAAGGGTCCCGGGTTCGAGACCCTGTCCAAGAAAACTTTTTTTTTCTCAAAAATTCAGACATTTTCTTGGTCTTATCCATCAGACACATATTTTGTGGGCACCCTTGACGTATTATTGTGGGCATATATCACCTTGGAGGCTGGGCTTTATACAAATTTCAAAGCCCTTCCCGACCCTAAAAATGTTTGAGGGGCCCTACAAGCTTCCTATATTATTTTTTCGCCCCAATTTTGTGTGGAAAAGATGCGTCATGAAGCGCTGGTTCGTTTGATATGCGAACGACCCATTTTTGATCAAGTGCTGATAGTTTTATGTGCTAAAACGTGGATGCCTTTAGAAAAGGGGTATTTACCCCCCTCCGGAGTTCGGTTCACAGCTTATCTTGGCGAAACTTCGCTCAAGCCTCGGTGGCGAAGCGGTTAGCGTGCTGGATCCTCCACAAAAGGGTCCCGGGTTCGAGACCCTGTCCAAGAAAACTTTTTTTTTCTCAAAAATTCAGACATTTTCTTGGTCTTATCCATCAGACACATATTTTGTGGGCACCCTTGACGTATTATTGTGGGCATATATCACCTTGGAGGCTGGGCTTTATACAAATTTCAAAGCCCTTCCCGACCCTAAAAATGTTTGAGGGGCCCTACAAGCTTCCTATATTATTTTTTCGCCCCAATTTTGTGTGGAAAAGATGCGTCATGAAGCGCTGGTTCGTTTGATATGCGAACGACCCATTTTTGATCAAGTGCTGATAGTTTTATGTGCTAAAACGTGGATGCCTTTAGAAAAGGGGTATTTACCCCCCTAAGGAGTTCGGTTCACAGCTTATCTTGGCGAAACTTCGCTCAAGCCTCGGTGGCGAAGCGGTTAGCGTGCTGGATCCTCCACAAAAGGGTCCCGGGTTCGAGACCCTGTCCAAGAAAACTTTTTTTTTCTCAAAAATTCAGACATTTTCTTGGTCTTATCCATCAGACACATATTTTGTGGGCACCCTTGACGTATTATTGTGGGCATATATCACCTTGGAGGCTGGGCTTTATACAAATTTCAAAGCCCTTCCCGACCCTAAAAATGTTTGAGGGGCCCTACAAGCTTCCTATATTATTTTTTCGCCCCAATTTTGTGTGGAAAAGATGCGTCATGAAGCGCTGGTTCGTTTGATATGCGAACGACCCATTTTTGATCAAGTGCTGATAGTTTTATGTGCTAAAACGTGGATGCCTTTAGAAAAGGGGTATTTACCCCCCTCCGGAGTTCGGTTCACAGCTTATCTTGGCGAAACTTCGCTCAAGCCTCGGTGGCGAAGCGGTTAGCGTGCTGGATCCTCCACAAAAGGGTCCCGGGTTCGAGACCCTGTCCAAGAAAACTTTTTTTTTCTCAAAAATTCAGACATTTTCTTGGTCTTATCCATCAGACACATATTTTGTGGGCACCCTTGACGTATTATTGTGGGCATATATCACCTTGGAGGCTGGGCTTTATACAAATTTCAAAGCCCTTCCCGACCCTAAAAATGTTTGAGGGGCCCTACAAGCTTCCTATATTATTTTTTCGCCCCAATTTTGTGTGGAAAAGATGCGTCATGAAGCGCTGGTTCGTTTGATATGCGAACGACCCATTTTTGATCAAGTGCTGATAGTTTTATGTGCTAAAACGTGGATGCCTTTAGAAAAGGGGTATTTACCCCCCTCCGGAGTTCGGTTCACAGCTTATCTTGGCGAAACTTCGCTCAAGCCTCGGTGGCGAAGCGGTTAGCGTGCTGGATCCTCCACAAAAGGGTCCCGGGTTCGAGACCCTGTCCAAGAAAACTTTTTTTTTCTCAAAAATTCAGACATTTTCTTGGTCTTATCCATCAGACACATATTTTGTGGGCACCCTTGACGTATTATTGTGGGCATATATCACCTTGGAGGCTGGGCTTTATACAAATTTCAAAGCCCTTCCCGACCCTAAAAATGTTTGAGGGGCCCTACAAGCTTCCTATATTATTTTTTCGCCCCAATTTTGTGTGGAAAAGATGCGTCATGAAGCGCTGGTTCGTTTGATATGCGAACGACCCATTTTTGATCAAGTGCTGATAGTTTTATGTGCTAAAACGTGGATGCCTTTAGAAAAGGGGTATTTACCCCCCTCCAGAGTTCGGTTCACAGCTTATCTTGGCGAAACTTCGCTCAAGCCTCGGTGGCGAAGCGGTTAGCGTGCTGGATCCTCCACAAAAGGGTCCCGGGTTCGAGACCCTGTCCAAGAAAACTTTTTTTTTCTCAAAAATTCAGACATTTTCTTGGTCTTATCCATCAGACACATATTTTGTGGGCACCCTTGACGTATTATTGTGGGCATATATCACCTTGGAGGCTGGGCTTTATACAAATTTCAAAGCCCTTCCCGACCCTAAAAATGTTTGAGGGGCCCTACAAGCTTCCTATATTATTTTTTCGCCCCAATTTTGTGTGGAAAAGATGCGTCATGAAGCGCTGGTTCGTTTGATATGCGAACGACCCATTTTTGATCAAGTGCTGATAGTTTTATGTGCTAAAACGTGGATGCCTTTAGAAAAGGGGTATTTACCCCCCTCCGGAGTTCGGTTCACAGCTTATCTTGGCGAAACTTCGCTCAAGCCTCGGTGGCGAAGCGGTTAGCGTGCTGGATCCTCCACAAAAGGGTCCCGGGTTCGAGACCCTGTCCAAGAAAACTTTTTTTTTCTCAAAAATTCAGACATTTTCTTGGTCTTATCCATCAGACACATATTTTGTGGGCGCCCTTGACGTATTATTGTGGGCATATATCACCTTGGAGGCTGGGCTTTATACAAATTTCAAAGCCCTTCCCGACCCTAAAAATGTTTGAGGGGCCCTACAAGCTTCCTACATTATTTTTTCGCCCCAATTTTGTGTGGAAAAGATGCGTCATGAAGCGCTGGTTCGTTTGATATGCGAACGACCCATTTTTGATCAAGTGCTGATAGTTTTATGTGCTAAAACGTGGATGCCTTTAGAAAAGGGGTATTTACCCCCCTCCGGAGTTCGGTTCACAGCTTATCTTGGCGAAACTTCGCTCAAGCCTCGGTGGCGAAGCGGTTAGCGTGCTGGATCCTCCACAAAAGGGTCCCGGGTTCGAGACCCTGTCCAAGAAAACTTTTTTTTTCTCAAAAATTCAGACATTTTCTTGGTCTTATCCATCAGACACATATTTTGTGGGCACCCTTGACGTATTATTGTGGGCATATATCACCTTGGAGGCTGGGCTTTATACAAATTTCAAAGCCCTTCCCGACCCTAAAAATGTTTGAGGGGCCCTACAAGCTTCCTATATTATTTTTTCGCCCCAATTTTGTGTGGAAAAGATGCGTCATGAAGCGCTGGTTCGTTTGATATGCGAACGACCCATTTTTGATCAAGTGCTGATAGTTTTATGTGCTAAAACGTGGATGCCTTTAGAAAAGGGGTATTTACCCCCCTCCGGAGTTCGGTTCACAGCTTATCTTGGCGAAACTTCGCTCAAGCCTCGGTGGCGAAGCGGTTAGTATAGGGTTTCGTTTAGTTCATGCAACTCCGATAAAATTGCTAACATTAACTCTTCTGCAAAAGCCTGTGGCAGGCGTCCATTCGACTTCACAGTCCGTTTGTAGATGTAGTGCTTCGATAAAAGAGATTTTTTGTTGACATAGTGTTTTTCATTTAGTTTTTATCAACATCAATATAACAGTACAACATGACATATGTGAAGGTAGTGAAGTAGATTAACTGAAAGATACAAAAATTGAACTTAAAATATGTTCAGAATATAAAGACTGCAAAATTGAAGTTTAAAAACATTTACGCTAAGCAACCGGCTTACTTATTTGACATTACTAAAATACGTGTTTCGTGCGATCTAAATATGTTCAAAAACTAAGCAATACATTTATGACAGGGATTGAGAAGGCTCATGTATGCAAAAGCATTCTTACACTACATATTTGCATTGAAATTAAAGGGTTTGGGGGATGATAAAAGTTGTAATTTTAGAATAATAACAAATAATTAAGGTAAACAATGAATTTGTCAGCCATGATGGTGACGTCAGAGCGCGATAGGGAAATTCCCGTTTGACCACGTTTTCTATGAAAACTTATAACAATTGCAAAGTAGACAATATAATATATCGTTGAATTACACAACTCTTAATTAGACATTAATGCACAAATATATCATACCGATTTTGTTTCTATCCACGGCTTTTACATAAAAAACTTAAAAGTTTGCTTCGTTAAAGAAATTCGTTTAGGTTTGTAGACTCTTATTTCTAGTCATGTTCAATTAGCCTCAATCAAAAGTCTCATGATTTTAACTCGTGTTACTCGTGTCACTCGATATGTGTTCCGTACATGTTCGTAGGCCTACATACCAGCCCTCTAATTGTGCAACATAGTGAATACAATTACAAACAATATTTTTAACAATATATAAAAACATATTCAAATCATAGAGAGTTCGCTTAAATTTTTTAACATAAACTTTCACTATAGGTAATTGTTCAGTTTATTGAATAATGTTCCTTTATCACCAAATTAAGAATGTTGCAACTTATTCTCATATGGAATATCTTCGTAAATGTCGTTTAAAGTTCTTTTAATTTCGTTTAGAGTTCGTTTAACTTTGTTTGTTCACAGTTCGTTTAATTTCGTTCACTCACAGTTTGTTTAATTTCGTTCACTCACAGTTCGTTTAATTTCGTTCACAGTTTTTTTAGAATATAAAAACAGTTCTTTTAGAAAGTCCATATAAAATTTTCGTTAAAGGTATCGTTTAAACAGTCCATAGAATTTTTAATTAAAAATTTAAACAGAAATATTCATTCATCAGCTTCTAATAACACGCAGAGTTTATTCACGGGTCTTTCAAGTGTAGTACTTTGAGTTTTAATTTTCGCAATACGAACAACACCTTTACGATCAGGAAAAACTTCTAAAACTCTTGCTAAAGTCCATGAATTCCTAATACTATTATCAAGTACTAAAACAATGTCATTTTCAACAATATTTCTGGAGGGATATAACCATTTTTGTCTTTCCTGGAGACATGGCAGATACTCTGATATCCATCTTTTCCAAAACATGTCCGTTAAACATTGTACCTGTTTCCATCGTCGACGTACATATAAATCAGTTTTGGTTGTTACTACAGGTGAAAGATTGAATCTAGAGCTCACTTGCAATAAATGATTAGGAGTAATAGCATCCAAATCATTGGGAGTTTCACTAATTCTAGTCAATGGTCGGCTATTCAAAATACTTTCCACCTCACAAAATAACGTAGAGAGAGTTTCATCATCAAGTCTTAATTTATGTTCCTTTAACAAAGAATTCAACACTTTTCTTACTGTCCTAATAATTCGCTCCCATACGCCTCCGAAATTCGAAGCTGCAGGCGGATTAAATTCCCATTTAATTCCCTTTTGAGCAAGTTCATCATTAATCTTCTTTTGATTCAATTCGTTTAGGGCCGTCTTCAGTTCATTAACTGCACCAACTATGTTGGACCCATTATCCGATCTTATAGTTTTTGGTAATCCTCTTCTGGATATAAATCGTCTGATACAGTTAATACAGGAGTCTGTGTCCATAGACGTTACGATTTCCAAGTGTACAGCTCTGCTATTAAAGCATGTAAAAATAGCACCATATCTTTTTAAGGAAGATCTTTTAAAACGTACTTCATAAGGACCAAAAAAGTCAAGTCCAGTGTGAGTAAATGGCGATTCACTAGGAGTAATTCTGTTGAGTGGAAGATCTGCCATTTGTTGTTGATTGGTTTTCGCTAAATTTCTTCTACAGATGACACACTTCGCAATAAGTGATTTTATAATTCTAGAGGCACCAATTATCCAATATCTTTTTCTCAATTCAGACAGGACAGCATTTTTTCCCAAATGACCAATTAAAGAGTGAGTGTGTCTTATAATTATTTCTGAAAGTTTGGATTCTTTAGGTAGAATGAGTTGATGTTTAGCATCTAATGACAAATCGGACATCTTCAATCGTCCACCAACTCTTAAAGCTCCTTCATCATCAATAAAAGGATCCAGCTTAGCCAAATCGTTTCCAAGTTTCTTCTTGTTTGGATTCGTGTTCGAACAAGCTTCAAAACATACTTTTAAATACTTCTGTTGTTCATGAAGAATTAAATATTTCTCAGATCTTCTAAAATCTTTATCACACAGCATTAATTTAGGTTTTTCTCCAGTTAAATTGTGTCTAATCTTTTCACGTAAAAGGTCCTTTAATCGTAAGATCCAAGAAATTGATTTTCTGAGTTTATTGTAATCTGAGTAGTATGAGAGAAACCTATCAATTGTATCAAATGGTTCTTCAACTATGGTTGCGTTCACCTTCTTAACTTCAGGATCATTCAAAGAAATGGTTCCAGGAACAAAGTTTTCAGGCCAAAACTCTTCAGTTTGAAGAAGAAAATCAGGACCATTAAACCACCGTTTCTTCTCTACTAAGGCATTGATCGAAAGACCTCGAGAGGCATCATCCGCAGGGTTGTCTTCTGTGTCTACTTTTCTCCATTGATCTAGTGTTGTAGCTTCTCGAATTAAAGATACTCTATTAGACACAAATGTCTGGAATCTTGTTGACTCATTAGCAATGTATCCCAATACAGTAGTTGAATCTGTCCAATAAAATATATCTTCTATATTAATTTTCAATTCATTGGTTATTTTCTTGGTCAATTTAACAGCAACTGTAGCAGCCGTTAATTCTAGTCTGGGTATTGTGATACGTTTGGTAGGTGTTACTCTGGATTTTCCAATTAATAAATTGCAAGTTACAGTGCCAGATTTGTTGACAAATCTTAAGTAGCTGCATACACCATATCCAGTTAAACTTGCATCAGAAAATGTATGAAGTTGTGTAGAGACAACATCTTCTATTTTATCTGGTTTAACACATCTAGGAAGATGAAGGTTTTCTAAAATAGGTAGTTGTTTCAGAAATTTGCACCATTTTCGTTTCTGAACATCATCAATTAGTTGATCCCAGGACATTCCCTTTTGACATAATTCTTGAAGTAAGGTTTTAGGATAAAGCATTGCTGGAGCTGCTAACCCCAAAGGGTCAAATATTGAACTGGTAATAGATAGAAGTCCTCTTCTTGTGTAAGGTTGATCCTGTATGTTAATTTTGAAAGTCAGAGTATCAGAGCATACATTCCAGCTGACTCCAAGAGCTCTTTCAATTATGGATTCATCTTGTCCCAGTGATGTAGTGGTCAAATTAGCTCGTTCAGATTCAGGTATGGTTTCCAATACAGATGGTGAGTTGGATATCCATTTATGCAATCTAAATCCACCAAGTTTGCAAATTTCCATCAAATCATTTACTAAGATAATGGCTTCATTTTCATCATCGATTGAACGTAGACAATCATCTACATAGAAATTATCCAGGATAGTCTGTGTTACACTGTCGCTAAATCTATCTGCAAAGTCCTTTGCAATCTTCTGTAATGCATAGTTTGCAACGCTCGGAGAAGATACAGCACCAAAAAGGTGGGAAGTCATCCTGTACTGTTTTACATCTTCTTCTAGATTACCATCAGGCCACCAAAGGAACCTGAGACTGTCTCTGTCTTCCAAGGGAACCTTGACTTGGTGAAACATAGATTTGATGTCTGAAATTAATCCAATTATACCAATTCTAAACTTCATTAGCACTCCAACTAAATTATTTGTAAGATCTGGTCCGGAAAGTAATACATCGTTTATTGATATTCCATTGCATCTGGCTGAACAATCGAATACGGTTCTAATTTTCTGCTTCTGCTTATGATATACTCCGTGATGCGGAATAAACCATTTTCTACTTTTCTTGACATCAATTTCGTTACAAGGTACCTGTTCAGCATATCCATCATTAAGAACAGAGTTCATAAATTCTGTGTATTCAGTCTTGAATTTGGTATTCTTCGTCATTTTCTTCTCAAGATAATGTAATCTTTTTGTTACCATGAACTCATTATCCGGGAGTTCTATGTCTTTGTCTTTGAACGGCAAAGCAATTTCGTATTTACCATCAACAAGTCGAACAGAGTTATCTACCTTCTCGAAAAATTGTTTATCTCGTTGGGAAAGTTCACTTTTGTCGTCAATGGTTCGCTCAGGGAAATCATTCAAAATCTGCTGGTGTATAAGTTTATCTAATTCGTTAAGTTTTTCAAATTCTAAAATCTGTTGAACATCTACACGATTTACTACATTTCTTCTTCTGGTAGCAGTCGTTGATTCTCGTAGAACATTCCAGAGTATCCATCCAATAGCTGTTCTTGTGGCATGGGGAGTTCCTCTAGGACCTGTAGCAGTTTCATATGGTGTATACGCATCTGGAATGTTGTTGCCTATCATAAGGTCAATATTGCAATCCAAATCTATTTTAGGTATATCTATCTTATTCAAGTGGGGCCATTTCATTATATCTTCTTTGGTAGGTATATGACCAATTTCAACAGGTATTCTCTCCTTAGAATAACATCTAGGTATGGTAATGGAGTTATCTAAATCATAACTATAAACTTCTAAATTATCAACTCGATATGAAGAAATGGTTTTGCTATCAGTCATTGTATCCAGCGTTAATTTGGTGTATTTGCCTTGAAGACCCAATTTCTGCATTAATTTCTGAGTGCAAAATGTTACACTACTACCAGGGTCGAGGAATGCAAATGTATTTATGGTCTGTAGTCCATTTTGTTTCTTGACTTTTACTGGTACAATGGCCATGGTACAATCATACTTGTAATTGTCACCAGCCCTCGTGAGAGCATGTGCCTTGACAGAAAGGTGTTCTGTGTCATCAGTTCTATGTAGTTGCTTGTATTCAGCAGAATCTATATGAAGGAGAGTAGGATGTTTGTATTCACATTTGGTACATTGATGCTTCTTCTTGCAATCAGACTTCATGTGTCCTTTGTTTAAACATCCAAAACAGTACCCAGCCTTTCTCAAGATTTCAAGTTTTTCATAATGTGGTTTTCCTTTAAATTCAGTACAATTTTCGATCTTATGATTAGCTTTACAATGTAAGCATCTAAAATCTTTACTAGGAGTGTCAGTGTCAGTTTTCTTCGTTACCTGAGTAGTTAATGCTAACTTTGGTTTTTGATTTGTCTTGTTGTTTGTACCAACACTAGGTTTGCTTGTAGATACTTGAGCCATTGCATCTTTACCAAATATTGGATCCATGCATTTTCTTGCTTCACGTTTGACGAATTTAACTAGAAGTGCAAAATCAACTGGTTTGTTTTCAAGTCTGGTGTCTTCAATAAGATCACGCCATCTTTCGTGCAAGTAGAATGGTAACTTCTGTACTAGTCTGGTTATATTGTCTGGGTATTCCAAAATCTTCATAGCTTCGATACTTTTAATGGCATAAAACATTCTTGAAGTAAGATGCCAAATTCATCTATGTCTTTAGGTTTTGAAACAGGTTTGTGCTCTAATGCCTTGACACAAAAATCTTTAGCTATAATTTCAGAGTTTCCATATCGTTCTTCTAGTTCTTTCATTGCTGCACCATATCCTATGATTGCATCCAGATAACTATATCCTCGAACAATTCTATTAGCCTGGCCTTCAGTATATTGATCAAGATAATTCATTCTCTCATCATCGTTTATAGTAAATGGTAATATTTTACTTTCAAAGGCTCTAATAAATCGTTTGTAGTCTGAAGGTTCACCAGAAAATGATTTCAATTTAATTTGTGGTTTCTTCATATTCTGCACCAATGTTTTGGTAGTATTGTCTGTAATGGGACTTATATAATTTGTATCAGCACCAAGGGTAATTGGGCTATAGTTTTCAGGAGATGGAGTTATTTTATCAAAATTCACTGGAAATGTAGGATTAAACTTTTTTGCATTGGGATTAAGTGTAGGAGAAGGGTTTAATGCAAAAGTTGGATTTGAAACTTCTGATTTCTGAATTGTTTCTTCTATAATTTTAGTCTTAGCAGCAGCGATTTCAGCTTCAGTATCCAGTTCAAATTGTTCTTCTCTAAACTGTAATTCTAGTTTCTCTCTTGAGAATTTCTGCCTTTCCAACAATTTCCTTTTTCTTAATTCAATTTCAGCATTGGCTTGATGCTGTTTAATTCTCATAGTTGAAATAGTTGTAACTTTACTATCTGCAACTGACTGCATATAATTACTGCCACTGGAATGAGTTTTTGTTTGAGAAACACTATCTTGTGGTGTAATTTCTGGTTGAGGGTCAACAACTATTTCTTTCATCAATTTTTCTAAAAATAACTGAAAATCTACTATCAATTTATCTTTAGGACTGAACCAATCTTCTAGATATTCTTGAAGTTCATCATTAGATAAAAGTTCACAAAATTGTTCATGTTCATATTTAAAAGTTCTGTATGCTTCAATATACAAGGCTTGTAATTCAGCAATCTTTTCTTTATCAGTAGATGACCGAATTTTATTTATATAACTTTTAACATCATGGAATGCAGCATTTCTGTTGATTTCGATAAGCCTCAACGTTTCAGTTTGTTGACGCGTTCTTCTAGGTGATGTCTGGAGTGACATATCTTTCTTATCTGATGGCATCTTTAAATATCGTTAAGGAACGCCAACAGTCCAAAAATCGTTAATAATATAGGGTTTCGTTTAGTTCATGCAACTCCGATAAAATTGCTAACATTAACTCTTCTGCAAAAGCCTGTGGCAGGCGTCCATTCGACTTCACAGTCCGTTTGTAGATGTAGTGCTTCGATAAAAGAGATTTTTTGTTGACATAGTGTTTTTCATTTAGTTTTTATCAACATCAATATAACAGTACAACATGACATATGTGAAGGTAGTGAAGTAGATTAACTGAAAGATACAAAAATTGAACTTAAAATATGTTCAGAATATAAAGACTGCAAAATTGAAGTTTAAAAACATTTACGCTAAGCAACCGGCTTACTTATTTGACATTACTAAAATACGTGTTTCGTGCGATCTAAATATGTTCAAAAACTAAGCAATACATTTATGACAGGGATTGAGAAGGCTCATGTATGCAAAAGCATTCTTACACTACATATTTGCATTGAAATTAAAGGGTTTGGGGGATGATAAAAGTTGTAATTTTAGAATAATAACAAATAATTAAGGTAAACAATGAATTTGTCAGCCATGATGGTGACGTCAGAGCGCGATAGGGAAATTCCCGTTTGACCACGTTTTCTATGAAAACTTATAACAATTGCAAAGTAGACAATATAATATATCGTTGAATTACACAACTCTTAATTAGACATTAATGCACAAATATATCATACCGATTTTGTTTCTATCCACGGCTTTTACATAAAAAACTTAAAAGTTTGCTTCGTTAAAGAAATTCGTTTAGGTTTGTAGACTCTTATTTCTAGTCATGTTCAATTAGCCTCAATCAAAAGTCTCATGATTTTAACTCGTGTTACTCGTGTCACTCGATATGTGTTCCGTACATGTTCGTAGGCCTACAGTTAGCGTGCTGGATCCTCCACAAAAGGGTCCCGGGTTCGAGACCCTGTCCAAGAAAACTTTTTTTTTCTCAAAAATTCAGACATTTTCTTGGTCTTATCCATCAGACACATATTTTGTGGGCACCCTTGACGTATTATTGTGGGCATATATCACCTTGGAGGCTGGGCTTTATACAAATTTCAAAGCCCTTCCCGACCCTAAAAATGTTTGAGGGGCCCTACAAGCTTCCTATATTATTTTTTCGCCCCAATTTTGTGTGGAAAAGATGCGTCATGAAGCGCTGGTTCGTTTGATATGCGAACGACCCATTTTTGATCAAGTTCTGATAGTTTTATGTGCTAAAACGTGGATACCTTTAGAAAAGATGTATTTACCCCCCTCCGGAGTTCGGTTCACAGCTTATCTTGGCGAAACTTCGCTCAAGCCTCGGTGGCGAAGCGGTTAGCGTGCTGGATCCTCCACAAAAGGGTACGGGTTCGAGACCCTGTCCAAGAAAACTTTTTTTTTCTCAAAAATTCAGACATTTTCTTGGTCTTATCCATCAGACACATATTTTGTGGGCACCCTTGACGTATTATTGTGGGCATATATCACCTTGGAGGCTGGGCTTTATACAAATTTCAAAGCCCTTCCCGACCCTAAAAATGTTTGAGGGGCCCTACAAGCTTCCTATATTATTTTTTCGCCCCAATTTTGTGTGGAAAAGATGCGTCATGAAGCGCTGGTTCGTTTGATATGCGAACGACCCATTTTTGATCAAGTTCTGATAGTTTTATGTGCTAAAACGTGGATACCTTTAGAAAAGGGGTATTTACCCCCCTCCGGAGTTCGGTTCACAGCTTATCTAGGCGAAACTTCGCTCAAGCCTCGGTGGCGAAGCGGTTAGCGTGCTGGATCCTCCACAAAAGGGTCCCGGGTTCGAGACCCCGTCCAAGAAAACTTTTTCTTTCTCAAAAAATTAATTAGTGGCGTGGGTCCGTAAGAATGTCTGCTTGAATAAATATATGTTTGAATCCACTTGTATATATTTACGTTAGCAAACGTAACAGACCCCTTTAGAGTTGGCTCCAGTACACTAACCACTTCGCCATTGCGACTTGCGATAAGTTTTACTAGAAGGGTGTAAACGCCCTTTTTCTAAAGCCAATTACGTTTTAGCAAAGAAAACTGTCATAGCTTGATCAAAAATGGGTTTGCATGTGAAACGAACCAGCGCTTCATGACGCATCTTTTCCACACAAAATTGGGACGAACAAAATAACATAGGAAGCTCGTAGGGCCCCTCGAACATTTGTACGGTCGGGAAGGGCTTTGAAGGGGGTTGAAATTTGTATAAAGCCCAGCCTCGACGGTGATATATGCCCACAATAATACGTCAAAGGTGCACACAAAAGATGTGTCTGATGGATAAGACCAAGAAAATGTTAGAATTTTTGAGAGAAAAAAAAAGTTTTCTTGGAGGGGTCTCGAACCCGGGACCCTTTGGTGGAGATTCCAGAACGCTAACCGCTTCGCCACCGAGGCTTGAGCGAAGTTTCGCCAAGGTAAGCTGTGAACCGAACTCCGGAGGGGGGTAAATACCCCTTTTCTAAAGACATCCACGTTTTAGCACATAAAACTGTCAAAACTTGATCAAAAATGGGTCGATCGCATATCAAACGAACCAGCGCTTCATGACGCATCTTTTCCACACAAAATTGGGACGAACAAAATAACATAGGAAGCTCGTAGGGCCCCTCGAACATTTGTACGGTCGGGAAGGGCTTTAAAGGGGTTGAAATTTGTATAAATCCCAGCCTCGACGGTGATATATGCCCACGATAATACGTCAAGGGTGCACACAACAGATGTGTCTGATGGATAAGACCAAGAAAATGTCCACGTTTTAGCACATAAAACTGTAAAAACTTGATCAAAAATGGGTCGTTCGCATATCAAACGAACCAGCGCTTCATGACGCATCTTCATGACACAAAATTGGGACGAAAAAATAACATAGGAAGCTCGTAAGGCCCCTCAAACATTTGTACGGTCGGGAAGGGCTTTGAAGGGGTTGAAATTTGTATAAAGCCCAGCCTCGACAGTGATATATGCCCACGATAATACGTAAAGGGTGCACACATCAGATGTGTCTGATGGATAAGACCAAGAAAATGTTTGAATTTTTGAGAGAAAAAAAAGTTTTCTTGGAGGGGTCTCGAACCCGGGACCCTTTGGTGGAGGTTCCAGCTCGCTAACCGCTTCGCCACCGAGGCTTGAGCGAAGTTTCGCCAAGGTAAGCTGTGAACCGAACTCCGGAGGGGAGTGAATATCCCTTTTCGAAAGGCATCCACGTTTTAGCACATAAAACCGTCAAAACTTGATCAAAAATGGGTCGTTCGCATATCAAACGAACCAGCGCTTCATGACGCATCTTTTCCACACAAAATTGGGACGAAGAAAATAACATTGGAAGCTCATAGGGCCCATCAAACATTTGTACGGTCAGGAAAGGGCTTTGAAGGGGGTTGAAATTTGTATAAAGCCCAGCCTCGACGGTGATATATGCCCACGATAATACGTAAAGGGGGCACACATCAGATGTGTCTGATGGATAAGACCAAGAAAATGTTTGAATTTTTGAGAGAAAAAAAAGTTTTCTTGGAGGGGTTTCGAACCCGGGACCCTTTGGTGGAGGTTCCAGCACGCTAACCGCTTCGCCACCGAGGCTTGAGAATAGTTTCGCCAAGGTAAGCTGTGAACCGAACTCCGGTGGGGAGTAAATATCCCTTTTCGAAAGGCATCCACGTTTTAGCACATAAAACTGTCAGAACTTGATCAAAAATGGGTCGTTCGCATATCAAAAGAACCAGCGCTTCATGACGCATCTTTTCCACACACAATTGGGACGGAAAAAATAACATAGGAAGCTCGTAGGGCCCCTCGAACATTTGTACGGTCGGGAATTGCTTTAAAGGGGTTGAAATTTGTATAAATCCCAGCCTCGACGGTGATATATGCCCACGATAATACGTCAAGGGTGCACACAACAGATGTGTCTGATGGATAAGACCAAGAAAATGTCCACGTTTTAGCACATAAAACTGTAAAAACTTGATCAAAAATGGGTCGTTCGCATATCAAACGAACCAGCGCTTCATGACGCATCTTTTCCACACAAATTTGGGACGAAAAAAATAACATAGGAAGCTCGCAGGGCCCCTCGAACATTTGTACGGTCGGGAAGGGCTTTGAAGGGGGTTGAAATTTGTATAAAGCCCAGCCTCGACGGTGATATATGCCCACAATAATACGTCCAGGGTGCACACAAAAGATGTGTCTGATGGATAAGACCAAGAAAATGTTTGAATTTTTGAGAGAAAAAAAAGTTTTCTTGGAAGGGTCTCGAACCCGGGACCCTTTGGTGGAGATTCCAGAACGCTAACCGCTTCGCCGCCGAGGCTTGAGCGAAGTTTCGCCAAGGTAAGCTGTGAACCGAGCTCCGGAGGGGGGTAAATACCCCTTTTCTAAAGGCATCCACGTTTTAGCACATAAAACTGTCAAAACTTGATCAAAAATGGGTCGTTCGCATATCAAACGAACCATCGCTTCATGACGCATCTTTTCCACACACAATCGGGACGAACAAAATAACATAGGAAGCTCGTAGGGCCCCTCGAACATTTGTACGGTCGGGAAGGGCTTTAAAGGGGTTGAAATTTGTATAAAGCCCAGCCTCGACGGTGATATATGCCCACGATAATACGTCAAGGGTGCACACAACAGATGTGTCTGATGGATAAGACCAAGAAAATGACCACGTCTTAGCACATAAAACCGTCAGAACTTGATCACAAATGGGTCGTTCGCATATCAAAAGAACCAGCGCTTCATGACGCATCTTTTCCACACAAAATTGGGACGAAAAAATAACATAGGAAGCTCGTAGTGCCCATCAAACATTTGTACGGTCGGTAAGGGCTTTGAAGGGGGTTGAAATTTGTATAAAGCCCAGCCTCGACGGTGATATATGCCCACGATAATACGTCAAGGGTGCACACAAAAGACGTGTCTGATGGATAAGACCAAGAAAATATTTGCATTTTTGAGAGAAAAAAAAGTTTTCTTGAAGGGGTCTCGAACCCGGGACCCTTTAGTGGAGGTTCCAGCACGCTAACCGCTTCGCCACCGAGGCTTGAGCGAATTTTCGCCAAGGTAAGCTGTGAACCGAACTCCGGAGGGGAGTAAATATCCCTTTTCTAAGGCATCCACGTCTTAGCACATAAAAGCGTCAGAACTTGATCAAAAATGGGTCGTTCGCATATCAAACGAACCAGCTCTTCATGACGCATCTTTTCCACACAAAATTGGGACGAAAAAATAACATAGGAAGCTCGTAGGGCCCCTCAAACATTTATACGGTCGGGAAGGGCTTTGAAGGGGTTGCAATTTGAATAAAGACCAGCCTCGACAGTGATATATGCCCACGATAATACGTCAAGGGTGCACACAACAGATGTGTCTGATGGATAAGACCAAGAAAATGTTTGAATTTTTGAAAGAAAAAAAAGTTTTCTTGGAGGGGTCTCGAACCCGGGACCCTTTGGTGGAGGTTCCTGCACACTAACCGCTTCGCCACCGAGGCTTGAGCGAAGTTTCGCCAAGTTAAGCTGTGAACCGAACTCCGGAGGGGAGTAAATATCCCTTTTCTAAGGCATCCACGTCTTAGCACATAAAAGCGTCAGAACTTGATCAAAAATGGGTCATTCGCATATCAAACGAACCAGCGCTTCATGACGCATCTTTTCCACACAAAATTGGGACGAAAAAATAACATAGGAAGCTCATAGGGCCCATCAAACATTTGTACGGTCGGAAAGGGCTTTGAAGGGGGTTGAAATTTGTATAAAGCCCAGCCTCGACGGTGATATATGCCCACGATAATACGTCAAGGGTGCACACATCAGATGTGTCTGATGGATAAGACCAAGAAAATGTTTGAATTTTTGAGAGAAAAAAAAGTTTTCTTGGAGGGGTCTCGAACCCGGGACCCTTTGGTGGAGGTTCCAGCACGCTAACCGCTTCGCCACCGAGGCTTGAGCGAAGTTTCGCCAAGGTAAGCTGTGAACCGAACTCCGGAGGGGAGTGAATATCCCTTTTCGAAAGGCATCCACGTTTTAGCACATAAAACTGTCAAAACTTGATCAAAAATGGGTCGTTCGCATATCAAACGAACCAGCGCTTCATGACGCATCTTTTCCACACAAAATTGGGACGAAGAAAATAACATAGGAAGCTCATAGGGCCCATCAAACATTTGTACGGTCGGAAAGGGCTTTGAAGGGGATTGAAATTTGTATAAAGCCCAGCCTCGACGGTGATATATGCCCACAATAATACGTCAAGGGTGCACACAAAAGATGTGTCTGGTGTATAAGACCAAGAAAATGTTTGAATTTTTGAGAGAAAAAAAAGTTTTCTTGGATGGGTCTCGAACCCGGGACCCTTTGGTGGAGGTTCCAGCACGCTAACCGCTTCGCCACCGAGGCTTGAGCGAATTTTCGCCAAGGTAAGCTGTGAACCGAACTCCGGAGGGGAGTAAATATCCCTTTTCTAAGGCATCCACGTCTTAGCACATAAAAGCGTCAGAACTTGATCAAAAATGGGTCGTTCGCATATCAAACGAACCAGCGCTTCATGACGCATCTTCATGACACAAAATTGGGACGAAAAAATAACATAGGAAGCTCGTAGGGCCCCTCAAACATTTGTACGGTCGGGAAGGGCTTTGAAGGGGTTGAAATTTGTATAAAGCCCAGCCTCGACAGTGATATATGCCCACGATAATACGTAAAGGGTGCACACATCAGATGTGTCTGATGGATAAGACCAAGAAAATGTTTGAATTTTTGAGAGAAAAAAAAGTTTTCTTGAAGGGGTCTCGAACCCGGGACCCTTTTGTGGAGGTTCCAGCACGCTAACCGCTTCGCCACCGAGGCTTGAGCGAAGTTTCGCCAAGGTAAGCTGTGAACCGAACTCCGGAGGGGAGTGAATATCCCTTTTCGAAAGGCATCCACGTTTTAGCACATAAAACTGTCAAAACTTGATCAAAAATGGGTCGTTCGCATATCAAACGAACCAGCGCTTCATGACACATCTTTTCCACACAAAATTGGGACGAAGAAAATAACATAGGAAGCTCATAGGGCCCATCAAACATTTGTACGGTCGGAAAGGGCTTTGAAGGGGATTGAAATTTGTATAAAGCCCAGCCTCGACGGTGATATATGCCCACAATAATACGTCAAGGGTGCACACAAAAGATGTGTCTGATGTATAAGACCAAGAAAATGTTTGAATTTTTGAGAAAAAAAAAGTTTTCTTGGAGGGGTCTCGAACCCGGGACCCTTTGGTGGAGGTTCCAGCACGCTAACCGCTTCGCCACAGAGGCTTGAGCGAATTTTCGCCAAGGTAAGCTGTGAACCGAACTCCGGAGGGGAGTAAATATCCCTTTTCTAAGGCATCCACGTCTTAGCACATAAAAGCGTCAGAACTTGATCAAAAATGGGTCGTTCGCATATCAAACGAACCAGCGCTTCATGACGCATCTTCATGACACAAAATTGGGACGGAAAAATAACATAGGAAGCTCGTAGGGCCCCTCAAACATTTGTACGGTCGGGAAGGGCTTTGAAGGGGTTGAAATTTGTATAAAGCCCAGCCTCGACAGTGATATATGCCCACGATAATACGTAAAGGGTGCACACATCAGATGTGTCTGATGGATAAGACCAAGAAAATGTTTGAATTTTTGAGAGAAAAAAAAGTTTTCTTGGAGGGGTCTCGAACCCGGGACCCTTTGGTGGAGGTTCCAGCACGCTAACCGCTTCGCCATCGAGGCTTGAGAATAGTTTCGCCAAGGTAAGCTGTGAACCGAACTCCGGTGGGGAGTAAATATCCCTTTTCGAAAGGCATCCACGTTTTAGCAAATAAAACCGTCAGAACTTGATCAAAAATGGGTCGTTCGCATATCAAAAGAACCAGCGCTTCATGACGCATCTTTTCCACACAAAATTGGGACGGAAAAAATAACATAGGAAGCTCGTAGGGCCCCTCACACATTTGTACGGTCGGGAAGTGCTTTTAAGGGGGTTGAAATTTGTATAAAGCCCAGCCTCGACGGTGATATATGCCCACGATAATACGTCAAGGGTGCACACAAAAGATGTGTCTGATGGATAAGACCAAGAAAATGTTTGCATTTTTGAGAGAAAAAAAAGTTTTCTTGAAGGGGTCTCGAACCCGGGACCCTTTGGTGGAGGTTCCAGCACGCTAACCGCTTCGCCACCGAGGCTTGAGCGGAGTTTCGCCAAGGTAAGCTGTGAACCGAACTCCGGAGGGGAGTGAATATCCCTTTTCGAAAGGCATCCACGTTTTAGCACATAAAACTGTCAAAACTTGATCAAAAATGGGTCGTTCGCATATCAAACGAACCAGCGCTTCATGACACATCTTTTCCACACAAAATTGGGACGAAGAAAATAACATAGGAAGCTCATAGGGCCCATCAAACATTTGTACGGTCGGAAAGGGCTTTGAAGGGGATTGAAATTTGTATAAAGCCCAGCCTCGACGGTGATATATGCCCACAATAATACGTCAAGGGTGCACACAAAAGATGTGTCTGATGTATAAGACCAAGAAAATGTTTGAATTTTTGAGAAAAAAAAAGTTTTCTTGGAGGGGTCTCGAACCCGGGACCCTTTGGTGGAGGTTCCAGCACGCTAACCGCTTCGCCACCGAGGCTTGAGCGAATTTTCGCCAAGGTAAGCTGTGAACCGAACTCCGGAGGGGAGTAAATATCCCTTTTCTAAGGCATCCACGTCTTAGCACATAAAAGCGTCAGAACTTGATCAAAAATGGGTCGTTCGCATATCAAACGAACCAGCGCTTCATGACGCATCTTCATGACACAAAATTGGGACGGAAAAATAACATAGGAAGCTCGTAGGGCCCCTCAAACATTTGTACGGTCGGGAAGGGCTTTGAAGGGGTTGAAATTTGTATAAAGCCCAGCCTCGACAGTGATATATGCCCACGATAATACGTAAAGGGTGCACACATCAGATGTGTCTGATGGATAAGACCAAGAAAATGTTTGAATTTTTGAGAGAAAAAAAAGTTTTCTTGGAGGGGTCTCGAACCCGGGACCCTTTGGTGGAGGTTCCAGCACGCTAACCGCTTCGCCATCGAGGCTTGAGAATAGTTTCGCCAAGGTAAGCTGTGAACCGAACTCCGGTGGGGAGTAAATATCCCTTTTCGAAAGGCATCCACGTTTTAGCACATAAAACCGTCAGAACTTGATCAAAAATGGGTCGTTCGCATATCAAAAGAACCAGCGCTTCATGACGCATCTTTTCCACACAAAATTGGGACGGAAAAAATAACATAGGAAGCTCGTAGGGCCCCTCACACATTTGTACGGTCGGGAAGGGCTTTTAAGGGGGTTGAAATTTGTATAAAGCCCAGCCTCGACGGTGATATATGCCCACGATAATACGTCAAGGGTGCACACAAAAGATGTGTCTGATGGATAAGACCAAGAAAATGTTTGCATTTTTGAGAGAAAAAAAAGTTTTCTTGAAGGGGTCTCGAACCCGGGACCCTTTGGTGGAGGTTCCAGCACGCTAACCGCTTCGCCACCGAGGCTTGAGCGAAGTTTCGCCAAGGTAAGCTGTGAACCGAACTCCGGAGGGGAGTGAATATCCCTTTTCGAAAGGCATCCACGTTTTAGCACATAAAACTGTCAAAACTTGATCAAAAATGGGTCGTTCGCATATCAAACGAACCAGCGCTTCATGACGCATCTTTTCCACACAAAATTGGGACGAAGAAAATAACATAGGAAGCTCATAGGGCCCATCAAACACTTGTACTGTCGGAAAGGGCTTTGAAGGGGGTTGAAATTTGTATAAAGCCCAGCCTCGACAGTGATATATGCCCACGATAATACGTAAAGGGTGCACACATCAGATGTGTCTGATGGATAAGACCAAGAAAATGTTTGAATTTTTGAGAGAAAAAAAAGTTTTCTTGGAGGGGTCTCGAACCCGGGACCCTTTGGTGGAGGTTCCAGCACGCTAACCGCTTCGCCATCGAGGTTTGAGAATAGTTTCGCCAAGGTAAGCTGTGAACCGAACTCCGGTGGGGAGTAAATATCCCTTTTCGAAAGGCATCCACGTTTTAGCAAATAAAACCGTCAGAACTTGATCAAAAATGGGTCGTTCGCATATCAAAAGAACCAGCGCTTCATGACGCATCTTTTCCACACAAAATTGGGACGGAAAAAATAACATAGGAAGCTCGTAGGGCCCCTCACACATTTGTACGGTCGGGAAGTGCTTTTAAGGGGGTTGAAATTTGTATAAAGCCCAGCCTCGACGGTGATATATGCCCACGATAATACGTCAAGGGTGCACACAAAAGATGTGTCTGATGGATAAGACCAAGAAAATGTTTGCATTTTTGAGAGAAAAAAAAGTTTTCTTGAAGGGGTCTCGAACCCGGGACCCTTTGGTGGAGGTTCCAGCACGCTAACCGCTTCGCCACCGAGGCTTGAGCGGAGTTTCGCCAAGGTAAGCTGTGAACCGAACTCCGGAGGGGAGTGAATATCCCTTTTCGAAAGGCATCCACGTTTTAGCACATAAAACTGTCAAAACTTGATCAAAAATGGGTCGTTCGCATATCAAACGAACCAGCGCTTCATGACGCATCTTTTCCACACAAAATTGGGACGAAGAAAATAACATAGGAAGCTCATAGGGCCCATCAAACACTTGTACTGTCGGAAAGGGCTTTGAAGGGGGTTGAAATTTGTATAAAGCCCAGCCTCCACGGTGATATATGC
Organism: Lottia scabra; assembly: GCA_029955415.1. Classification (NCBI taxonomy): domain Eukaryota; kingdom Metazoa; phylum Mollusca; class Gastropoda; family Lottiidae; genus Lottia; species Lottia scabra. Next base: position 7,728,987 of record JARJEI010000015.1, read on the forward strand.
CCACAATAATACGTCAAGGGTGCACACAAAAGATGTGTCTGATGTATAAGACCAAGAAAATGTTTGAATTTTTGAGAGAAAAAAAAGTTTTCTTGGAGGGGTCTCGAACCCGGGACCCTTTGGTGGAGGTTCCAGCACGCTAACCGCTTCGCCACTGAGGCTTGAGCGAAGTTTCGCCAAGGTAAGCTGTGAACCGAACTCCGGTGGGGAGTAAATATCCCTTTTCGAAAGGCATCCACGTTTTAGTACATAAAACCGTCAGAACTTGATCAAAAATGGGTCGTTCGCATATCAAAAGAACCAGCGCTTCATGACGCATCTTTTCCACACAAAATTGGGACGGAAAAAATAACATAGGAAGCTCGTAGGGCCCCTCAAACATTTGTACGGTCGGGAAGGGCTTTGAAGGGGGTTGAAATTTGTATAAAGCCCAGCCTCGACGGTGATATATGCCCACGATAATACGTCAAGGGTGCACACAAAAGATGTGTCTGATGGATAAGACCAAGAAAATGTTTGCATTTTTGAGAGAAAAAAAAGTTTTCTTGAAGGGGTCTCGAACCCGGGACCCTTTTGTGGAGGTTCCAGCAAGCTAACCGCTTCGCCACCGAGGCTTGAGCGAAGTTTCGCCAAGGTAAGCTGTGAACCGAACTCCGGAGGGGAGTGAATATCCCTTTTCGAAAGGCATCCACGTTTTAGCACATAAAACTGTCAAAACTTGATCAAAAATGGGTCGTTCGCATATCAAACGAACCAGCGCTTCATGACGCATCTTTTCCACACAAAATTGGGACGAAGAAAATAACATAGGAAGCTCATAGGGCCCATCAAACATTTGTACGGTCGGAAAGGGCTTTGAAGGGGATTGAAATTTGTATAATGCCCAGCCTCGACGGTGATATATGCCCACAATAATACGTCAAGGGTGCACACAAAAGATGTGTCTGATGGATAAGACCAAGAAAATGTTTGAATTTTTGAGAAAAAAAAAAGTTTTCTTGAAGGGGTCTCGAACCCGGGACCCTTTGGTGCAGGTTCCAGCACGCTAACCGCTTCGCCACCGAGGCTTGAGCGAGCGAAGTTTCGCCAAGGTAAGCTGTGAACCGAACTCCGGAGGGGGGCGAATACCCCTTTTCTAAAGGCATCCACGTTTTAGCACATAAAACTATCATAACTTGATCAAAAATGGGTCGTTCGAATATGAAACGAATCTGTGTTCAATGGTGCATCTGTTCAACACAAAATTGTGACGAAAAAATCAAATAGGAAGCTTGTAGGGTCCTTCAAACATTTTTTCCGGTCGGTAAGGGCTTCGAATGGGGTTGAAATTTGTATACGGTCAATTCTCGTTGGTGATATATGCACAAATATTTTAGTTGTTCACAAAAAAAAACATTTGTAAGATCAAGAATGTGTATGGATTTTTGAAGAAAAAAAAAGTTTCTGTGGGGTCTCGATCCCGGAACCTCTAGGGGGGTGGCTCCAGCACACTAAACGCGAAAATTTTCGCTAGACTTAGCCGTGACCCTTACTCCGGAGGACGGTAAAATATATCAGTTGTTCACATAAAAAAAACATTTGTATAATGGATAGGATCAAAAAAAATTAAAAATGGTTTCGATGGTGTCTCGATCCCATGCGCACATAGCAGTGAGCAGATTCATCCCATGCACACATAGCACAATTCACATGCTACCCATGCTCTAATACCAGTGCGCAAAAAGCAGTGTGCCCATACTTTCCATACGCTTATAGCAATGTGCACACATCTCCCATACGCACATATCAGTGTACACTTGCCTACCATGCGCATATAGCAGTATACAGACACATCTCATAGCTGTGTGCAGACACCTCCCATGCGCACATATCAGTGTGCAGACACGTCCATTGCTCACAAAGCAGTGAGTACATACTTCCCATACGCACATAGCAATGTGCACATTTCTCTCATGCGCACATATTGCAGTGTGCACATGCCTACAAGCGCACATAACAGTGTGCACGTGCCACACATGTCTCCTATGCGCACATAGCAGTGTGAACATGTCTCCCATGTTTACATTACAGTGTCCAATCACTTTCCATGCGCACATAGCAGTATGCACAATTGCTCACGAAAAGTACAGGTTAGTAAAACCGAACGTTTCACATAACATGTCCTTAGTCTTCTACCTGAATGATGAAGTTGTTTCATAAATAAATAGCAATAACTCGACAGAATCAAAATAATAATAATCGCTCAAGTAAGGAACGTAAAAAGTCATATCTGTTCAAGAAAGATTGTTAAGTCAATTAACATTTTCGAGTTTTTAAAACAATGAATATCGACAGAAGAGATCGTCAATGTAACAGAAAACAAGAAGCGACAGTTGTTACTATGGTCGATTTGAAATCCAACACATGTGCCATACTTGTTATTTTGCCGATTTGTTTGGTTCAGTGCCGGTGGAAAATAGATGTAATGGTTTTCAAATGCGTTTCAATCATTAGAAATCACAATTGCTTTGTTTCCCATTTTCCTCCAAAAAAAAAAATGCGTCTTGAAAATGATTATTACGCTTTAAATACCATTCTAGCTAAATGATAATGATTAGGGCAATTGCATTCGGAAATCCTCGGCAGTTTCAGAAAACCATAATCTGTCTCTGTAATGAATGATGTTTTTCGTTGTATCTTCATGGGTTAGATTCGTTACTTTACGACTTGTTTTTTAACCTGGCTACATAATTAATATAGTTCACAGCTATAAAATTTTAAAGGAGTACATATCTTAAAAACTGTTTGTTTTTTATTTCTATTGAATACAAATACCTGTAGTCTATGATGACCAGTCTCTGATGATTGAACTACCAGAATCACGAGATGACGTGCAATATTGATCTAGTTCGTTACCATGATATGTTGTAGATCACCAGCGTAACTTTCACGGAAACATTTGGGGCAATATTGTTCTCTTTAAGAGTGAAGGCTTAAACAGGAACGTTTAGTTCTGAACAATGAAAAATGTATCCAAAATCTCTAACGTATCCTAGATTTAACTCTTATTACCTTGTGTTCATGAACACTGAGACGTTGCGCAGGTGACATCCATGTTTTTTTTTTCGAGTTTCGTTAGAGATATTATGATGTAAAGATCCTATATGAAATATCGATATTCACATGATTTCGAGGAGGGTGGCGTCATTTCAAATATTTTTCCATATTTTTTACTAAACCAAAAGTTTAGTTCAGCTTTTCACGGAACGATAGAATAAGTCTTACTGCAATTTTAACGTTAACAAAATCTATTTAATATCTAGACATTTACAAGAAATTAGTTCCTAGACCTCCGACTGTGTAGCAAAATACTGGATGATTATCTCAGAAGGCAGCCAACAGATCGGCAATTAGCCTGTTTTATCAATTAAAATACTTAACGTTATTTTGTTAATGAATTTATTTAACAGATATTATTTTATTTTGATCAAACATAATATTTTTTCTGATCTGGCAGAAATTTGCTTCCAAATCTATAACGCGGAGAATGTGGCAGTGTTTACGTTACGATTTTATTTTGCAACAAGTTAATCTGATCACTGGACCACAAGTTACAATGTAAATACTTACAGTATGGTAAATCATTTAAAGGGCTGCCTCTCTTCATGCTCCCTACACGCTCTAATTGATTACGTCACAAATCTCCTCCAATCACTGGGGATCTTACATTAATACGTAAACGATATTTCTGAGGATTTGGAATGGTTGTCGTTAGAGCGATGTAATATTGTCATTAAAATGAAAGCCAATCTATTCTGTAAAGACTCCTGTATGTTTTAGTATGTTACTATTCTGTGATGATGTAAAAATTTCTAATTGTGAAACGACTCATGACGAAAGATTAACCTTGATGCCTTTTGACTCTTTACAGCAAACCAATACCATCCTGTTAGTATGGATATCTATAAAAATACCAATGTTTGGATACTAACTAGACTTATCCAAATTCATTATGCCACCTTCCATTGCAATAACTTACATTTGGTTTTATCTACTTATCTCGAGTTGAAAATCTTTTAAGCCCATAACTGACCTTCCGTAGGGCACCGAATGATGCTCTTTCTGGGTCTGAATATTACGATTTACTTCGCCTACAATGCTTTGAGATTCGTCTATATCGATAAACACTAGAAAATATGTATGTCATTTTTGAAAACGTTTGATCTTAGATTTGATGTCTGTTTAGAAATCTCTGAGCAGGTTTTTCCTCTGACTTTATGATTAGTTATTATTTATGACTAAAACATATGCTCGTCATTTTTTCACGGTATTCTTAAATTACTACAGTTATCTTCCCTTATCGTCAGGTGGCGTTTGGCAGATGTTATCGTTAGGTTGTGGAATTGAGTCTGTCTTACTTTTAAAAACCTACGTTTGATTGTTAGACTTTTCAAAAATTCAATAAATACTGTTTACTGTTTTAGCGACATGCTGTTGATCACCTATTAATTGTAATATTGTATTGGTTGAAAGAATCATAAAACCTTTCCGGAAACCTCCGCTCATGTTGCATCAACATAAAAAATGTTCATGTGCTGTTTTTGACTTTGAAACTGTTACGCATGTTTATGTGAAAACAGGATTTTTTTTTACCTGTTTTGGTATGCTCTTTATTGCTAATCGTATTGGATGAGTATATGGTATTTCTCATTGTTTATGATATAACGAAAAGCGATATAAACGCACCTTGAACGTATGTTAATGAAACTTAAAAGTAATAATTAACTTTACATATTTACAATCGTTAGATTGAAATATCAAGAATGGTTCATTGACGCTAAACATTCAGAGAAAACATCGCAACACATCATTGCGCTTTGCAGTTATTCAGAGATTCGCAACCTTTTTTTATAGACATAAAATAACATTCTTGTCTTTCGAATGCCATTCAATACCACTTTTCTAAGTATCAATTTGGTAGTATTGAAGAGGGAAAAAGGGAAGTTAATGTTTCTTATATGAACATGAGTTTCTCGTAACAAATGCTACACGGTTAAGCATAAAAAAAATATCCATTGCTAAAGAATCATTCTCATCACTAACTAATGCTCGGCATGTGGTATGATGACGTAGAAATCATGTCGTCTGGTGAAGTCATCATTACCTCTCGTGGAAATGACAGGTACTATTTATTTACAAATGAGACGCTTATATTTAGTCTCAGCAGTCCAGACACATTTTACTTCCTCATTACTATCGGCAGCAACCGTCTGGATGTCCAGAATCAATGATCTTGTATCAGATTACCAAATCCGCCATTTTAGATTCGCAAATTATAAATATTATCAATTTTAACCATAATTTAATTACATATTTCTCCAATCTCAAATTTTATTGGTAACCAACCGGAACCAGATAAACGGCCATTTTCTCCGCCATTGTGGTCATTTAAATAACATAGAAGCACACCTGCTTTGTGTTGATGGCAATACCAGGCTTGACTTCCCTCTGAGTTTTCATAACATCTAAATTAGTTGAGTTTTATTGCATACATTAACAGAATTTGTTTAAAGGTCGATTCGAAATACAACTTCACAAACAACACGGTGGCATAATAACCTGTTGAAATCAAGTCGATATTTCGCTTATAAAGTTGTAAAGAATGGACAATATATTATTTAAGTTGAAATATTGAAACTGAATGCATAAGACTGGTGTTTCTATACATTCTGAACTTAAAATTATGACCATTGCTAGGCTATTTTTTTTTTCAAGAATTGGTTGTTCTATTTTTCATGTGTTAAATTCTTCTATTTGGTCTATATCGTTTAAATCCTTAAAGGACACCGAACCTCGTCTATTCGCTGCTTAAGACTATCTTTAAATTTTCGACCAAATCAAGAACACATTTGGTTGGATTTTCTCTTCAAACAGCAAACAAACAAAAAACGAAACATGTGTAGAATATATTGGAAAAAAATCACTGATTTATGACCATGTTTTATTTTAGGAATAAATAATTCTCATATTTTCAACAGTATCTCATGTTACAACTTTATGGAACAGACGATAGCTCCAGAAATCTATGAGGTGTTAATAGTCAGCCATATTGAATCATTTCTCTTTGAAAGTCGTCAGCGCGCCAAAATAGTACAACCTGACGACATTTTGATCACCACGTGTTGAAATTTGACAGTTTTTCATTTCTTAGTCATGTGTTTGAAGTATGTTCATTTAATCCAGTACGATTTTCACCACACATTACCTATTGAAATAACACTACCTTTTCTCAATTACCTCAATTGTACTTTTACCTAAGTTTGTAAATTTTGACACAGAAAGGGTAAGAGGGGGGTGGAAGGGCATGGGTGAGAATCAGATGGCCCCTCAGTATCCACCAAAATCTGATGTCTTCATATGACAAACAATATCAAATATTGTCTTGGTTATACCAACTGTGCAGTTTTTTTTATACTCATATAAGTTTTTATCTTTTTTGGCATTTATTTTAACAAAAAAGAAAATGTGTAATTTTGAATAATTTGTGTTAAAACAGGAAACAATACAATAACGATATTGCGCAATGAAAACAAAACACAAGATAATATTATGGAATATAACACACTTCTTTTATACAGTTAGTGTGTTATATTCCATAATATTGTCTTGTGTTTTGTTATATGTGCTATATGACAATATGTAAACTTGAAGCTTAGATTTACATCATTGACAAACATGGTTGGATCGCTCAAAAGAGATTAATAGAATACTTTGGGAAAATTGAATACTTTTTCCTTTATTTTCTACAATGATAAATCTTTATTCTTTAATACAACAAACTTCCTTTCAATCATCATAATGAACTGTAAAGAAAAAGACAGGCGTAAACAAATAATTAGAGGCCAGGTGCTATTTCCTGAATAAATCAAACTAAAAACTATTATTTATTCTCATTTACTAATTCCACCAAAATATGTATCCTTATATATGGTGTTAAATGACACCAATGAAATGTGTGTTAAGCAGGTCTCAGATGATGTCTCATGGGATTATTGTCTGTGCAATTTAAAAAGTTTTGAATAAGTTGCATTATTTTCATGAAAATTGGAATATCAGTCTCAAAACATTCTTAGACTAGCAGTTCCATTGCCAGGCTGATATTCCAATTCTCATGAAAAAAGGGCAAAATTTCAAAACTTTTTAATTTGCACAGGAAAGAGTTTCATTCCACCTAAATGAACTGAGAAACCGTTGCATATTCTGATCATCTAATGTAGTATTAAAAATAGTAAAGCATTAACGGTTGCCAGATTTTCTGCCTAAACTGGCAAAACAAGTTGCTAGCGAGCCTACAGCAGTTGAAGATCCAGTTACTTCCAGATTTTACCAGTCCAATAAACCTCAGACCTCAGACCTCTCCAGCCGATGAATCATTGTATAATGGGCTCAGAAAGAAGTCAACGCTCAACCACCCACTAATTTGATTTTCAACTGCAATTCAAAGAATTATAACCAGGCATAATATGATTAACGGTACCATGCAAATTTGTGAAGTTTTCAAACTAAGATATGATACTAAGTATTGAATTCTACATTACTATACACTAACATTCACAGTTTCATGAAAATTGGTTGAAAACTAACGGAGCTATTTCAGTTTCACTATTTGAGAAAACGGGATGAGCCAGGGGGATACTTCTTGATAATCAAATTTTTACAACCAAATATTAAAAACGGGATGAACGTTGAAGATGAAACGAATCACAAGGGTTTATTTCACAAATATGATTAACAATAACACACATTACATGTACAAGCAATTTAGTTTAGTCACTATACAGCCTTTAAGATCCTCCGAGCAGGAATCACTCAAAACAGTGTCTTTCTATGCCCCTGCTCACAAAGTTATAACTGTTCTATGCTGAACAGATAAAGAAACGTGTCATTTTTAGATTTTTGGGGGGAAAGTTGCGCACGATCAAAATTGTTTTTGTTTTGTTTTTTTCTACAAAAATATTATTTTTAGACATTTAAAAAGTCTAGTGTATGAAATTCAACTGCTAATACCGGTTGTGTTTTGATAATTTATATTGTTTTATTGAAATTTTAATAACAATTTACTCTATGATTTGCGAAGTTTATTTGTCGGTCCAGTATATTAAGTCGTTGTCCCTGATCACAAAATTATAGGTATTCTATTTAGTCTACTAACTGTCTTCAATGTGAACTGAATTACATGTTTCTTTTGACAGATTACAATTTTCTTTATTTATTAAAATTTATTCAGTTTAATTCTTTATTTTCAAAATCTGTTTATTGCTCTATGTTCTTTCGTAAATATTCATATATTTCGGTTCCTCCTATGGCACCACGGATCACTTGTAACTCCACCCACTTGTATGTAGTCGTGCAATAAAATATTGATGGGTTTACAGTAAACCACGCCTTTTTGAACTTTGACCTCCAGACGAGTTCCAGGCGCCCTGAAAGGTGGTATATTGGTAAAAATGTATCTTTGGTTTAATATTCGTTGAAAGTGATAACTCGGTAGTTGTTGAGAGATCACCCTATCTTCCATCTTAGTTTGACAAATTTTTCACACGTGAAGATTCAAAGGATAAACTATACATGGTTACAATGTAAAGTCAGAATATTTCGAAGCATCGAACGCTGCAAGAAGATTTTTTTGCTCGATTTTTTATTCGAATTTTAAACTTTTTCGTTAACTTCTAAAAGGTTACAAAATTATTTTCTTGATGCTTCGAAATCGACATTAAATTTGTGATTGGTTGACCGTTATGGGGGATGACAAGAATTTTTGTCCGGAATCCAACAGCAAACGTCAAAAATTAGAAAACGAATCAGATTTGTGCTCAGACGGTGCAGAAAGTCAATCCTCGGGAGAAGACCAGAATACAGGAGCCAAACTCGGCAGTAAAACATCGTCACCAGTTCTATCGGAAACTAAACCAAGGATGTCTGCGAATGCCAGAGAAAGAGACAGAACCCATTCTGTGAATTCAGCATTTGTGACCTTAAGGACAATGATTCCGACGGAACCAGCGGATCGTAAATTATCTAAAATCGAAGTTTTAAGACTGTCAGCAAGTTACATAGCTCATTTAAATACATTATTAATGGTAGGATCAGAGTATGTGGATCAGCCATGCATTAAACATCAAGCTATGATGAGGGGATCACTCGGTGTCGACTCTATGCCTAAACCAGTTTGTACATTTTGCCTTAGTGCCTCAAGACATAGAACGGTAAGTAATGCTATTCCATTCCAATCTATTCCTATTCCTATTCCTATTCCTATTCCTATTCCTATTCATATTCTATTACTATTTTATTCTATACCATGGATAATTATGCTGCATTTCCTGTCCTATTATAATTATCTATCCACTATAATTTTTCATCATTTTTCCATAATATCTATCTCTTGTGAAAGGTAGATGACCACAACGAATACTATGATCAGAACAATTAACACAAAACAAACATATGATAGCACTTCTTTTACTGAAATGAACAATAATTTTAAAAAGAAAAAATGTTGATTTTGAAAATTTGCTCAATTAATAAAATTTGTTATTACACATGTTGTTAACATTTAAAACTTTTCTCTCATACATCACTATAAACGTTTCCTTGACATAACCAGAAAATTGAGACGGAATTTTACTTTGATGATAAGATTAACTGTAATTCCAGGCTGACAAAATGAGGGATCATTCGACAATTCGTCTGTCTTTAAAATATTACTTTTGTTTTAACTTTTGACAGTCCTGTAACTTGGAATTTAGTTTTAAACAATTATTTTCGGTTTCTGTTTTGTTAAAAATAGATGCTTCAAAATTATTCAAGTCGTATCGATTTGCAAGAATTACAGGGCACTGCTAGGGTAGTTTGATGCGATATATTCTCATGCGGAATAGAAATGACATGGTTAAACATGATATTCGTCCGAACAGTTATAATCGATTTGATCAGCGTTAAGATATAAAGATGCACTATGAAATATCTAATCATCTTTTATGATATGATCACATGTACCAAATATTTCAATCGAGGTGTTTAATCGTAGCAGAAACTTGGTTGTATTTTTAGATCCATCGATCATAGTCTATTCCAAATTAACCCAATGGATATTATGGAACTATTCAACAGGATTCATCAACGATTCAGTTTTAAAAGTTTAGAAAAATAATAAAAACTTAGATTTTGATTCACTTGTAACATTATTCAATTAATTTAATTTAAATTTCACAAAAAAAACTTATTCGATTCAATGATAAACTGCCTGTATAATTTTATACTTTTTAAAATGCGATTGATTGCTCTCGATTTTGCCATGTTTTTTGATGCGATTTTGATGAACTGTTTTGCTTGTACGGATTTTTATTGATAAATAATTTCATGATGTTGATTAAATATTGCGACTCGATGTGGAAAAAAACTTTTTTGTTTATAATTTTGATTTTAGAAGCTTATTTCCACTTGAATTGTTTATAATTTTATATACCGTTTTTGTTTTTAATATTGATTAAATATTTCGACTTGGATTGAAAAATAACGTTATTGTTTATAATATTATTTAAATATTTAGACTTGGATTGGAAAATAACGTTATTGTTAATAAATATATTGATTAAATATTTCGACTTGGATTGAAAAATAACGTTATTTTTTATAAATATATTGATTAAATATTTCGACTTGGATTGAAAAATAACGTTATTGTTTATAATATTATTTAAATATTTAGACTTGGATTGGAAAATAACGTTATTGTTAATAAATATATTGATTAAATATTTCGACTTGGATTGAAAAATAACGTTATTTTTTATAAATATATTGATTAAATATTTCGACTTGGATTGAAAAATAACGTTATTGTTTATAATTTTGATTAAAAAAAACTTCTGAATGGATTTATTAGTAATGTTGATCTTTCAGTTTTGTCTGATCATATTATTGATGAAATTTTGATAAATTTAAGTTTGAATTGATCGATAAAGTAATATGAAATTTCAGAATTTTGATAATATTTTTACCTCGGTTTTCTCTTATTCATATAATTTGCAATATTTCAACTTGCATTGAAGACAACGTTTTAAATCATATATTTCGGCTTGAATTGACGTCTTTTTTTATAATTTCCTTACAAAGGGTAACCATATTTTGTTTATCTTAACAAATTCACTCCATGTGTGATTTTAAGGAAAAAAAACTTGATTAAATGATTGGATATTGTTTAAAACTGAATATTTTGAGTTTTTTTTGAATGCTTACGAGTGTGTATTATGCAGTATTATTTGATTTATAATTGAATTGATCGGTGGGGTCATATCCATATGATATTTATAAAGCATTTCCACTTATTTTGGTTTCAAAATTTTTATCACAGTCTGAAGCACATTAACGCTATTTTCGACCTAAAAATTCTTTTTTCCAATCCATGATATCGAAAAAGATAGCCAACGCTTTAAAATACCATTTTATAGGAAATAAATGTGTTTTATTGTATCTACAAATCGCACTACAGGGAGTACAGATCTTACCCATTGCCGTTTTCAATGATAGGTATCTTTTAACGCCTCCGTCAGACGTACACAGCATGTAGTCCGGTTATTAGGCTGTATTTTGTTTGATGATGTATTGTGATGATGGGAAGTCGTAATTCTGTAACATTAAACAGTATTTACACTGAACAAATTAGACTTCTATAAACTTTGATGTATCGAACTGAAGTAACTAATCGTTACCTTCTGAATCTAGAATAATTTACAGATGAGGGACTAAGTAAGAATAAGCATTGCTATATAGAACTCGTCGTTTTTGTTGAACACGTGTAAAGTATGCTTTTTTATTAATATCAGTAGGCCTTATACGTTACTGACAAATTTTACCAAAATATATGTCTTAAGAATATGATATATCTTGAAGATATTTGCAACATTTATAATATTTTTGTTACAATCATTTACATTTTATTACATTAAAATCGTTTTCAATAGGTTAAATTATGTGAAAATTGCTACAATCATATCATAATAAATATTTGAAAAATTTTAATTCCAAAAAAGCTTTATTGAACATGAATAATATACCAAGATGTATTCGAATTAACCATCGCATTTGAAATTATTCCTTTATTTTGATTCCATTTGTTATCAAGACATCATTTTGAAGCGACAGCATAGAACTATGTATCAAAATATAAGTCAAAATATGATTTTGATGTGAATTGATAGAACTATGTATCAAAATATAAGTCAAAACACGATTTAGATGTGACATCATAGAACTATATATCAAAATATAAGTCAAAACATGATTTTGATGTGACATCATAGAACTATGTATCAAAATTTAAGTCAAAACATGATTTTGATGTGACATCATAGAACTATGTATCAAAATTTAAGTCAAAACATGATTTTGATGTGACATCATAGAACTATGTATCAAAATTTAAGTCAAAACATGATTTTGATGTGACATCATAGAACTATGTATCAAAATTTAAGTCAAACATGATTTTGATGTGACATTATAGAACTATGTATCAAAATTTAAGTCAAACATGATTTTGATGTGACATTATAGAACTATGTATCAAATTTTAAGTCAAACATGATTTTGATGTGACATTATAGAACTATAACATGTATGTATCAAAATGTTAGTCTTCCGTTTGCTATCAAAAATATCTGATGAGTCTAATAACAATAGACATATTCTATCCAACAAAAAATTTACATTTCGATAACTTCGATAAGTTGTATGCATTAATTGCAGCCTACAACGTTTAAAAACGGGTTTGCAGAACGACTCTAATTTCCGATTTTCTTTCCCTTTGATATAAACACAAAAGTTAGATATTGTTTTGAAGATACGGCCATTTTCTGGTGATAAATTGTGTCTTGGTGAAATATATCTCAGCTTAGCTTCATAAAAACAAAATTAGAAACATAATTTATTTACCAGACTGTCTGCGTATATTTCTATGATTTTTATCTTCTTTTCCAGAGAGATTCGTTTTTTGTCTTGTAGTGAGAGAAGAGAGGTGTAGATCGCCTGATTTAAAGTGGGTCAATTACACATTGAACAAGTAACAAATTTCATCACATAATAATTAAAAGGGAACAGTAGGCATTTTAGCTGGTTTATATTAAGGTTCGACGATGATAATTAAACACTAATACTGATAAGCTAAGATACATTATATCTGTTTTAGGGACTATAGTATGATTTTTCGAACGGATGGTGAACGTGCTCGTTTAAAATAATATAAGTAAACAAATGTAGAATGTAGGTAGAATTGGGGCGAAAGGGTCTCGGTCCCCCAAATAACTTGGTTGGTAAGGACGTTTATTTGAAGAATTAAATGAAAATCAGAAATGAAAATCCAAACTTCAACATCTAATCCCGAAATATGGTTCAGAATGCACCAAAGCGAACCGATTTTTCAATTTTTTTTTCTTCGGGGAGAACCTTGTATCGGAGCTCCCGCTTGTGACGCTTCACGATAACCTTCGTCCCCCACACAATTTTGGACAAATCCTGCACGCCCTTGAATATATGTTGGATTCTAATCTTGCTCCATACTGAATTTGATGGTCTCAAGTGACTCAACGTTTTAGTAAAGCATTCCATTGACGTCATAATTCCTTTTTATCTGTGTGATGATTCAGTACCCTCTTGATTGAATCTAATTAGCAAACTGTAATGATAGGAACCAGGCGAGAACGTATTTCAAATATGTCATCATTCTCATGTTTGACCAATAAATCCATGTGAACACCTCAAAGACATAGTTTCCACAAATATGTAGGTAATCATTAATTAACATACGATTACATATACGTCTTAGATCAACATCAAATGATACTAGTTATAGCGTTTCGGATGTTTTAACACAATCCTGAAAATACACAATCTGAAAGTCATCACGTACATAATTCGGAATGGAATTAAAGGGCAGTTGAAAGTTAATCTGTTTTGAAATGAAATTGTATTAAAGTAGTCGGTGAGATAAATGGTATATATAGGAAGTAGGTATGGTCAAGATTGTGTAATAACCCCTAGATTACCAACATATGGTGCTTGACCATTGGTCAGTTGGTGGTATGTGTTTGGATTGTCTTGGTGGGAAAATAAGCTCATAAACCACAGGAGGCCACTTTAAGAGCAAACAATACAATTTTTGTTACTTATAGAATAATATCTAAAAAAAGCAAAACGAGTCTTACTCAAAAAAGCACAGTGAAATGAAAAGGGTAATTTTAGGGAATGTTGACTCTAGAGCAATGTATCATGTGTAAAATACTGAACTTAGATCAGTAAAACAGCATGGTGTGTATCCCACAGTTTACAAGCTCTTTAACATCTATGTGTTAATGATAATTGTCATCATGCTAATGTCCAATAGCATATTGGTCGCTAGAACACGCAAATTAACATTCAAAGGGTGGAATGGCCAAACTTTCTCACATGTCAATTTCATATCAAATCTTAAATTCGTGTGCTAATCGACGAGTTTTCAAAATTCTGAAAGTTTGAATAATATACGAGAAAAGGAAATATCAGAAATGAGTAAATTCAAATTTTGGCAGAATCTCATTATCAGAAACCTATTTATAATACACTGACTGGTAATAACATGACAAATACGTTCTACCTCATTAATTAGGATTCCCATAATTCACACCCTTAATGCTCACTTAATAACCGTGGACATACTTTATTGTCTAAATGGCCGAAATGATTGATAACCTTCAACAAACCTCAAGGTCATTATTAAAAGTTAATAACTAGAAAATGACTTGTCTTTGATGGTGTGAATCCACAGAGAACTACAAGAAAACCGGAGCGTTTTTTGTTTAGGGCTATTTATTATTTTACATTTTACAAGGCTTTGTTTCAGTTCAGATTCAAATCAAAGTTAAACCATGCTTCCACTCTTCAAACGCCACGTTAAGACAAACTTGTTACTGAGTAAATGCTTGTGTGTTGGTGATATTTTACTTGGTTCAATGCGGTCAGACAAAAAATAAGAAAAGAAATATCAGTTTCCCAACAAACCTATCTATCATTCTGCTGTTAACTGTAACTAACAGTTTTGTGGTAAAAACAGACGAAAGAAAACAAAAGTGTAGTTTCGTCAAATTCAATCTGAAAGATACAGGGATTTGAGTGCAAATTTAATTATTTGTTTTGGAAACTTTTTGTTGTATGATTTCATGAGCTTCTCCCAATTTCGCTTTCCAATGGAGATTTCGTTTTCCTTTATTATAGAAATTTTGTATATATCATTGAATCTGCTTATAATGGAATATCCTTGACTTATTTGCTGGTCCTTGGTTTTGTGTATTTTTTTCATTTATTGTATTGTGTTTTACTGATATAGTGTTCTGCTTTAGTGTCTGTGTCATCTGTGGTCTTGTTGATATACTTCATCGCCTTGCAATGGCGCTTTCCATGGTATTGTGTTTTTCCATGTTATCATATAAAATAACTGTCTGAATTTTGAATTTAGACAAATGTTGTTTTACATTTTTAAAAATCTTAAGAGATATCATGTGTTTCTTTTGTTACAAAAGTAGAAATCAAATTTCAGTTAATGACAATTACAGATCTGCACTGACATGACTTTGAACGTCTCACAAACTATCCGTCTTGATTTTGTCAAAACACAGACTTGCTTTATATTAGAATACATAATAATTTTTACATTGGTTTAATATTACATTTCTTTTTTCAATAAAATTCAATTAGAATTTTTTACTTTTATTTTAAAATTTAAAAAGAACATTTGATATAAATTAATTATTATAGTTTACATTCAATAGTTAAATTATCATTTAAAGAAAACAGCAAGAGACCAGACACAGAAACATCTACTGAATACAGTCATCGTTAAATTCGGAATATTCAGAACAGAATCGATTATTCTCAACTAAGTGCGGCTATAATATATAAAATACTTATACAGAGTAATAATTTAATAATGAAATTCTAACATCACAAGCGTTATAAGGAGTGTTGTCAAATATTCACGGTGCTTTCTGAAAAAGTTGAAAGCGTTTCTCTTATAAACAGGCTAATAAGACCTAGTATATACTAATCAAAGCTCGAATCATTTTATACTTCTTAGTTCGACAATTGAACTCAATGATTAATCAAAATATCTCAGCAAATCTGTGAAAATCATTATCAGATAATCTGCCTTCATATACGAGGTGTGAGATTGCAAGGGGCCAATTTTAACAACACGTGT
This sequence comes from Lottia scabra, assembly GCA_029955415.1. Classification (NCBI taxonomy): domain Eukaryota; kingdom Metazoa; phylum Mollusca; class Gastropoda; family Lottiidae; genus Lottia; species Lottia scabra. The sequence continues at coordinate 7,745,257 of JARJEI010000015.1, forward strand.
GGGGTTCTATACGACCTCATGTACCGTTCACAAATTGTAATGAGTTTTTCGTATGGAAATGTCGTCTTGCAGAACGAATAGCTGGCAGAAATGCAAATGAAACAAATTCTTTTCTCACTTGTGTATGCCTTATTATTGAGTATCTCTGGTAAATAATTAGTATCAGTGCGTTAGTAAGAAATCGAAATTCCATTGTGGTGTTAGAGTTTTCTTTTTGGTACCTTATTTTAGTAATGCTTGAAGATTGTCCCCAACCCATGAACACTTAAATGTATTAGGATATTTAACTACATCAAACCTTTATGATACACATTACGAAAGTTTGATGATACAACACACATCAGTATTTATAACAAAAAAAGTATCTTAGAACAAACTGTCAAATTCTTATACCACATCCTATAACAGAAAAAAAAACATTCTGATTCTAATGCCTGTTGAAATTATTTTCAGAAAATTTACGAAAAAGTTTGAGAAAAATAATTTTCTATATTTTGATCTACTTGAGTTTTCGAACAATCCAGACAACTTGTCATCAACAGATACAAAATTTGTATTTTTGTTACATACATTTAAATTTTTCTGACTTGGTTTATCACGATTCATATTTTTATTGTGAGATTTATGTGCGAGTTTCTTTCATCCATGAAACTGGCTGTTGTTTTCACAGCTGTCATTTTGCTTCAAAAATGCACCCAGAAACCGTTCTAGTTAGAACATGTTGGCCTATTGTTTCTATTGATAAGATCTTACAACTGACAGAAGAAAGCTAAAACTCTTTTTGCTTTTGTCAGTCAAAATTGTTTAAGCCAGAATTTGTTTGAAATTGTTGAAACAAACTTTAAATGTAACACTCACTCAAAAACTCTCGTACCATGCCTAATGAATAACGCCTTATCCTTTTATCTTTTCAGATTCGTCCAGAAAGTTGCATGTTTAAGGATCACCGCCATCCATCTCAGTTGCCCGTCAGAAGATAGTTCAAGCCAGAGGAAGTGCAAAATATTCATCAATTGTGTGTTGAAAAGTTAATTGTTGGTGTGGATATTTATATACATGACTCTATATTGAATATCGAAATATTTCGAATTTTAAGCACTACTAAGCAGAACTTATCTAGTGAAAACGTTCTCAATATGGAACTTTTTTTTCGTATAGATGTTTGTGGAACGAAGATTTCTGATATTTTGCTCAAATTTATTGCTCTATTTAGAGAATCAAAATATAAAAATCATGAAATATACACTTACATACAAGAAATGAAATATAATTAATATGTATCACGAAAACTCAGGTTACAAAGCCATTTCTTACTTTAAAATACCATTTCAGTAGCACTACTAGAACACTTCATCTGGTATCGTATAAATTGTAGTTTTTACCGAAGTGAATTTTTATGTATGTTTATGATATTATGTATGATTGTAATTATGTAGTTCATTTAATATTAATTTTGTATAGAAGGTTTTAATTTTGATTTAAGTTGTTTTTTTAAATACTTATAGGCATTTTGTAGATGGCAAAATAAACAATTAACCACACTTGAGACACATATTGCAGGCCCGTAGGAACAGGGGGGGGCAGGGGGGGCATCCGCCCCCCCAATAATTTTGACATTAATGACTGAAACAATACAAAATCTTTTTTTTAAAGATAAAACAAGAAATTAGTGGTATGTTGTTAGGGCCAGTGAAAGCAAAATTGCTTTATATAGACAGAAGCAGCTTTGAATTCTGCACAACCCCCTTGAGAATGAGTTTTTGCACATTTTGCCCCCCCCAATATGAAATTGCTTCCTACGGGCCTGTATTGCGATCTCTCTACGTAGCCAGTAATGATGGATTCTTCAAAATGTATTTTGCTAAGTTTTACTTAGTAGATGTCATTGTAAGCAATAACAGTTTTGTCAAATCTTGATATGAAATCTAAACACTCACATCATAGATTTCGAGGACCTTTAACACTGAAATCTTCCAGATCCTGAGAGTTTGCATGTAAAGTGGAACCGCGTTTATCCGGTCACCGGTACTCCGGAAACCCCGATATCCGCACGCTTTTTACTATGTAATATTATCCGTTAACCCGATGATTCGGTTTCCGCTTCCGCACACTATCTGTACATATATTATGGCGATAGACTATATGTCTGTCTTTCCCTGTCTTCTTAGTTATAGATCGGGTTAGGTTTGGATATTTTGTTGATAGAGAGTTTTGACGTATGCAAATTAGTTAAAATGATTGTTATTATTACTAATAAATTTTAAATCTATATTATGTTATTGTTCTAAATTATTTTTATAGAGCTGTTTAATGTCTACTATTTGCTTTACCAGCTTACATAACTACCTATAGGCCCCTATCATTTCGTAGAATGACAAAGAAAGGAGAGATTGAAGACATTAAATTAACCAATTCTTGCTAGCCTCTTGTAGCTTCTTGTCTACAAGCTATAAAGCAATAATTTGAAGAGCCCTGCAACATTTCAGAAGGTACAAAAGCGATGGATATAATAATTATTTTTTATGGGGAATTACATGTACATTAATTACATTAAAGATTATTATACATGTACAATGCTATCAGTTTGGCTTTATCAATTTGTCTTTTCCAACAACTAATGGTGATTACAAGTTAAAGGGAGATAACAATGATTTTATATTTATAATAAAGTAGGTCGTTATATTTATAGAGGGACTCCTTTAGACTATGTTATATTTATACCAAAGTAGGTTGTTATTTTAAGAGAGGGACATCTACAGACTAGTATCAAGTTTAATCAGACGTTAATAACAAAGTACAAGAGAGATAACAATGATTTCATATTTATACTAAAAGTAGGTCGTTATGTTAAACTAGTTTTATCAGATGTTAATAAGAAAGTTCAAGGGAGATAACAATGATTTCATATTTATTTTATACTAAAGTAAGTCGTTATGTTTATAGAGGGACGTCTATAGACTAATATCAAGTTTTATCAGACGTCAATAACAAAGTACAAGAGAGATAACAATGATTTTATATTTATAATAAAGTAGGTCGTTATGTTTATAGAGGGACGTCTATAGACTAATATCAAGTTTTATCAGACGTTAATAACAAAGTACAAGAGAGATAACAATGATTTCATATTTATACTAAAGTAAGCCGTTATGTTAAACTAGTTTTATCAGATGTTAATAAGAAAATTCAAGGGAGATAACAATGATTTTATATTTATACTAAAGTAGGTCGTTATGTTTATAGAGGGACATCTATAGACTAATCAGGCCCGTAACTAAGGGGGGCGCAGGGGGGGCGGCGCCCCCCCTGGAAATATATTCGCCCCCCCTGCAAAATTTTTCCAGTTGTCTATGTATCAAAATTTTCTAGGGGCTATCCCACAGACCAAACTCTTTTCAAATTGACAAGAAATCACATTTTCAGTCGTCAAAATCTCAAAACTTTCTAGGGGATGTTCCCCAGCCCAAGCTCTTTTCAAAATGACAGTAAATCGTATTTCCAGTCGTCTAATTCTCAAAATTTCCTAGTGGATGTCCCCCAGCCCAAACTCTTTTCAAATTGACAGTAAATCATATTTCCAGTCGTCTAATTCTAAAAAATTTCTAGAGGATGTCCCCTAAACTCTTTTCAAAATGACAGTAAATCGCATTTCCAGTCGTCAAAATCTCAAAATGTCCTAGTGGATGTCCCCCACCCCAAACTCTTTTCAAATTGACAGTAAATCACATTTCCAGTCGTCTAATTCTCAAAATTTTCTAGAGGATGTATTCCAATCCAAATTCGTTGCAAAATGACAGGAAATCGAATTTCTGAGAGTCCAAATTTCAAAAAAGTCAATGCATCGGAATACGACCGAAAATTGTGTTTTCAGGAGTATTGACATTAACTGCCCCCCTTGTTTGGACGTTCGCCCCACTAGAAGCACTGGGCTGGTTACGGGCCTGAGACTAATATCAAGTTTTATCCAGACGTTAATAACAAAGTACAAGAGAGATAACAATGATTTCATATTTATACTAAAGTAGGTCGTTGTGTTAAACTAGTTTTATCAGATGTTAATAAGAAAGTTCAAGGAAGATAACAATGATTTTATATTTATACTAAAGTAGGTCGTTATGTTTATAGAGGGACGTCTATAGACTAATATCAAGTTTTATCAGACGTTAATAACAAAGTACAAGAGAGATAACAATGATTTTATATTTATACTAAAGTAGGTCGTTATGTTTATAGAGGGACGTCTATAGACTAATATCTATTTTTATCAGACGTTAATAACAAAGTACAAGAAATGAAATGAAATGAATGGAGTTTTACGTCCTACTTTCTGCACCTATATGGGCTAATTGAGGACGGGCAAACGCCATGCAGTGTGCAATGAGGGAAATTTTGCCAGGACAGCGGCATTAGCCTGCTCTTATTTTCGATTTCCAACTGTCGAGGGATCTTTAACGTGCACAGTCAATAGCACACGGGGCCTCGGTTTATTGTCCCATCCGAACGACTAGACGCTTTTCCATGTCAGAACAAAGTACAAGAGAGATAACAATGATTTCATATTTATACTAGAGTAGGTCGTTATGTTAAACTATTTTTATCAGATGTTAATAAGAAAGTTCAAGGGAGATAACAATGATTTCATATTTATACTAAAGTAGGTCGTTATGTTTATAGAGGGACATCTATAGACTAATATCAAGTTTTATCAGACGTTAATAACAAAGTACAAGAGAGATAACAATGATTTCATATTTATACTAAAGTAAGTCGTTATGTTAAACTAGTTTTATCAGATGTTAATAAGAAAGTTCAAGGGAGATAACAATGATTTTATATTTATACTAAAGTAGGTCGTTATGTTTATAGAGGGACGTCTATAGACTAATATCAAGTTTTATCAGACGTTAATAACAAAGTACAAGAGAGATAACAATGATTTCATATTTATACTAAAGTAGGTCGTTGTGTTAAACTATTTTTATCAGATGTTAATAAGAAAGTTCAAGGAAGATAACAATGATTTTATATGTATACTGAAGTAGGTCGTTATGTTTATAGAGGGACGTCTATAGACTAATATCAAGTTTTATCAGACGTTAATGAGAAAGTACATGGGAGATAACAATGATTTTATATTTATACTAAAGTAGGTCGTTATGTTTATAGAGGGACGTCTATAGACTAATATCAAGTTTTATCAGACGTTAATAACAAAGTACAAGAGAGATAACAATGATTTTATATTTATAATAAAGTAGGTCGTTATGTTTATAGAGGAACATCTATAGAATATTATCAAGTTTGTTTTATCAGTTGTTAATAAGGTACAAGGGAGATAAGGCCACATAAAAAAAAAAAATTGGTGATCGTCCTTTCAATTTTCGAAATCAGGGGAGGGGGGGAGGTTTTTTTTTTTATTTTTTATTTTTTTATAGGACCCTAAAACAATTAAGCCCACATGATACGATGGCAGCGCATGCGCGGATGGGTGTTGTAGTTCCTACTATGGTCGCTAGATGGACCTACTGGTGGTATTTCCTATTATATTACAGTTATTCTGCATTAAATGTCCGCGAAAAATTGAATTTTTGCTATACCTACGCTATTAAGCGGATTGTTTACGTTTTTTTTTTAAATAAAAAATAAAAAAAAATTAGGGACGGGGCCGTTTTCAGGCACGGGCGGGGACGATCACCAATTGTTTTTTTTTATGTGGCCTAACAATAATTTTATATTTATAATAAAGTGTTTATATAGGGACTGCTATTGACTTATATCAAGTTTTGTTAGTTGTTAATAAGAAGCAGGGATGTGTTGCTGGGGGGCCCAGGGGGTCGAAAACGCTAAAACCGGGGAGTCCCTGGGGGGGGGGGGGGGGGGGGGGCTCATCATTTACTTGGGGGCCCCCCTACTTCCAAAGTTAGCAAAACACCCCTGATAAGAAGGTACAGCATTAGGTTCTCTTCTTGGTTTTTCATAATTATACTGTTTGAGGTACAAGGTTAGATCTATGATTATAACAATACGACAAACCCAAACAAGGCCAAGAACCTGCTGCACTTAAACATGTTGTATTATACAGAAATAAAGACATAGCCTACACTTTAGACACAAAGCAGACAAACAAATGACAATTGAAAATATTCCAACCCCAACATTCAAAGAGAAAATGCAACGAGCGTTGATTATAAAACTGTTAAAAGCAAAGATGAAATTGGGTATGTGTTTAGCAGATGAAATTCATAAAGAAATTAGAAAAAAACAAACATTTTTTAAAAGTTATGGATTTATATACTTGTTATGCATGGGTTAATTTAATGGTGAAATGTACGGTATATAGGTCTTTTTTGGGTGTACAATGTATTCGAAAAACCAAAAGTATTTCTTGAATAACTAAAATTTTATTTTCCAACCATATCCAAATAACAATAATATAGGCTACAAAAATAACATCTGTAAAAATGAAATATACACAGCTATATACATGCAGTAACTTTTACACTGTATTTAAGATTGTTCTGAAAATCACAATTTCATAAAAATAAATTTAAAAGCAAACTATTTACAATAAGAAGACAAATTTTGATTTTATATGAATGAAATGATTATATGTATGGTCAATACAGAAAAAAATAGTTCACATATTATTCATTTTACTGCAGAAAAAAGTCATTACATATGAAGTATTTTCACTAAAATCTATCACAGTTTTTCCAACAGACATGGATATTTTTTTTTAAAAAAAAAGTGCATAGGAATGTTAATCAAATAGACATATAATTATACCCACCTCATGAAGGCCATCATGCTTAAAGTAGGACATAATCAACCTTCTTCACATTGTTCAGTTATTGAACTGAATAATGTTTAAGATTATTGCCTGGTTAGTATATCTATAGCTTGGAAAAATAACTGATTTATAAAATTGTACAGCTTGATCTAATATAAGGCCCCTTTATCATATACCTAATTGGTTTTTGCCCCTTTAAAGAACCGCATCAACCATTAATTACTTCCCTTTATTCGTAATGAAAAGGAAGGTAACTAAAAAGGGAGGCTACTCATAGTAGCTATCATGATTTCAGATAATATAATGTTAATATTGTAGGCCTACAGCTGTACTATTTTATACATAGACCAAAATGACTAGATTTTTTTTTGTTTCATTGTTAAGAGCAAATACATTTGTGAACAACTGGATCTGATCTAAAACATAAACATGTGCAGTCCACTTTATTCAGATTGCTCATTACAACTTAGACAACTACAAAGAAGTTGTTGTGCTTACAAACAGACCGAAGAACAGGTAAAACAAATAAATAGACTGTTTATGTTTATGTTTGTACACAAATATATTTTCTGCAGTGTATGTACAGCTACACGATATTGTCAATTACATGATGTAATGGATTAACAGATGAATTAACACTCAAAAATTGAATTGGACAAAAATGTTGTTACACATCCAAGGAATATTCGTTGTATACCAATAAGAACATTAATCATAAAAATTATCTTATCACGTTCACTTAAAGTGAAGATTTAAAGTACAAATTTCAAATCCAATGTAGATTACTAGATTACTAGATTCTTCATTTAAATCCTAAAGAACCTGATTCAATAAATGTGATTGGTCAGATTTCTTAAATTTAAACATTCAGGTAATCGTTATGGCAACAAGTCCAGAAACCCTAACGCATATCTAGATTAATTCAGTTTATATTTGACTACTCTGATTGTCAGCAATACAAGTTAGTCAGATATAGTAATTAATATACAGTCTCAATCAGTATCACTAAAAACTGTCTGACTATAATTTGAACTTTCTAATTCTTGAAAATCTGCTTCACTTTTATGTCCACCAGCATTGTGTCTTAACGAATAATCTACCATTAACTTTCTTCCACAAATCTGAAATATCATAACATGTTTTAATTACAGAGCTCACAAATGTTTTACTGATATGCGACAATACACTCCATAGAGTAACAGTTTATTGCTTATATTTATATTTTGAAATCATGGGGTAATGAGTTGGTCTAAGTTTATCAGATTTTTCTAGAACTACATGTATTTGCATTTGGACCAAGCACCCAAGAATACAAATAGATTGCAAAATACATGATAACAGATCAGCATAAGTTTAACAGGAAAAATCATATAGGTATTTACAAAAATAATGCTTACCGATAGGGTAGATAATCTTCTCACTCCCATAACAGCCATACAAAACACAGCCTGGAATTTAACATAAATAAACAATATTAATGAACATTCATATACAACTCCTATTATTTTCTTTTTTAATATTAGCAATATCAGATCAAATGCAAGTGAAAGTAATATTAACAAAGCCTCTAATTCAAAGTTATATAACCATAATATAAATGTTATTTGCCATCTAGTAAGGCTTGACAGAAACTTACCAAGTAAATAACAAATAATAAATAACATGCTACTACTAAAGCTACACCCAAATAGACTGCCCAATGATCTGGTAGTTTCTCTAAATATTCCACCACAAAAAATAAATTAATAGCTATCACAACTATAGCTAATAGCGCTGTTAAAATTTTCGTTGCTCTGAAATATAAGAAATAAACTTAAAGTGGAACAGTCAGAATTCTCGAGGGTCAATTTGAGTCTTGAATAGTGCTTAATTCCTTAAAATATACCTCTTAATATAAATTTCTCTTATTTCTATATTTGTGATTTCTATATGTTGTATAGTCTCACTACAATTCAAGTCAATTTGTTTTGGAGTAAACCCTACTCACCTTCCATTGACAAATTCATCCATAAGACCTTTAGCACTAGTAAAAGTTAGAATAGGTAGTAAGGCAAAGGGTAATTGTAAAGACATTAAAACATTTAATAGGTCATTCATCACTGTAAGATTTTCTATTCCTTCATATATAGCTATAAAAACAGTAGGTAATATAGCTATAGTTCTTGTTAATAATACTCTCTGCCAACGTTTCCATTTTAAATTTAGAAATCCCTGAAATAGACAGAATTGAACTAACTATAAATTTACTACAACTCATTTAAAGATGCCAAAACAATCTCAAAAGCAAAGTCATCTTCAGTTCAGCTAGTTTTGGAATCAAATGTCAATGTAGTTAAATTTTTCCCGATTTTGATGGGGTAAGAAAGGGGTGCACATTATACATGGGTGCGCATTATAGTTGGAAATATACGGTACCGGTAATTAAAATTTAGATCTAGATCTAAAAAAATAATTACTTCAATATTCGGTCACATTTTCATCATATCTAATTCTAATTTCTATCAAATCAATTTTACATTACCTCCATTACAAACTGTCCAGTGTAAGTTCCAGTCATAGTTGAACTTTGACCTGCTGCTAATATTCCTACACCCCAAATATACATAGCAGCTATACCAAACTTACAGCCTAAAAACACTCCCTACAAATAGTAATATTTCCATTCTTAATCTAACTAACATGTAATAGGTTACAAATTAACATAAGTAATGATTTTTGAAACATAAAATAAAATAAAGGGAATTTTTGGGAATAAAGAACATTGCTTATTGCTGATTTCATATGATATTTCACACAAAATTAATATTGGTCTTGAAAGCATACAGTAGTAACATCCCTTTTTATATTATAAACAATTCTCCCAATCTATCAGACTCTCCATATCCCCTAGCAAAGCTGTCGGTACACCCCCTGATCCATGGTAGGTGTAGCAAAATCCAATTGAATTTCAAGTTATTAAGCAAGACATTAAAGTTTTTAATCAGAAATATAAGCATCTTTTAGTTTCAAATTGTAAATCTAAAAAAAATACAGATACATACCCCTTTGTAAATATCAACTGAAATTTCTTCATCTGTATTCTTTAAAATTACAAAAGAGTAGAAAAATTAGATAATAAATTATTCCCTGATAATATGTATCTTATCAACAAGAACTTTGATGTTTTCAAATGGCATTTAGCAATTGTAAGCACAATATAAATACAGCTTCACGAAACAACAATTACTTGCTATAATTTTAGACAATGTTTCCAAGTCTCCATGTTGCATATCATTTGGAATTAAATGTCACAAAGTACCCATTTATAATGTGAACAGGTCTGGTATATCAAGGCCACATTCCTGCATACTTACATTGAATACTGATGCATGGGGATTCCCTTGAGCTTCACACTTTTCATACTAAAATGAAAAAAAAAAACATGAATAAAATTTACTGGTACTGGTAAAATTTGTGCAATATTGAGGAACTCATAAAAATATTTCCCATATCCAATCATGGTCATGCAAAATTGTCCTTAATTTCATGACATTCTTTCAGTTAAGCCACATTATTTTTCTAAAAACTTGTTCATAAAAGAACATTTCCAGTTTAATTTAAACCACCAATAAGAATGTAAACTTATGTGAACTTACTATATCCAGGTTTGACTGATTAAAAAATCCTTCAGCAAAAACTGACACAACAAACACATTGATAAGGAATGATATAAATAAGGCAATAATAGCTTCAATTAAAAAATATTTGTTTGCTTCTCTAATTTCTGGTCTTTTCGATCGATCTACTTCACGAGACTGAAAAATAAAAAAAACATAATTCATTAAAGCCCAAGAGTAATAGCATATTCAAGATTTAGGGGCAAGGGCAATTACTTTGCTTCAAACAGTCAAAATTAGCTCAAATTCAAAACTTGATCTTCGTTTTGTGATTATGTACACTCATACCGAATTTCACTTTCACTAGTTTTTAGAGCGTTAACAAGCAAATCCTGACAATATGCGTCCACATAGCGAGATGTGGGCTTATAAAAAGGGATGTCACACTCTCTCAATTTAAAGGGGAATGTTCACAATCAGTTTGACCAATCAAACCTTAGTGTAGTTCCATTACTTCTGGCGACTACTTACATATCAAGACCTAGACTGTTCCCTTTAATATATATTATGTTACTTACTCTTTCAAAACACTTGATGGTACTTCTCGTATGGGAAGTCCACAACTATATTACCCCTGATTGGACCTGATTTTGTCATGCTCTGGACAAGATTCTTGATTGACGGAATATGATTTTTTATATTATTCACACTCTGTGTTTAAAGTAATTATTTATCTTAAGTTCTCACATCACATTAGTTATTGAACATATTTGCAGAAGGCAGATAAAATATTTCAGGTAGCGACTGGGAAAATAATTATTCTAATATTAGGTATAATGAAAACGTAACTTGATTATTATTTTAGGATATTATTGATGAAAACATTACCTTGACAAGAGCAGAATGTAGATATATATTGTGAGGCATAATAATAGCACCAATAATTCCTACAGCTTGTAATAACTGTTTGGAACCACAACCTTCACAATATGGTACAAATAATCCTTTTACAACTTGAACTTGGTTTGGTGCCACAACTATATACTGAAAATAAAATAGAATCAGGGCTTCAAATTCTAGTCAACAACACCCAAATCAGCTGTGCCCAAATTATGATGTCCCAGAGATGCCAAGAACTTTGAAGGGCAGATTATAACAGAATTTCACCTCCTTAAGTTAAATGAAATTATATAACCTCTAGAGAGCTCTATGTTAGTCAAAATGCTTCCGTATTATATAACCAATGGAGAATTCAGTTTGTGAAAATGCTTCTGTACTCTTCTCAGGAGCTCTTGGGCTCACCTTTTCACGCTTTTCTCTGCAAATACAGGGTGTGCCCAAATAAAGGTAATCTAGCTACCTTAGAATAAGGCATAAATTCCATTGAAATCATTTTAGTGTCAGAAATGACTTGACTATCAATAGGTGCAACTCTTTGTTGGTAACTATTATCATGCTTTTTATCAGTTTTCAAACTTTCATAACTTGCAGACTGTATAAAATATCATATGTAACAGAACAAAAATCTAAAATATCTACCTCATATCCAAATGTTACAGCCATGATTAAAATAAGAAAGGCAAAAAATCCTTCTAGTTTTCTCAGACCATATTTATCTAAGAGTAAAAATGTAAATGTGTCTGCGATAGTGATGATAACACCAGCATATAAAGGCACTCTGTAATAAAAATTCATAGAATGTATTTTACAGGTAAAGCCAAATATCTGTAACACTTCTCAGAATGAAAATCTATTTCATATCAATTATATAATTTAATGTGGAAGTTGTGGCGCATGAAAATTTAAAAAAAACACATCCTAAAAGTAACAAAAATTGAAATTTTTTCTAAAAAAAAACCTACAACAGTGATCAACAACAGTGATCAGAAAACATACAAGATTTTTTTTTTTTTAAACAAATGTTAAAATCACATTTTTCTTTTTTAAAGGTAAACAAAACTACAGTCAACAAACATTAGCTGTTCTTGTTGACAAGTAAACAAAGTCATAAAAGTGTGAGGACATGAACATTTTACATTTTTGTCTAGAGCTTCATACCATCTTTTGTGCCTTGTCAGATGCAGATAAAAAAAGTCGTTAAGAGGACGATATACCATAATAAGATTTTTGATCTACCTAACAAAAAGTTTTATCTGAATGCATCAATCTAAATTATCATTTATATTCAAATATCATATATTTTTCACATTTTTGCTACATGATTTGTTTTATATTTTCATCTTTACTTCAATTAGATATGAAAAAGGAATACTTTTTTGAAAAACATTGATACTTACTTTCCATCTGATAACAGATAAATGGCAATGGCTGTTCCAATAACCTCCTGCATATCAGACCCAATAATAGCAATCTCTACCATCAACCATAGTAATATACGTGGTACTATAGGGTACTGACGATAACACACCTCTGCTAGATGCATTCCTGTCACTACACCTAATCTAGCTGATAATCTCTGCATTAATAATCCCAATATTGTGGCACCCATTAATACCCATAATAACTGAAGAAGAACAAAAACCACTCTGATATTATTCTTATTAAAAAATATTACACAATTAACTTTCAACCAATTTTATTTTTTTAATTCCAACCATAGAACTTTCAAAATTTTGGCTTGCCCTCGTCTACTTTGATCTTCATGTCCGTTACAAATTATTGTTTCATTTCAAATCTTGTAGAATTGGGGAAAAATAATTGTATGACTTGATCATTCTAGAAGCTAAAAAAATCAACTAAATTTTCACCAACTCACCCTAAATTGAGCAACAGAACCGGACTGTAAATCTGACTCTATGTTACCAGGATCTAAATAAGCTATACTCATTAAAAACCCTGGACCAGTAAACGCCCAGAGTTTACGGAAACTAAACAATTTGTACTGAAATACACAAATTAATAATAAACTTGAGTTGAGTAAGGTGTGTGGTGATGTGATAATGTAATGTGATGTGGTTGAGTGAATGAAGTGATGTGATAATAGAACATTAATGTGAGAATAGTGTGGCGATGTGATCATAGAATAAATGTGATACAGTTGAGAAGGGAGTCCTAATGTGATAATAGAATATTAATATCTAGTTTAATAGTGTGCTGTGATGTGATAATGTAATGTGATGTGGTTGAGTGAATGAAGTGAGGTGATCATAGAACATCAATGTGATACAGTTGAGAAGTGTGTGGTGATGTGATAATAGAATTTTAATGTGATACAGTTGAGAAGTGTGTGGTAATGTGATAATAGAATATTAATATCTAGTTTAAAAGTGTGCTGTGATGTGATAATGTAATGTGATGTGGTTGAGTGAATGAAGTGAGGTGATCATAGAACATCAATGTGATTCAGTTGAGAAGTGTGTGGTGATGTGATAATAGAATATTAATGTGATACAGTTCAGAAGTGTGTGGTGATGTGATAATAAAATATTAATATGATACAGTTGAGAAGTGTGTGGTGATGTGATAATAGAATATTAATCTGATACAGTTCAGAAGTGTGTGGTGATGTGATACTAGAATATTAATATGATACAGTTGAGAAGTGTCTGGGGATGTGATAATAAAATATTAATGTGATACAGTTGAGAAGTATGTGGTGATGTGATACTAGAATATTAATATGATACAGTTGAGAAGTGTGTGGGGATGTGATAATAACATATTAATGTGATACAGTTGAGAAGTATGTGGTGATGTGATACTAGAATATTAATATGATACAGTTGAGAAGTGTGTGGTGATGTGATAATAAAATATTAATATGATACAGTTGAGAAGTGTGTGGTGATGTGATAATAAAATATTAATATGATACAGTTGAGAAGTGTGTGGTGATGTGATACTAGAATATTAATATGATACAGTTGAGAAGTGTGTGGTGATGTGATAATAAAATATTAATATGATACAGTTGAGAAGTGTGTGGTGATGTGATACTAGAATATTAATATGATACAGTTGAGAAGGATGTGGTGATGTGATACTAAAATATTAATATGATACAGTTGAGAAGTATGTGGTGATGTGATACTAAAATATTAATATGATACAGTTGAGAAGTGTGTGGTGATGTGATAATAAAATATCAATATGATACAGTTGAGAAGTGTGTGGTGATGTGATACTAAAATATTAATATGATACAGTTGAGAAGTGTGTGGTGATGTGATAATAAAATATTAATATGATACAGTTGAGAAGTGTGTGGTGATGTGATAATAAAATATTAATATGATACAGTTGAGAAGTGTGTGGTGATGTGATACTAGAATATTAATATGATACAGTTGAGAAGTGTGTGGTGATGTGATAATAAAATATTAATATGATACAGTTGAGAAGTGTGTGGTGATGTGATAATAAAATATTAATATGATACAGTTGAGAAGTGTGTGGCGATGTGATAATAGAATATTAATATGATACAGTTGAGAAGTGTGTGGTGATGTGATACTAAAATATTAATATGATACAGTTGAGAAGTGTGTGGTGATGTGATAATAAAATATTAATATGATACAGTTGAGAAGTGTGTGGTGATGTGATATAAAATATTAATATGATACAGTTGAGAAGTGTGTGGTGATGTGATAATAAAATATTAATATGATACAGTTGAGAAGTGTGTGATGATGTGATAATACAATATTAATATGATACAGTTGAGAAGTGTGTGGTGATGTGATAATAAAATATTAATATGATACAGTTGAGAAGTGTGTGGTGATGTGATAATAGAAAATTAATATGATCCAGTTGAGAAGGATGTGGTGAAAGAAAATTTACAGTCCTCTTTACATTAAATTATGTCTGAAAGACTTACGTTATCAGCATCAGGAATAGGTATTTGTTCAGTAAAATATGTTGATGCTACAGTAGTCATATTGCCTTTCTTTACTGGTGTAGATTCATTACTACTGGAAGATGTATGATTGTTAGTCATATCTTCATAATCCTTCGGGTCTGGGCCCATTTTCAATCTCTTTTTTTTTCCTGAATCTAAATGTGAAAATAAACTAAAATTACAAATTGAATAAAACCATGACACCTTTTGTTTGATCATAGAAATTTGACAAAAACTAAAAAACAACAAAGCTATATTCTATTATTAGAGCAAAAAAATAATCATTTTACCTTCATTGTAAAGATTAACATAATATAGCAGTATCAGCTGTTCAAATAGAACATATGTTGTATAAAATATTTTCAAAAAATGATCAAATTAATGAGCATTTATCTGATATTTATATAATAATCAATACATTCATGACTTTAAATACATACAGAAATATCTTGCCAGGCCATTGATAGCCTTATTTGAAAAAGAACATATAACAGAACCTCAACCATGAAATATTCCACCTTAAGTTATATATTTCTTCCAATATTTTGAAGTGTTCATGTTTTGGAATTTCCAAAAACAGAGAAATTTCTTGACCTTAAATAATTTTGTAGCCAATTTTGTGTCAAAGGTATCTTATGTTGAAGGTATTTTGAAAAAAATAAATCAAATTTGGACAATTAGTATAAAACATATACTTACGTGAGTAAAACTCTTCTGAGTATTTGATGAGAGTAAAATGAAGTTTGGACACGTACTTAGTTTCTTATCATCATGTCTGTAACATATTGATTAATTATCTATCAAATTATCTTAATATTATCATTATCAATACCTTGATCATCATTATCTTGGCTTTTACAACTCCTCATAATTGAGATAAAAAATCAAGGACTTTGAGTACCCATACCCCAACCACTGTAATTCAACATTTTTATATGGTCTAATCATTTCAGATTACACATTATAGCATACTGTACACGTACACGTACTTTATCTTGACCTTATTTACTAATATTTCACTCCTTTTCAGTGAGTTTGATTACTTTGATAAGTCTTTGTTCATACGCTTATAGTTCTAATATCGGAAACGTAATTCCACATTTCCAAACAAGCTTCCTTGTCGAGGATTCACTATATATCAAACAGTTTAACAGTACGAGATGAGCTTATCAATCAGACGTATAGAAATAAAAACCAGATAGGATCATAGCTGTGTGTTATATTGCTATATTATTACATAGTACTAATTAACATAATATATCATATTAAGCTTGAATAAAATCATAATATATAATAACTTTACATATGGTATGTAATTATATCTTATTTAACTGACTTATTTTTTTATCTCTTTATCTTTTTTATACAGATAAAATCCTGATCAAGAAATAAAAGCATGTCAGTAGGCTGATTAATTAGAACTCATCTCATGCTTTTGCTATGTGTTTCAGAAAATCAATCCTCATCAGGCTTGACTTTTCAAAATAACACTTTTTGGACCTAATCTCCTCAACTCACTGATAAGCCTAACAGGCTAACTGTCAGTAAACCCATACTAAATAAATAGAAGTTTAAGAATTTCAAATCCAACACAGCCCTGTCACAAGACGTTCACGAATTAGTGCTGGGGCCTGGAATTTGTGGTGGGGAGGGGGTTAGGGTCTGGTGCTCTCTGATGACTCTTTGAAATCTGGGAGCCCAGAGAACACATACGTTGATTCTGAGAACGTTCATCCATTCACCTTTTTTAAATTTAAATTACTGGGGCTTAATTATCGCTTGCCGAGGCCCAGCCCCCACGGACCACCACAGGGATGATGAAACAGAACATAGGTATGATAAAACAGATAAAAAACATAATATTGACTGAGTCAATGTTGGTAGAGTGGAAAGCGATAGAGCAGTAGAGCATTTAACATAAAAATATAAAATTATATTAATCATTATACACAGCTGTCAATTTACACTACTTAAGCTACTAAAATTACATAAATGATGAGTGAGAGCAATATAGATTTCAAAACTTGACGAAATTATGAAATCATTTATCCATAATCCATGCCATTCACAGTGCCATTTGTTTCCGAAATGCAGATCATAACTGTCTATGTTCACTCCTATTTGTGATATTAAAAATATTTAAAGACATCCATGTTATCATCTTTGAAATTCATCTCATTTTTTCATAATTGGTGCTCAAAGCATTTGATTTTGAAAATAGCAGCTAAAATAAAGCTTTCGTAGATGCTCACTAAATGACAAATACTGGTAAGAATACTATGGTAACTTTAATAAAAATATAGTCATAATGATTTAGTAATAATTTGTTTTACTATCAAAGTATTCAACATTTTGTATCCAAAAATCTTGGTTTTCAGAGAGAAAAATGTATTTGTTTAAACAAATGGTGACCTTCAATAATTGGTTATCTTGAATTGAAACAGAGATACCACAACAAAAAGCAGACAATTCTTAGAATCAGTGGTAGGGCTGGGTAAAAAATTAAACAATGTTAGGAAATATTAATTTTAATCATTTCATAATCAATTAAATTAAATAAAGTCATGCAAAAACACTCTTTGTTACTTTTAAAAACATCGCAACAGAAGTCCAAAGAGCCATTTTGGATTCAGTCACAGAGAATAGAAAACATTGGAAAACAATATCACAAAAATAAAATATCATACCTCTAAATGAGCCACGATTTATCAACAACAACAACTTTGAACACATGAAAAACCATTAAATCAATGTCAACCCCCTGAAAATTGTATCAAATATATTAATCATACCTGTTAATAACAAATGTAAAATTTATAACTAAACTTCTTTCATTAAAATAGTTGCTTAATAATACATCAAGATCACAATAATTTATTTATAAGTAAAGGTTATATACTAATTGTGTAATAGTTTAATTGAAAAAAAATGTCTGTTTGAGCTCTATTCTTCTGAAATGATTTAAAGGAGGGTTATATACATTCACACATTTCAAAAACTCAAGCAACAAGCTTTTTTCAAGAATAAAATTTAAACTGATGGGTTATTCAGGTAATATACTGGTAGCCCCATTTATCCTACATAAAAATATCTGTTCTCAGAACAGAACGGATGAAAAATAAGAAGTAAGGTATAGCCTTAATGGTCAAGCTTTCTGAGAACAGTTTCAATTTTAGGCTACTGAGGCAAGGTGGTCTTGATAAAACATGGCAGATTTTGTGATTTTATCACATCCTGGTCTAGACCGTGAACTAAAACTTTTGACAGTCCTAATGTAGGCCTACACAGGGATGATATTTGCTACTTTAAGACACTCAAACATCATTTTTTCTACGGTGAAAAAGAACATTTAATATGTCATATCTTAGTCAATAGGTTTATCATTTGTTATCATTAGTATAATATGACGAAAGTGTATTTCTATAGGCCCTACTAAACATTATCACATAATACTTATCAAAAAATTGATTTCCTATTCTTTGAAAGCCTTTCCTCATTTTCTACTGTTCTGTACAGGATACATCTTATATAACAGATATAATAGGCCTACTACTTTAGAGGTTGATTATTAAAACAATTGGCAAAAAGGCCATATGGTAGCTTAGTTATGACAAGTAGATCTATGCCCTATCCTGGTGTAGGCCTAGTACCGTGTCCAGCAACAGTACCAGTTTCTGTGCCTTAGGCCTACTACTAAAAAAAGTTTCAAGAATTCAGGCCATTATTAAATAATGATATTAGCCTATATTTTAGTAAATTAAAGTAAAAGCGACTCAAAATCTTACCTAAATGGCATTTACCAACGAGGAAAATATGTAGCCATGACACTAACTTATTTGATGGATGGATGACAGTGATATTTTTTGCAGTAAAATGTTTATGATCATGACAGTGACACAAAATGAAATATTGACATGACTTGTGCCAGTTGTGGAGGTCAGAGTTCAGGGGTCAGAGAGTAAAAAAGAGAATAATGTTGATTTCTATATTCTGGTAATAATAGAGATATTTTCCAGATATTGACCAAACTATCATTGTATTTTCAAAAACTCTGATGAAAAGTTGAAAGAAAGAATTTTATCAGAAAACAATGTTGTGTCATTTCAAAAGGGATAAATAATACATACGGATGTATTTACAGAAATAGACTATAGTTTGAATCGTATGTTGTTTACAATCGAAACGTGATTTCAAAGAGAGCTCAGAAGGCGAATTAAATCCTTTTCTAAATAAGACTACTTGAATCGACATCAATGGCAAGTGGTGGAAAAGTTGCAGTTATTACTGGTGGTAATGCGTAAGTGTATCTATTTAAATTCTATAGTTTATTTGTTCTGAAATCCGCCTAGAAATCATTCCTAAGAACTTCTGCTCTATTTATCTGGAAGGGAGGTAACTCTTGTTTTCATCATGAATTGCTTCAGACAACAAAGCTTGTACTGTATAAACTGTACTAATATATTAAATTTTCTATGCATTCTTGTTCAGTCAATGGTGTTATTATTATTAAAAGGGATTTTTCATGTTTTAGTATTGTTTTACAGAGGTATCGGTTTGACAGTTGCAGAGAGGTTATTGACAGAGCACCCAAATTTAACACTTTGCTTAGCATGTCGAAGTAAACCAAGAGCACAGGCAGCTAGAGATGCCTTACTGTTATCACATCCTAAAGCAAGCATATCTATAGTATTGGTGGATACTTCCAATATCAAATCTGTTTACCATGCTGCCAAACAACTTAAAGAAATGTAAGTAACAGAAAACTCATGAAAGTGATAGGCCTATAACTTTTGATTGTTTCATATATGTATTGATAAACATGTCCTGACTCTGAGACTGAGAGATTGAATGGTGCTTTTTGCTAATCTGCGTTAAGAATAACATATTTTTGTTCTTACAGGTATCAACATATAGACTATTTATATTTAAATGCTGGTATTATGAAAGTTGTTGGTGTCAATTGGGATTATTTTTGGAAAAATCTGTTTTCAAGGTTGGTAGTTTACGAAGCCCCTAAAGCACAATTTTCAACACTTTTTATTTTAACTTTCGTTAAACTAAGGGGCTCCGTAGTAGTTGATTGAATGATCACTGAAATAATTGACGCATTTCCTTGTGTATATTTAAGTTTTATCCATTGGTACATTTTTGTAATTTGCTTATATTTTTTTAATACGGTACTTTATTTTTATCGACCATATCGCTTTTAAGTAATGGACCTTATTCTGAAAAATATAATTATAGAGTTTATTGCTATTATTATGGTGTTAACTTTCTGTGTTGATTTCAGTAATTTAGTTCATATGTTTACCACTGGTGATGGATTGCTGAAAGAAAAAGAAGAAGTTACTGAAGAAGATTTAGAAACAGTATTTGCTACCAATGTCTTTGGTCACTTTGTACTGGTATGGAAATTTCAAATACTAATGGCTCATGCTGCTGTTCTGACAAAAATCCATTCAATGCACACTGCATGTTGTTTGCCCATCCTCATTAGCTGATACAGGTGTAGAAAAGCAGGAAATAAAACTCCATTTCATTTCATTAACTTGTAATACTGACAAATTGTCCAGTCAGTCCAGTCCCAATTGCCAAGTAAGCAAAACTTAGACAATCTAATTGCCAGTTGTGAACCACTTTGAACAGCCTTATCCATTGCTTTGTAGATAAAGGAATTAGAAAGTATCTTGGGTCAAAATGGTCGCTCAACACAGTTAATTTGGACATCGTCTTCTAATGCTATTGAAACTAATTTTGATATAAACAACATTCAACATAGGAACAAAGAAGGGTAAAAATATTTGACATTATTATTACCCCCTACCTAAAATTTTATATAACATGAAAAAAAATCCATTATTTTAGATCAACATATGCTTAAAAAATATGTATCTTAGGTTTTCAAGTGAAAAACATTTATATGTCAAAGGATTGTTTATTTTTAACACTAAAATCTAAGTTTGAGAGTTCAAAATGTTTTTTATATTATTAGAGGTCATTACAGTTCATCCAAATATTCTACTGATGTCTTAAGTATAGCTTTAAATAATCAACTAAATAATAAGGTAAATTTCTTGTTATACATTGTTTATGGCAAATGAAGAATTTCACTTTCAGTATTGAACATCAATATCTTAAATCACTAAAACTAACACGTTTTATGATGTCACTAATAGTGATCTGCAATCTGCATATATATATCAATAGTAGCTTCTGGTAGATCACTTGTGGTGACGTCCTAAAACGTGTTAGTTTTAGTGGAATTGCAAGAATCACAGACGTTGGAATGGAAATTGGAATGGAGCAAATTGATGCTATCATCACATACAAAGTTGAGAAAACCTCTTGACAATCCCCTTTAATCTCTTTTTTTTTTAAATAGAAATAATTATTTTGGGGTATTCAAATGAATATAAATTAACTTTTCAGGGTATTTATTCTCATGTAACATGTCCTGGTTTAGTCATGACTAATCTGACTTTTGGTATTCTACCGTCTTGGTTCTGGAATTTAATAGTACCAATATTCTGGCTGGTAAGGAGGAGTTATTACTTCTAGATTATATAGTTACTATTTGCAATCTTTACCGTATTTGATGAAATATCACATCTCAAACCAGAATTGATGAGGCAAAGATCAGAAGCAACTTAATCAGTTGTATTATATTTAAGGACAAATAAAGTAAATAATTTATGATTTCTAATTTTTAGCTAAGAATATTTGTACCAACTATGAATTATGATACTTATAATGGTAGTGAAGCTTTAGTAAGTCTTGTTTCTATTTTTGTATTCAAATTGGGCAATATGTGAACAAATTTTCCTCCATAGAGTTGTAGACAAACAGATTTAATTCAATATTCATATATATGTATGTGTGTACATAATTGTAGGTTTGGCTCTCTAAACAGAAACCAGAATGTTTAGATACTAGATGTAAATATGTCAGTCATTGTAATTTCTGGGGTACGAGATACGTTTATCAACATAAGGTAGGGTCAGAAAGTTAGATTCTCTTTGTTGTTTATGTTCAACTTCATCAAGAAAAAAAAAACAACATTTAAACATACTTTTTCTTGATAATAAATGCTTCCGAACTATCCTGACTCAAGAAAGTTCATATTTTTTTTCGGTCAAAACCATGTGTTTATTAAATTGATCTGTTTCTTATTCAATATATGATTATTGTTTCAGTTAAAGATAGAAGATAAAACTGCTGATAATTTATACCAACAATTGATTCAACTAGAACAAAATTTTAACAAGAAATATAAATCTTAATATATTGTACACTAAACAGTTGTTGTTCATTATCATAAAGCCAAGATTCATGATTCAAGGGGAGCCGCGGTTGCTCAGTGAATTAGATACTTTCTCGCTAACCTGAGGGGGGGTCAGGGTTCAATCCCGGCGTGGGCCGAGATGATACCTTTGGATATTGCCCCCTGTCTGGGATGCAGGTTGGAGGGGCTGACAATAAACCAAGGCCCCTGTGTGCTACAGGCTGTGAACCAACTGCACAGTGACATAGAGAAACAACTTAAATCGTTTGAAATGTTTTATTGACTAAATGAGAATGAAATATTTACAAGATTTAAATCTTTCAGAATATTGGATAACAAAATATTCAAATCATTTCTCTTGAAAACATGAATAATTTCATCCATCGTGAGTAATTGGGAATATAAAATAATTCTTTTGTAGACCAGGAAATTCACAAATTTTTTTAAGACAATACAAATATAATGTTTTTGCTATACAATTGGAACAATGAAAATCTTTTCATTAAGAGAATGGGAAAAAACAAAATCTTTTCATTAAGAGAATGGGAAAAAACAAAATATTTTCATTAAGAGAATGGAAAAAATCAAAATACTTTCATCAGATAACTGTATCTAGAAATTAATAGTACTGTACTAAAACTAAGAATTGTAATTGTGACTTTTTGAACATATATCAGCGTCTTCCTATCTTAACACTTACTGATACCTGGACTTATCCCAGCATCTTTAACACTAAGATATTATTAACTAGCCAACTGTTACATATAACATATAGAATTGCATAATAACATTATTAAGGCTATGCTAAAAGAAATAAGATTAAAATAAACAAGAAATAAAACATAACCTATTAGATCTTAATGAAGTGTAAAAATGATATTAACAATGTAAAGATTAAGTAGTTTGTTCTCATGTTGTTAAACCAAACCTCTCAGCTCTTTTTCTCTTCTTCTCCTACAAAAAACAAGTACAATTTTAGAGCAATCTCATCTTTCAAGAGCAATAACAATGAAATTGACTACGGTTAGAATGAACTAGGAAACTTACCTCTTATGAATTATGGGTGGCATTGCTAAGGAAACTTACCACATCAGAAGGAATGTGGATGATATTAACATACAAATTTACCAGATCAACTAGACTAAGGGTTGTATGGATTAGGGAACTTACTAGATCAGCTGGACCAAGAGTGGTATTAACAAGGGAACTTACCAGATTAGCTAGGCTAAGAGTGGTATTAACAAGGAAACCTACCATATCAATAAAACTTTGGGTGATATGGATTAGGAAACTTACTATATCAGTTGGACCAAGAGTGGTATTAACAAGGAAACTTACCAGATCATCTAGACTAAGGGTGGTATTAACTAGGAAACTTACCAGATCAGCTGGACTAAGGGTGGTATTAACAAGAAAACTTACCAGATCAGCTGGGCTAAGAGTGGTATTAACAAGGAAACCTACCATATCAATAAAACTTTGGGTGATATGGATTAGGAAACTTACCAGATCAGCTGGGCTAGGAGTGGTATTAACAAGGAAACCTACCATATCAATAAAACTTTGGGTGATATGGATTAGGAAACTTACCAGATCAGCTGGGCTAAGAGTGGTATTAACAAGGAAACCTACCATATCAATAAAACTTTGGGTGATATGGATTAGGAAACTTACTATATCAGCTGTGCTAAGAGTGGTATTAACAAGGAAACTTACCAGATCATCTAGACTAAGGGTGGTATTAACAAGGAAACTTAACAGATCAGTTAGACTAAGGGTGGTATTAAATAGGAAACTTACCAGATCAGCTGTGCTAAGAGTGGTATTAACAAGGAAACTTACCAGATCAGCTGTGCTAAGAGTGGTAGTAACAAGGAAACTTACCAGATCAGCTGGACTAAGGGTGGTATTAACTAGGAAACTTACCAGATCAGTTGGACTAATGGTCGTATTAACAAGAAAACTTACCATATCAGCTGGACTAAGGGTGGTATTAACTAGAAAACTAACCGGATCAGCTGGACTAAGGGTGGTATTAACTAGAAAACTAACCGGATCAGCTGGACTAAGGGTGGTATTAACTAGAAAACTAACCGGATCAGCTGGACTAAGGGTGGTATTAACTAGGAAACTTACCACATCAGTTAGACTAAGGGTGGTATTAACTAGGAAACTTACCAGATCAGTTGGACTAATGGTGGTATTAACTAGGAAACTTACCAGATCAGCTGGACTAAGGGTGGTATTAACTAGGAAACTTACCAGATCAGTTGGACTAAGGGTGGTATTAACTAGGAAACTTATCAGATCAGCTGGACTAATGGTGGTATTAACTAGGAAACTTACCAGATCAGTTGGACTTAGGGTGGTATTAACTAGGAAACTTACCAGATCAGCTGGACTAAGGGTGGTATTAACAGATATCTTATTATTTTTGTTGGTTGTTGTTGTTGATGATAAAACAGCACCAAATCTTTCCTTTCTTTTAGCTATCTTTTCTTCTTCATCCAACTGCATAAAATAAATAAAAGACAACCTCAAATAGTGCACCAATCTACTATCTGTCAAAATAATTTGTCAGTATTGTAAAATTCTAAGTCTCATTTTGACTGCATAAAATATGATGTCAATTAAGCGCACAACAAAAGTAACAAAATGAGAATAATAAAAATCTGTACAAGCAAAACAATTCCGCATGACAAAATCGGGTGCAATAATTTTATAGTAGTGAAATTTGGTGAAATAGTTACAGGATAAGAAGATCAAAAGGGAAATAGCAGAAAAAGAAAGTTTTTAACTTAAGTTTACCTTAGAAAGTTGATTAGAAACAACAGCACCAAACCTCTCTGCTCTTTGTTTCAATTTATCTAAATCTTCTGCCTATAATATATACAAGATAATATACTGATACTAGAATCAAACATTATCATTAGATTATAACAAAACACAAGATAATATTATGGAATATAACACACATATTACATAAAATCTTTATAAGACATAAGTGTCACAGCATAATAAGAAACAACAGTTTTTATGGATATACACTTCTATTTATTATTTCAACACAACATTTCATTACACATACAGGTAACGTTGACAATTCATTACACATACAGGTTCCGTTTTCAATGATGTCAATTTCAAAGAGGTGTGTTATATTCCATAATATTGTCTTGTTTTATGTGCTCCTCACTTCTATATATGTATTAAATCATATTCCATTCCATTTAACACTTAATTTGTATGTTCTCCAGTAAGATCCAATTCTAACATTAAAATAATTATTATAAAGTTTGAAATATATTTATTGAAATACCTACCTTAACTGGTGTACTAGCTATCTTGTCCCCACCTCCACCACTGCTTTTATCTACAATACCAAATCTTTCAGCTCGTGATTGTTTCTTAGCTACTTCTGACTGTACACCAAACTTAGCAGCTCTCTTCTGTAACCTCTGAAACCACAATGACAATTGTACAACTAGAACTTTGATTGCTTCAGACTACAACCAATTATAAAACAATGTAAGGACCTTCATTTTCACTGAAATATCTGATTAAATCAGTGTTGGTAAGGCCCAATAAAGTTAATCAAATGAAATCAGACATTACCTCTTCATCTGTCAGGCCTTTAGATAAAACAACCTTGGATTCAGCTGATTTCGGTTCATCTGAATCACTACAAAATAAAGACAAAAATTGACAACCAAAAATATACATCAAACTAAAATTTCTTAAAAATATATAAATCAGAAATTCTGATCTAGAGAGGCCAGTAATACTGACAACAATATCTAACAGCTGACAGATCTAGATTTCAGCTTCATCTTATATTTGATATCCAAAGTGATCTGTTACAATTAATCTAAATAGCATACCGGTAGTCTTTTAGCTGCCTATAAATATACAATAATCTATACTCACTCTTTATCTAAGGCTATTTTCTTAATAGCTGGTTCTGTAGAGACATCGTCTTTATTGTCTTCCTCAATGGATGCCTATAATATCAAAACATTTAGAGTGGTAAAATCCTTGTTTTCTGTGACCAACTGTTCAAATTTATATAGTTTGTACAGAAAACAACATAACCAATATACATCCTATTTAAATCCCAAATGGTTCATACTATTTTGAAAGTAAATCCATCAAAAAATCTGAGGTTACTTTATCTCAATATGGCATAACTCAAAACTTAAGTCATACTGAAAGAAGAAATTGTTTACCTCTGCTTCAAGAGTATCTTCTAAATTAATCTCTGGTTCAGAGTCATCTCCTATAAATCACAAATAAGATATTCATAAAATATTGTGTTAGTCATGGAAGTTACAGGACTTAATAAGGCTAAATCATATAATAATGAACAAACAATGTACAATTGTTTAATTGGTAGAGGTTTTCATCATTTAAATCAAAATATAAAAAAGGTGAAGCAACATTTGTTTATACCTTCATCAACTCCATCTTCTTCTGTAACTGAAATAATATAATAAATGTTATAGGCAGTTTAAGATATCTCGATATACCGGTACTGAGGAATTGAGGACAATATTTTGAAAAAAACCTGATTTCATTCTTCAACTAGGCTAGGGTTATCAACTACTTTCACAGCAGTTCAGAATACTTAAAAACTAATCATACTTTGAATTTAAAATATAATCTGAAAGATGTTCTTTGTGTGACAAAATAGATTAAAACCAGGACATCTACTCTAGGCAGTCGTTTAGTTTAACACTATTTTGTACAATATTTCACCTTGTAATTGTAATGATTCTTGTAGCCTGATGAGTAATTCAGCCTTGGTACCAGAAACAGGTAAACCTTGATCTTTACAAGCTTTCTTTAATTCAGCTACCTACAAAATCAATAAAACAGTTTGTTCGAGAGCAAAAAAAAAGTAAACAAAAACATACCGGGCTGAAGATAGCATACACTAAGCCAGCAAACAATAAGGAATATGGACGATTTGACGAGTCAAATCGACCCGATGTAAAATACCGTTTTAAGTGCCTTAAATATTGAAGAAATCGTTTTAAATTTTGATAATAGTATCTCACACTAGTCCACTTTCCAAATAAAACACTATCTTAGCCCTATCTCAAATTTTCGTTATGTGGAGGCCCATAAAAGGAATAAAACATTTTTCTTTCATATTCTAGCATTAACAGTTTCACATCATTTTTCGAACCTTAGCCATCATAGAAACGTTTCCAAATTTCAATCACACTATCTCACACTAGTCTACATTCGAAATCCGAAAAGAACTAAGTGCCACCTCGCTTACTTTTAGAATGGTGGCCCATCGAAGACACCCGCCGAAATGCGCAAATTTTCGAATTTGGGTGAATTTTTACCGCAAAATTTCGATACTTAGCCATCATAGAAACGTTTCCAAATTTCAACCACACTACCCCACACTAGTCTATATTCAAAATCCGAAAAAAAATAAGTGCCACCTCGCCTACTTTTTGTATGGTAGCCCATCGAAGTCACCCACCGTAATGCGTAAATTTTCGAATTTAAGTGAATTTTTAGTGCAAAATTTCGAAGCTTAGCCATCATAGAAACGTTTCCAAATTTCAACCACACTACCCCACAATAGTCTATATTCGAAATCCGAAAAAAACTAAGTGCCACCTCGCTTACTTTTTGTATGGTAGCCCATCGAAGACACCCACCGTAATGCGTAAATTTTCGAATTTAAGTGAATTTTTAGTGCAAAATTTCGAAGCTTAGCCATCATAGAAACGTTTCCAAATTTCAACCACACTACCCCATACTAGTTTACATTCGAAATCCGAAAAAAACTAAGTGCCACCTCGCTTACTCTTTGTATGGTAGCCCATCGGAGACACCTACCCTTTTTCGTATATACTCAGCATACAGTAAGAGTTTGACGCTATATGGCCAGCATACAGTAAGGGTTTCTTGTAAATTCGATGCTTAGCCATCATAGAAAAGTTTCCAAATTTCTACCACACTATCTCACACTAGTCTACATTCGAAATCCGAAAAGAACTAAGTGCCACCTCGCTTACTTTTTGTATGGTGGCCCATCGAAGACACCCATCGTAATGCGTAAATTTACGGATTTAAGTGAATTTTTAGCTCAAAATTTCGATGCTTAGCCATCATAGAAACTTTCCGAAATTTCAACCACACTATCCCACACTAGTTTACATTCGAAATCCGAAAAGAACCAAGTGCCACCTCGCTTATTTTTTGTATGGTAGCCCATCGAAGACACCCACCGTAATGCGTAAATTTTCGAATTAAAGTGAATTTTTAGTGCAAAATTTCGAAGCTTAGCCATCATAGAAACTTTTCGAAATTTCAACCACACTACCCCACACTAGTCTACATTCAAAATCCAAAAAGAACTAAGTGCCACCTCGCTTACTTTTTGTATGGTAGCCCATCGGAGACACATACCCTATTTCGTATATACTCAGCATACAGTAAGAGTTTGACGCTATATGGCCAGCATACAGTAAGGGTTTCTTGTAAATTCGATGCTTAGCCATCATAGAAAAGTTTCCAAATTTCTACCAAACTATCTCACACTAGTCTACATTCGAAATCCGAAAAGAACTAAGTGCCACCTCGCTTACTTTTTGTATGGTGGCCCATCGAAGACACCCATCGTAATGCGTAAATTTACGGATTTAAGTGAATTTTTAGCTCAAAATTTCGATGCTTAGCCATCATAGAAACTTTCCGAAATTTCAACCACACTATCCCACACTAGTCTACATTCGAAATCCGAAAATAACTAAGTGCCACCTCGCTTACTTTTTGTGTGGTAGCCCATGGAAGACACCCACCGTAATGCGTAAATTTTCGAATTTAAGTGAATTTTTAGTGCAAAATTTCGAAGCTTAGCCATCATAGAAACTTTTCGAAATTTCAACCACACTACCCCACACTAGTCTACATTCGAAATCCGAAAAGAACTAAGTGCCACCTCGCTTACTTTTTGTATGGTAGCCCATCGGAGACACATACCCTATTTCGTATATACTCAGCATACAGTAAGAGTTTGACGCTATATGGCCAGCATACAGTAAGGGTTTCTTGTAAATTCGATGCTTAGCCATCATAGAAAAGTTTCCAATTTTCTACCACACTATCTCACACTAGTCTACATTCGAAATCCGAAAAAAACTAAGTGCCACCTCGCTTACTTTTTGTATGGTGGCCCATCGAAGACAACTAATCGTAATGCGTAAATTTATGGATTTAAGTGAATTTTTAGCTCACAATTTCGATGCTTAGCCATCATAGAAACGTTTCCAAATTTCAACCACACTACCCCACACTAGTCTACATTCGAAATCCGAAAAGAACCAAGTGCCACCTCACTTATTTTTTGTATGGTAGCCCATCGAAGACACCCACCGTAATGCGTAAATTTTCGAATTTAAGTGAATTTTTAGTGCAAAATTTCGAAGCTTAGCCATCATAGAAACGTTACCAAATTTCAACCACACTACCCCATACTAGTCTACATTCGAAATCCGAAAAAAACTAAGTGCCACCTCGCTTACTTTTTGTATGGTAGCCCATCGGAGACACCTACCCTTTTTCGTATATACTCAGCATACAGTAAGAGTTTGACGCTATATGGCCATCATACAGTAAGGGTTTCTTGTAAATTCGATGCTTAGCCATCATAGAAAAGTTTCCAAATTTCTACCACACTATAACACACTAGTCTACATTCGAAATCCGAAAAAAACTAAGTGCCACCTCGCTTACTTTTTGTATGGTAGCCCATCGGAGACACCTACCTTTTTCGTATATACTCAGCATACAGTAAGAGTTTGACGCTATATGGCCAGCATACAGTAAGGGTTTCTTGTAAATTCGATGCTTAGCCATCATAGAAAAGTTTCCAAATTTCTACCACACTATCTCACACTAGTCTACATTCGAAATCCGAAAAAAACTAAGTGCCACCTCGCTTACTTTTTGTATGGTGGCCCATCGAAGACACTAATCGTAATGCGTAAATTTATGGATTTAAGTGAATTTTTAGCTCACAATTTCGATGCTTAGCCATCATAGAAACGTTTCCAAATTTCAACCACACTACCCCATACTAGTCTACATTCGAAATCCGAAAAAAACTAAGTGCCACCTCGCTTACTTTTTGTATGGTAGCCCATCGGAGACACCTACCCTTTTTCGTATATACTCAGCATACAGTAAGAGTTTGACGCTATATGGCCAGCATACAGTAAGGGTTTCTTGTAAATTCAATGCTTAGCCATCATAGAAAAGTTTCCAATTTTCTACCACACTATCTCACACTAGTCTACATTCGAAATCCGAAAAAAACTAAGTGCCACTTCGCTTACTTTTTGTATGGTGGCCCATCGAAGACAACTAATCGTAATGCGTAAATTTATGGATTTAAGTGAATTTTTAGCTCACAATTTCGATGCTTAGCCATCATAGAAACGTTTCCAAATTTCAACCACACTACCCCACACTAGTCTACATTCGAAATCCGAAAAGAACCAAGTGCCACCTCGCTTACTTTTTGTATGGTAGCCCGTCGAAGACACCCACCGTAATGCGTACATTTTCGATTTAAGTGAATTTTTAGTGCAAAATTTCGAAGCTTAGCCATCATAGAAACTTTTCGAAATTTCAACCACACTACCCCACACTAGTCTAAATTCAAAATCCGAAAAAACTAAGTGCCACCTCGCCTACTTTTTGTATGGTAGCCCATCGGAGACACATACCCTATTTCGTATATACTCAGCATACAGTAAGAGTTTGACGCTATATGGCCAGCATACAGTAAGGGTTTCTTGTAAATTCGATGCTTAGCCATCATAGAAAAGTTTCCAATTTTCTACCACACTATCTCACACTAGTCTACATTCGAAATCCGAAAAAAACTAAGTGCCACTTCGCTTACTTTTTGTATGGTGGCCCATCGAAGACAACTAGTCGTAATGCGTAAATTTATGGATTTAAGTGAATTTTTAGCTCACAATTTCGATGCTTAGCCATCATAGAAACGTTTCCAAATTTCAACCACACTACCCCACACTAGTCTACATTCGAAATCCGAAAAGAACCAAGTGCCACCTCACTTATTTTTTGTATGGTAGCCCATCGAAGACACCCACCGTAATGCGTAAATTTTCGAATTAAAGTGAATTTTTAGTGCAAAATTTCGAAGCTTAGCCATCATAGAAACTTTTCGAAATTTCAACCACACTACCCCACACTAGTCTACATTCGAAATCCAAAAAGAACTAAGTGCCACCTCGCTTGCTTTTTGTATGGTAGCCCATCGGAGACACATACCCTATTTCGCATATACTCAGCATACAGTAAGAGTTTGACGCTATATGGCCAGCATACAGTAAGGGTTTCTTGTAAATTCGATGCTTAGCCATCATAGAAAAGTTTCCAAATTTCTACCACACTATAACACACTAGTCTACATTCGAAATCCGAAAAAAACTAAGTGCCACCTCGCTTACTTTTTGTATGGTGGCCCATCGAAGACACCCATCGTAATGCGTAAATTTATGGATTTAAGTGAATTTTTAGCTCAAAATTTCTATGCTTAGCCATCATAGAAACGTTTCCAAATTTCAACCACACTACCCCACACTAGTCTACATTCGAAATCCGAAAAGAACTAAGTGCCACCTCGCTTACTTTTTGTATGGTAGCCCGTCGAAGACACCCACCGTAATGCGTACATTTTCGATTTAAGTGAATTTTTAGTGCAAAATTTCGAAGCTTAGCCATCATAGAAACTTTTCGAAATTTCAACCACACTACCCCACACTAGTCTAAATTCAAAATCCGAAAAAAACTAAGTGCCACCTCGCCTACTTTTTGTATGGTAGCCCATCGAAGTCACCCACCGAAATGCGTAAATTTTCGAATTTAAGTGAATTTTTAGTGCAAAATTTCGAAGCTTAGCCATCATAGAAACGTTTCCAAATTTCAACCACACTACCCCACACTACTCTACATTCGAAATCCGAAAAAAACTAAGTGCCACCTCCCTTACTTTTTGTATGGTAGCCCATCGAAGGCACCCACCGTAATGCGTAAATTTTCGAATTTTTAGTGCAAAATTTCGAAGCTTAGCCATCATAGAAACGTTTCCAAATTTCAACCACACTATAACACACTAG
Organism: Lottia scabra; assembly: GCA_029955415.1. Lineage (NCBI taxonomy): Eukaryota > Metazoa > Mollusca > Gastropoda > Lottiidae > Lottia > Lottia scabra. Next base: position 7,777,964 of record JARJEI010000015.1, read on the forward strand.
TCTACATTCGAAATCCGAAAAAAACTAAGTGCCACCTCGCTTACTTTTTGTATGGTGGCCCATCGAAGACACCCATCGTAATGCGTAAATTTATGGATTTAAGTGAATTTTTAGCTCAAAATTTCTATGCTTAGCCATCATAGAAACGTTTCCAAATTTCAACCACACTACCCCACACTAGTCTACATTCGAAATCCGAAAAGAACTAAGTGCCACCTCGCTTACTTTTTGTATGGTAGCCCGTCGAAGACACCCACCGTAATGCGTACATTTTCGATTTAAGTGAATTTTTAGTGCAAAATTTCGAAGCTTAGCCATCATAGAAACTTTTCGAAATTTCAACCACACTACCCCACACTAGTCTAAATTCAAAATCCGAAAAAAACTAAGTGCCACCTCGCCTACTTTTTGTATGGTAGCCCATCGAAGTCACCCACCGAAATGCGTAAATTTTCGAATTTAAGTGAATTTTTAGTGCAAAATTTCGAAGCTTAGCCATCATAGAAACGTTTCCAAATTTCAACCACACTACCCCACACTAGTCTACATTCGAAATCCGAAAAGAACCAAGTGCCACCTTGCTTATTTTTTGTATGGTAGCCCATCGAAGACACCCACCGTAATGCGTAAATTTTCGAATTAAAGTGAATTTTTAGTGCAAAATTTCGAAGCTTAGCCATCATAGAAACTTTTCGAAATTTCAACCACACTACCCCACACTAGTCTACATTCAAAATCCAAAAAGAACTAAGTGCCACCTCGCTTGCTTTTTGTATGGTAGCCCATCGGAGACACATACCCTATTTCGTATATACTCAGCATACAGTAAGAGTTTGACGCTATATGGCCAGCATACAGTAAGGGTTTCTTGTAAATTCGATGCTTAGCCATCATAGAAAAGTTTCCAAATTTCTACCACACTATAACACACTAGTCTACATTCGAAATCCGAAAAAAACTAAGTGCCACCTCGCTTACTTTTTGTATGGTGGCCCATCGAAGACACCAATCGTAATGCGTAAATTTACGGATTTAAGTGAATTTTTAGTGCAAAATTTTGATGCTTAGCCATCATAGAAACGTTTCCAAATTTCAACCACACTACCCCACACTAGTCTAAATTCAAAATCCGAAAAAAACTAAGTGCCACCTCGCTTACTTTTTGTATGGTAGCCCATCGGAGACACCCACCGTAATGCGTAAATTTTCGAATTTAAGTGAATTTTTAGTGCAAAATTTCGAACCTTAGCCATCATAGAAACGTTTCCAAATTTCAACCACACTACCCCACACTAGTCTAAATTCAAAATCCGAAAAAAACTAAGTGCCACCTCGCTTACTTTTTATATGGTAGCCCATCGAAGACACCCGCCGTAATGCGTAAATTTACGGATTACGATTGGTGTCTTCGATGGGCCACCATACAAAAAGTAAGTGAGGTGGCACTTAGTTCTTTTCGGATTTCGAATGTAGACTAGTGTGGGGTAGTGTGGTTGAAATTTCGAAAAGTTTCTATGATGGCTAAGCTTCGAAATTTTGCACTAAAAATTCACTTAAATTCGAAAATTTACGCATTACGGTGGGTGTCTTCCATGGGCTACCACACAAAAAGTAAGCGAGGTGGCACTTAGTTTTTTTCGGATTTCGAATGTAGACTAATGTGGGATAGTGTGGTTGAAATTTCGGAAAGTTTCTATGATGGCTAAGCATCGAAATTTTGAGCTAAAAATTCACTTAAATCCATAAATTTACGCATTACGATTAGTGTCTTCGATGGGCCACCATACAAAAAGTAAGCGAGGTGGCACTTAGTTTTTTTCGGATTTGGAATGTAGACTAGTGTGAGATAGTGTGGTAGAAATTTGGAAACTTTTCTATGATGGCTAAGCATCGAATTTACAAGAAACCCTTACTGTATGCTGGCCATATAGCGTCAAACTCTTACTGTATGCTGAGTATATACGAAAAAGGGTAGGTGTCTCCGATGGGCTACCATACAAAAAGTAAGCGAGGTGGCACTTAGTTTTTTTCGGATTTCGAATGTAGACTAGTGTGGGGTAGTGTGGTTGAAATTTCGAAAAGTTTCTATGATGGCTAAGCTTCGAAATTTTGCACTAAAAATTCACTTAAATTCGAAAATTTACGCATTACGGTGGGTGTCTTCGATGGGCTACCATACAAAAAATAAGCGAGGTGGCACTTGGTTCTTTTCGGATTTCGAATGTAGAGTAGTGTGGGGTAGTGTGGTTGAAATTTGGAAACGTTTCTATGATGGCTAAGCTTCGAAATTTTGCACTAAAAATTCACTTAAATTCGAAAATTTACGCATTTCGGTGGGTGACTTCGATGGGCTACCATACAAAAAGTAGGCGAGGTGGCACTTAGTTTTTTTCGGATTTTGAATTTAGACTAGTGTGGGGTAGTGTGGTTGAAATTTCGAAAAGTTTCTATGATGGCTAAGCTTCGAAATTTTGCACTAAAAATTCACTTAAATCGAAAATGTACGCATTACGGTGGGTGTCTTCGATGGGCTACCATACAAAAAGTAAGCGAGGTGGCACTTAGTTCTTTTCGGATTTCGAATGTAGACTAGTGTGGGGTAGTGTGGTTGAAATTTGGAAACGTTTCTATGATGGCTAAGCATCGAAATTTTGAGCTAAAAATTCACTTAAATCCATAAATTTACGCATTACGATGGGTGTCTTCGATGGGCCACCAGTGTGAGATAGTTTGGTTGAAATTTGGAAACGTTTCTATGATGGCTAAGCTTCGAAATTTTGCACTAAAAATTCGAAAATTTACGCATTACGGTGGGTGCCTTCGATGGGCTACCATACAAAAAGTAAGGGAGGTGGCACTTAGTTTTTTTCGGATTTCGAATGTAGAGTAGTGTGGGGTAGTGTGGTTGAAATTTGGAAACGTTTCTATGATGGCTAAGCTTCGAAATTTTGCACTAAAAATTCACTTAAATTCGAAAATTTACGCATTTCGGTGGGTGACTTCGATGGGCTACCATACAAAAAGTAGGCGAGGTGGCACTTAGTTTTTTTCGGATTTTGAATTTAGACTAGTGTGGGGTAGTGTGGTTGAAATTTCGAAAAGTTTCTATGATGGCTAAGCTTCGATATTTTGCACTAAAAATTCACTTAAATCGAAAATGTACGCATTACGGTGGGTGTCTTCGACGGGCTACCATACAAAAAGTAAGCGAGGTGGCACTTAGTTCTTTTCGGATTTCGAATGTAGACTAGTGTGGGGTAGTGTAGTAGAAATTTGGAAACGTTTCTATGATGGCTAAGCATCGAAATTTGGCGCTAAAAATTCACCCAAATTCGAAAATTTGCGCATTTCGGTGGGTGTCTTCGTTGGGCCACCATACTAAAAGTAAGCGAGGTGGCACTTAGTTCTTTTCGGATTTCGAATGTAGACTAGTGTGAGATAGTGTGATTGAAATTTGGAAACGTTTCTATGATGGCTAAGCATCGAATTTACAAGAAACCCTTACTGTATGCTGGCCATATAGCGTCAAACTCTTACTGTATGTTGAGTATATACGAAATAGGGTATGTGTCTCCGATGGGCTACCATACAAAAAGTAAGCGAGGTGGCACTTAGTTCTTTTCGGATTTCGAATGTAGACTAGTGTGGGGTAGTGTGGTTGAAATTTCGAAAAGTTTCTATGATGGCTAAGCTTCGAAATTTTGCACTAAAAATTCACTTAAATTCGAAAATTTACGCATTACGGTGGGTGTCTTCCATGGGCTACCATACAAAAAGTAAGCGAGGTGGCACTTAGTTTTTTTCGGATTTCGAATGTAGACTAGTGTGGGGTAGTGTGGTTGAAATTTGGAAACGTTTCTATGATGGCTAAGCATCGAAATTTTGAGCTAAAAATTCACTTAAATCCATAAATTTACGCATTACGATTAGTGTCTTCGATGGGCCACCATACAAAAAGTAAGCGAGGTGGCACTTAGTTTTTTTCGGATTTGGAATGTAGACTAGTGTGAGATAGTGTGGTAGAAATTTGGAAACTTTTCTATGATGACTAAGCATCGAATTTACAAGAAACCCTTACTGTATGCTGGCCATATAGCGTCAAACTCTTACTGTATGCTGAGTATATACGAAAAAGGGTAGGTGTCTCCGATGGGCTACCATACAAAAAGTAAGCGAGGTGGCACTTAGTTTTTTTCGGATTTCGAATGTAGACTAGTATGGGGTAGTGTGGTTGAAATTTGGTAACGTTTCTATGATGGCTAAGCTTCGAAATTTTGCACTAAAAATTCACTTAAATTCGAAAATTTACGCATTACGGTGGGTGTCTTCGATGGGCTACCATACAAAAAGTAAGCGAGGTGGCACTTAGTTTTTTTCGGATTTCGAATGTAGACTAGTGTGGGGTAGTGTGGTAGAAATTTGGAAACGTTTCTATGATGGCTAAGCATCGAAATTTGGCGCTAAAAATTCACCCAAATTCGAAAATTTGCGCATTTCGGTGGGTGTCTTCGTTGGGCCACCATACTAAAAGTAAGCGAGGTGGCACTTAGTTCTTTTCGGATTTCGAATGTAGACTAGTGTGAGATAGTGTGATTGAAATTTGGAAACGTTTCTATGATGGCTAAGCATCGAATTTACAAGAAACCCTTACTGTATGCTGGCCATATAGCGTCAAACTCTTACTGTATGCTGAGTATATACGAAATAGGGTATGTGTCTCCGATGGGCTACCATACAAAAAGTAAGCGAGGTGGCACTTAGTTCTTTTCGGATTTCGAATGTAGACTAGTGTGGGGTAGTGTGGTTGAAATTTCGAAAAGTTTCTATGATGGCTAAGCTTCGAAATTTTGCACTAAAAATTCACTTAAATTCGAAAATTTACGCATTACGGTGGGTGTCTTCCATGGGCTACCATACAAAAAGTAAGCGAGGTGGCACTTAGTTTTTTTCGGATTTCGAATGTAGACTAGTGTGGGGTAGTGTGGTTGAAATTTGGAAACGTTTCTATGATGGCTAAGCATCGAAATTTTGAGCTAAAAATTCACTTAAATCCATAAATTTACGCATTACGATTAGTGTCTTCGATGGGCCACCATACAAAAAGTAAGCGAGGTGGCACTTAGTTTTTTTCGGATTTGGAATGTAGACTAGTGTGAGATAGTGTGGTAGAAATTTGGAAACTTTTCTATGATGGCTAAGCATCGAATTTACAAGAAACCCTTACTGTATGCTGGCCATATAGCGTCAAACTCTTACTGTATGCTGAGTATATACGAAAAAGGGTAGGTGTCTCCGATGGGCTACCATACAAAAAGTAAGCGAGGTGGCACTTAGTTTTTTTCGGATTTCGAATGTAGACTAGTATGGGGTAGTGTGGTTGAAATTTGGTAACGTTTCTATGATGGCTAAGCTTCGAAATTTTGCACTAAAAATTCACTTAAATTCGAAAATTTACGCATTACGGTGGGTGTCTTCGATGGGCTACCATACAAAAAGTAAGCGAGGTGGCACTTAGTTTTTTTCGGATTTCGAATGTAGACTAGTGTGGGGTAGTGTGGTAGAAATTTGGAAACGTTTCTATGATGGCTAAGCATCGAAATTTGGCGCTAAAAATTCACCCAAATTCGAAAATTTGCGCATTTCGGTGGGTGTCTTCGTTGGGCCACCATACTAAAAGTAAGCGAGGTGGCACTTAGTTCTTTTCGGATTTCGAATGTAGACTAGTGTGAGATAGTGTGATTGAAATTTGGAAACGTTTCTATGATGGCTAAGCATCGAATTTACAAGAAACCCTTACTGTATGCTGGCCATATAGCGTCAAACTCTTACTGTATGCTGAGTATATACGAAATAGGGTATGTGTCTCCGATGGGCTACCATACAAAAAGTAAGCGAGGTGGCACTTAGTTCTTTTCGGATTTCGAATGTAGACTAGTGTGGGGTAGTGTGGTTGAAATTTCGAAAAGTTTCTATGATGGCTAAGCTTCGAAATTTTGCACTAAAAATTCACTTAAATTCGAAAATTTACGCATTACGGTGGGTGTCTTCCATGGGCTACCATACAAAAAGTAAGCGAGGTGGCACTTAGTTTTTTTCGGATTTCGAATGTAGACTAGTGTGGGATAGTGTGGTTGAAATTTCGGAAAGTTTTCTATGATGGCTAAGCATCGAATTTACAAGAAACCCTTACTGTATGCTGGCCATATAGCGTCAAACTCTTACTGTATGCTGAGTATATACGAAAAAGGGTAGGTGTCTCCGATGGGCTACCATACAAAAAGTAAGCGAGGTGGCACTTAGTTTTTTTCGGATTTCGAATGTAGACTAGTATGGGGTAGTGTGGTTGAAATTTGGTAACGTTTCTATGATGGCTAAGCTTCGAAATTTTGCACTAAAAATTCACTTAAATTCGAAAATTTACGCATTACGGTGGGTGTCTTCGATGGGCTACCATACAAAAAGTAAGCGAGGTGGCACTTAGTTTTTTTCGAATTTCGAATGTAGACTATTGTGGGGTAGTGTGGTTGAAATTTGGAAACGTTTCTATGATGGCTAAGCTTCGAAATTTTGCACTAGAAATTCACTTAAATTCGAAAATTTACGCATTTCGGTGGGTGTCTTCGATGGGCCACCATACTAAAAGTAAGCGAGGTGGCACTTAGTTCTTTTCGGATTTCGAATGTAGACTAGTGTGAGATAGTGTGATTGAAATTTGGAAACGTTTCTATGATGGCTAAGGTTCGAAAAATGATGTGAAACTGTTAATGCTAGAATATGAAAGAAAAATGTTTTATTCCTTTTATGGGCCTCCACATAACGAAAATTTGAGATAGGGCTAAGATACTGTTTTATTTGGAAAGTGGACTAGTGTGAGATACTATTATCAAAATTTAAAACGATTTCTTCAATATTTAAGGCACTTAAAACGGTATTTTACATCGGGTCGATTTGACTCGTCAAATCGTCCATATTCCTTATTGTTTGCTGGCTTAGTGTATGCTATCTTCAGCCCGGTCAAAAACATTGCGTTTTGATTGTCATGGATGTGTGACTGTGGTTGGACATAGGTCGTACAATTTGTGAGTCAAGGATGGCCCTGGGGAAAATAACATTTTAAAAATGTGTGCATGTGAGATATTCTAATTTTAGAACGATATACACGCCTTAAGTTTTGGTAAATCTTCCAACGTGATTTCTGAATCGGCCATTTTTGTCTGTTTGAAGAATCTAACCTCCTCGTCTGAAGAGCACCGCGCTTTAATCCGTACCCACAAACATTTTACTTAGTTTCGTAAACAAATGCGTAGTCAAATTGTGATAAAATGACAATTAAAATTTGTATTCTGCCTTTCACAGTCTTAACAGTACCACAAATTTGGTAATTAATAGAGGTTATAAGCGTATGTAACCCACCCACAAATGAAAGTAGCCTATCTTGATGACCCCAATTTATCTTTTGACTACCGAAGCCCACTTAAAATATCCAAGTGTACTGTTAGTAGGTCTATTATAACGCAATATACCTACCATACCTACCCACAAACCAATCAAAATAATAATGTGATTATTTTATTTTCAATTAAGAAATATTTTATTTTGTGATAACAGCCTCTTAGATTTCAAGACTTCTGATTGAAAAAAAATTAGAATGGTGCAAATCTATACTAGATACAAAGTTTAGGGAACCTCATAACAATCCCTTTAAGAAAGGATTAGGCTACTGGTATAGGTGGGACAGTAAGACAAGATTGACTGAGTATAATCTAATCGGTTTGAACACTAGCCTAGTCGCATTGATAAGCAGATATCTATAACCATATATAGCTTGCCAACCAATGTAACTTACACCAACATAGATTGACTCAAATTGCAACTTTTTAGAGACGAATAACCAATCCTTGCTTCTAGCAAAAGCTACGTTACATATTCAGTGGCGTGTATAGAAATTATTAGGTGGGGGGCCGAACAGGGGTCACATAATTGTCAAGGGGAGATATAGGCCTAAGCACTAGGCATTTAAAAACTCAGTTATAAAACATTGGGGGTGGGGGGAGGGGAAGGGGAGGGGGGGGGGGGGAGCATGCATTATGAGATGCATTCATTCAAAGGATTGTAAAGATAAGGGTTTTAATTTTATAAATATGTAAAGCTCTATCGGGGACACTGATAGCATCAATTTGCTCCATTCTAATTTTCAATCAGTCGTCTGTGGTTCTCGAAGGCCTTCTGTGAAACAAACATAAATTTTAATTAATGACGTCATCAAACACTTAGTTTTAGCTCTAATGGAATTGCAGGTGCCGTAGAGTTCTGATTGAGAGTAAACGCCTTTGAGAAAACCAAATACATGTAGAGGTATCCTTACAGATGTGTGATAGAACTTTGTCCCTTGATAACAGTTTTAAAGATATCCAAGCCTAGTAATATCTATTATTGTTCAAATCACCGAATGCACAAATTCGTAGGAATTGAGGAATATATTATTATGCACCACATATGATGTGGGCGTATTGAACCTAACCTTGAGGCTAACTGTCGAATTGATATCATAACAAATATAACTCACTCATAGGGCTGTGTAAACCAATAGTGCATTCAACTCACTTTACAACTCTATTAAAATTGATGCCTCAAAAAGTGACTGTAGAATAAACGATATTTGTTCAAGATATAGAATAGGGAAACTATAAGGGTTCAAAGGTAGGTGAATGCTTTATGAATGTTTTAACCTTAGTTTAACTGTTTATGATGACAGGTTCAAAATGCACAATATCTTGGTTGCATTGGTATTATAACGGTAAGCTGTTGTATAGTTATATAATTAGGAACAACAGCTCGTGTATGCGCCATTTTCTGACCGAGATAGGCCTACCATTTAGTCAAGTTTTCAAGTGTAAACTGTCAGTGCATATGAGGTAGGATTTCTCTTTCGGATCGGAGAACCTATATAATAGTAGGTTTATTATCAAATGATATTATATTTTCTCTGGAAAACGAAAGGAAACACAGTCATGCAAATTTGTACCGGTGAAACATTAACACAATCTGCACATGCATGTACTTTTATCAATGTCATATTTCAAGGGTAGCTTTTATCTAAACTAGAAATTCAGAGAATAGTTGTAGAAGTAAATGAATGTGAAAAGAAGAAGAGGGTATTTGAATGGTCATTGTTCTAGGTATTTTGAATGAATAAGGGCATACGACATATTGTATTTTAGCCTATCCATCCGACCGCGACATTCATAAAAAGCCGGTTGAAGCGCAACGATTTCATTTGTGGGTAAGAATTAAAAATACCATGTAGAATTCATTCCAAAGTGCAGCATAAATATAAATCTTACAATATTTAAAACGACCCACCAAATCAATGCAATTTCTGTTTAATACAATATTTATGTATATTATGTACATAGTGGGTTTGTATGACTGCTGGTCATAATACATGACCCAGATATTATATAGTGGGATATATAAATTAAAGTGGTGCGGATTTAAAGGGATAGTATGCACAATTTTCATTATTAGAAACATAGCAAGTTGAAAAGATTTTGATAAATTAGATTAAATAATATACTTTTGACTTCTCTATGTCTATATTTGATTCAGTTAGAATTGCATTGAAAGGAGTGATCAAAAACGGAATGTGTAAATTACATTTATTGTTATAAAACAATAAAACGAACTGCCCCTTTAAAAACTCAAATCTCATACTGTGTGGGTTTACTTTCAGCGAGTTAAAATGATTATCAAGATACTATTTATAATTGTATTAGCAGTGATTCTTCACCCAATCATCATATTCATGTAAGTATAATAAAATATCATAGAGCACTTAAAGATATTGTCCCAGTTTAATCTAAAAATAATTCGAGGTCAACATGAACAAACGAATAATTTCATGTGACGTAAAAATACATTCGTTATTATATTCACTTAAAACGGTTTCGACTGCAAACTTCAAATATTAGACAAATAATTTTTTCAACGTCGTCTACACAAAAATGGTTAACTAATACGAGAAGTATATATCATTGTTTTGTCATTTATATTTGTCTGCTCATTTTTCAGACACAATCTTGGATTATTTAGACAGTTTAATAAACATTATCCAGGTCAATGTGAAAGAGTTAAAGGAATAGGTAAACATTTTACTTTTAATCCATTTTGTACTTCTCAATAAAAAGTATTAACTTTCGAAGCGGTAGGGGAATGTTGAATACTTTGGTCGTAGCTTCGTATTTTCAAGCCATCGTGAGTCTGATCGTTTATTAATATCTCCACCTAATATAACCTGAAAAATGACAATTTTTGGGGCAACCAAAAGGAGGGGAGGGGGAGAGAGCGCTGGAGCCGCGCCACTTGGAATCAGGGGCGGACTGGGCCGCATGGACACATGGCTAAAGCCATGCGGGCCGGTGTGCACGGGGCCGGTTTGTGAAAAATGACAAAAAAAAATATTTATATTTTGAAAAAAAGAAAAAAGAAATTGGACTTATAGGTCTACTCAAAATTTCAAAAGAAAGTGGCCGAAATCCGCTGGAGGCGCTCGGAAATCACGTTTATGGCAGTCATTTTTCAAATTTTTTTGGGGGGAGGACCCCTTAAGCAGTGGCGGATCCAGGGGGGCGTAGAGGGTGTACACCCCCCCCCCCCCTTTACTTTGTCTTTTTTTATTTTAAGAATGGGGAGAATACGAAGTCAAAAATGTCTAACCCATTAACGTTTACTATAAAACATACTTGGTCCACGTCAAAAACCGTTAAATTAGTACAATTTTTACTTATTCTAAGTTTTTAAGCCAAAAAAAGGTCCAAAAATTTTTCACCTCGCTTCGCTCGGCCAACATTTCCATCTACGCCACCCCCTTTGCAAAAACCTCGATCAGCCCCTATCAAGACCCCTACGCTCGGGATCGTGCTTTGACTTAAGTGGGCCGGTCAGTGGAAAAAAAACATGCCCACGATACGGCCCCAGTCCGCCCCTGCTTGGAATGATGAAATCAATCGTGACAACGGAGCACTTTGATTGTCTTGGGAGCTCACCATCTTCGCCTCCATTTCATTATCACAAATGAAAACGTTTTAGTTACGCCATCTGATAATATAAGAGTTTGATTTTAATAAGAAATCTATTAATGTTTCAGGAATTGGTTCTGAAGACTTTCACGTGTTTCAAGATGGTCTGGCCTTCATAACTTCGGTAAGTAGGTAAAAGTTTCTTTGATTCTTCTGAGAATAATTACATGTAAATTCAAAAGGGTTTGTAGGCTAGAATGATGTTCTAGGTGGCAAAGTCCTGTAAATACAAGTATGAAAATAAAATCCCCAGAGCAAGAACGGTGCCATCAGGTATGTCAAAAAGATGCGCACGGCATCCACTACTACTGTACTAATAGACAATATCGTGAAATACGATCAGATTAATTCATGCCCCGACCAAACAAATCAGCTGCAAGAAACAGATTTGTCATATTTTAACCACATGTTTAAGACCATACAAATATTTGTCAAAATACACTGCATCAACGATTTCCATCTTCGACATTAGGCCAGAACGACCACAGATATTAAACAAGCCTTGGTATAGTGGTGAGTTGTAAAACATACACGTCATAAGCTGGCGACTGAGGAATGTTACAGTACAAAAAAGGAAAATTAAAAAAAAAAATGAAATGAATGGAGTTTTACCTCCTACTTTTCTGCACCTATGTGGGCTAATTGAGGACGGGCAATGCCAATGAGGGAAATTTTGCCAAGACAGCGGCATTAGCCTGATCTTATTTTCGATTTCCAACTGTCGAGGGATCTTTAACGTGCACCCAATAGCACACGGGAACTTGGTTTATTGTCTCATCCAAACGACTAGACGCTTTTTCCATGTCAGCTCCTCCGACCTGCATTACTGACGGGGAAACCGGATTGAAAAATCCGAAGGTATTAAAGGAATATTAAAGATAGGAAAATCAAATTCGACAGGTTTGTCATAAAATTTTCTTTCAAACATAACAGTTTACCTAATAACATAATCTTTGATATCGTCTCTTCTAGGGATTTCGAATAGGAGAAGGAGAACAGAGTTCTGTGTTGAAGTTTATCGAAGCCAATAACGTGACCGGCAACATCCATTTATATGATTTTAATAAAAAGAATGGCCAGGCTAAAAGATTATCAATAGAGGAGTCGGATGACTTTAAATTAGCCACATTTGCACCTCATGGAATCAGCGGATGGGACGACGAGAAAACAGGTAAGTTGGCCGAAAGAAAACTTCTTGGAAATCGTGTACTCTGTCCACAGAAAACTGCCTCTGTGAGTAAAGTCATGAGCTCCAATGTTAGATCATTGTTCGAGACTAACAATCAGTGTGCAAATTGGAAACATTTTTCCAGCATACATTTTTGTGTTGGTAGTTGTCCTTGGAAGAGTTGGTACCTGCATGAGATGATCTCGACATTTTTGACGTCTCATTTATTTACAAGTTCGTTGGCTATATGACTGATATAATGTGTATTTCAGGGAAACGTTATTTATTTGTTGTAAACCATGAACTGAAAGCTGGAGAAAGTATTGATAAATTTCTCTACTTACCCGAGAAACAGTCTTTAAAACACATAGATAGATATCAAGATCAGAACACAATGCTAAAGTAAGTATCATTGTATTCTGAATATTTAGTCATCAGGGTGATTTGGGGAAATTATTATTAATTATATGAAAACGTTTTATGCACATACTCTGTTCGATTTGCAACTTTCAAAGAACTTTAACATGCACAATTGTAACCCAGAAGGCTTCGATATATTGTCGAAAGACCAACATCACCACAAAATATCTACTTGCACTAATAAATGCTCGAAAAAAAGTGTCAAGCAGAAATATTAGACAACTGTTGCCTCAGGTTACTATGAAAATTGCATAACTAGCAAATCATACAGAAATGCTATCTTAAATGTAAAATCAGATTTGTGGAAAACAACGTATACAAATCATAGTTTGAATTTGTTATACACAAATTGACCAAAGTCTGTTGCCGTAACTTTCACGGAGACCGTTTGTGGAGGTACAAGCTGGTAAATAATACTGGTAGATAACATAACTTTTTATAATACAGATTGAATGATGTACAAGCAACGGGCGTTAACTCATTTTATTTTACCAACATGGCACCTGGACCCAGCCAACTGATAGGGGTTTTACAGCTTGTAGGGCAATTCCGCTGGACAACTGTTGTATATTACGATGGGACAGTATACAAGGATGTGTTAACTAAGATGCCAATGGCAAATGGTATTTATATGTCAGATGATAAGAGGTAGGTAACTTTTATTGTTGTTTGTATCAGAAACAGATCACATTGAATCCATTCAGATACCTTTTCTTTTTATTGACTCCTGATCTTCATCGTTCTGTCCATACTCTAGTGAATCTGTACATTAAAATGTTTTAAGATAAAATTTATAAAGTGTATAATATACTACGATAAAATGGTCTAAAAGATACGGCTTTACCTGAAGTCAGACTAAGAGGGATGCGGTTCTACCTGCGCGGACAGTCTAAAAGGGGTGCAGTTCTACCTGCGGACAGACTAAAATGGTGCAGTTCTACCTGCAGACAGACTAACAGGGGTGTCGTTCTACCAGCAGACAGACTATAAGGTGTGGTAATACCCTCAGACGGACTAAAACAGATGCTAAACTACCCGTAGAAAGACTAACCGTAGACAGATTAAAAGGATGCGGTTCTACAGTTTTACCTGCAGAAAGACTAAAAGGATGCGGTTCTATCGTTCTACCCACAGGGGCTCGTAGTTATATTTTTTAAAATTATGTTATACAGTTTTAAGACTGTATAACATAATTTAAAAAAAAATATAACTACGAGCCCCTGTGGTTCTACCTGCAGACAGACTAAAAGGGGCGCGGTTCTACTTGCAGACAGACTAAAAAAGGGTGCCGTTCAACCTGCAAATGGGCTAAAATAGGTGGGGTTATACCTGTAGACAGACTAAATTGGAGCTGGAGCGGGACTACCTGCAGAAAAACTAAAAGTGTTGTTGGACTACCTGCAGAAGAACTAAAATGGGTGCGGCACTACCCGCAGACAGACTAAATGGGTGCGGTTTTACCTACAGACAGACTAAAAGGGTGCGAGATAACCTGCAATCAGACTAAAAGGGATGAGAGACTACCCGAAGACGGTCTAAAAGGTGTGCTGTTTTACCTTCAGATGAACTAAAAGAGGTGCGATTCCTCCTGCAGTCAGACTAAAAGGGATGCAGTTTTACCCGCAGACAAACTAAATGTGTGCGGTTTTACCTACAGACAGACCTAAAGGGGGGCGAGATTACCTGCAATCAGTCTAAAAGGGATGAGAGACTACCCGAAGACAGTTTAAAAGGTGTGCTGTATTACCTGCAGAAGAACTAAAAGGGGTGCGGGACTACTTGCAGTCGAACTAAAAGAGGTGCGGTCCTTCCTGCAGACAGACTAAAAGGGGCGCTACACTACCTGCAGACAGATTTAATGGGGTGTCGGTGCTACCTATAATACAGACAGAAAATGGTTGAATAGGAATTCAGCATTAAGGACCAGGGATGAAGTATTAAGACGTCTTAAAGGGCCATTCTGCTTTTTTGGAAAAAGTTTCCATTATCAAAAAAATCGCAAATGCTACCTGAGAGTATTTTAAAAGTATGCTTATTGTATCTCTATACCTTCTTGATCAAACTGAATTTGGTTTTAAAGGGTTAATTACAAACAGGGAGTACTTATTGTTAATTAAGCAATTTGACCTAGTTTTGATGTTTGCCCTTTAAATGGCTCAATATTTCTAGCTGAAACCTTTTAAATATACAAGAAGGACATTTCTCTACAATTAGGCGTTTATTTTACTCAAATCCGTTCAGTAGTTTCCTATCAGCGTCCAAAAAACATAACAGAATTAAAAACCTTACGTAAGGTTTTTAAAAATTTTAGCATGTTTTTAGCGTTTAAAAATTAACGGCTGGATTTTTTTAGTTAAAACTTTCAGATACATTAAAGGGCACATAGTTACAGGTTTTGGTGTAGTTTCAACAAATTTGAGCAAAACAATTTTTTGACCTAAAATAAATTCAGACTGTCCCTTTAAATTGGGAAGTTAAAGTTAAAATCTTTAAATTCAATAACGTTTTTCTTATCTCTTAAATGCAATGTAAGTCTGGTAAATTTATTGTGATAATAAGTCTAAAAGCTGACATGCTCGTATTATAAATACGAATCGAATACTTATGTAAGATCCCTATGATTAGCTCAGTGTTTTTTTTTCATTGCAGTCATGTATATGTCGCCTCTTTATTAGATTCTACTATCATGAATTATAGGAGAGAGAAAAACTATGACCTTACACTCCAGCAGGTATGGTGAGACTTTAAACAATATTTGGTACATTTATCAATATCTGAAATCAAGGCTTTTGTTTGAAGAAACCTCTGGCTCCAGTGACTTGCATGCTTGAATAAAGAGAGAATTGTCTTCACTACTATGTACCGTCTAGAAAACGATTACTCTTTTCCATTGGAATGGCCCAGGATAGCTATATTATTCAGTCTAATTAAAATCAGACCCTAATTTCGTTTCGTTCGGTCCGGATTTAAAAAACCGAACGAAACGAAATTAAGGTCTGATTTTAATTAGACTGCTATATTATTATGCTCCTTATATTCAAGTGTACTCTGTGGGCAGATGAATCTTTATTTAAAGATTTCGCTATATAGATAGGTATTGAATATGTCAATTATTTACTAACAGAATCAGTATCCAAGGATTAATATGTCCAATGAAATGTTTATTATTTTTATTTAAAGGTTTATGAGTTGAATACAATACCAGATAATATATTAATAGATTTTAAAACTGGAGATCTTTATGTCGGCACTCATCCTATGGGATACAAGATATTGCCCCATCTGGCAGAGCCTCAAAGGAGGACACCATCAATGGTAGGTACATACTGATACATAGGGGTTCATCTAGAGACTTGTTGAACCACGTCCACCAGCCCCTAGTACCCCAAGATGTTATGGTATTCTTGGGGTAAAGTAATTCCTGAGCTCTATTAAATATTCCAGTTAAAAAAGCTCTAAAATGTACGAATTGGAAAACTAATGATATAAACCTTCAAGATTGATTAAGTACTCTGTGATATGGTAGACTGGATGATGGTTATGAAACTGAACGGTTTGAACCATATAAAATGTTTTTTTTTAGGTTCTGAAATTGAAGACCAAAGATCATAACATTACAGAAACAACTGAATTATTCTACGACCATGGTGATCTAATATCCGCTTCATCAGTAGCTTTTGTTTATAATAACAAACTTCTCGTAGGATCAGTACAGGATACTTTGGTACATTGTGACATTGATTGTCCTCATTAAGATCTGGATTCTTACAATTGGTTTTCGTTTTACAAATCAGGCTCGTAGTCAATCGGCAATCCTCGGCAGTTTCCGTAAACCATAATCTGTCTCGGTAATGAATGGTGTTTTTCGTTGTGTTTCCATGCGCGAGACTCTTTACTTTGACGCTTTACCACTTGCTTGTAACGTCGCGACATATATATAGTTCATAGCAATAGAATCTGTGGAGGAATTTTCTGACACCTGCTCGTGCATTTAATGATACGTAGTGACTATCTGTTCACCATTTACGCATTTTATCATCATTTTAAATACATATCTGTTCGTTTTCGTGTTATTTGTTTACAAATACTTGTAGCCTCGAATGACCCGTCTCTGATGTTTGAACTACCAGAATCACGAGATTACGTGATAACATTGATGTAGTCCGGTCAAATGGCCGCCGTTCATTACCGTGATATGTTGCAGAGCGCCAGCGTAACTTTCACGGAGACCGTTTGGCTCGTAGTTACATAGGGTAAATGGGGATGGTGCCCCTCCGAAAAATAGTTCGCACCACCGCAATGACATCATCATTGCATTGCCATTGTGATATATTACAATCCTCTGAACATTCATCTGGCTACGGGTCTGTTTTGTATACGATAGCAATTTTTCCAAAGATCAAGTAAATGCTGGATTTGTAATGCCAGTCCACTGGGCCAGCGACAGTTCGCGCCAAAGACTATGTGATTGGCGCGTAGTGGCTCGCTGTTGCGCCGAATTAATGTCCGCTCGGCATGTCTCGCCAAATGTCACCCGGCTTGCTCCAAAATGTTTGCGCCAGTTCGCACGATTACATGGTCATTTGATTCCATTGCCGCAAATAGACGTTTACTGTGCGCCATTTGGTGCCACTTGGTGGATACTTGGCGCCCTTTGGTGCCACTTGGCGCTGATTGCTCGATGCAAGTGGTGCGACGAAAATTTCAAACATTTTGCCCCGTTACGGGCCACCACGAGCCATTTGGGAGGCAGTTTGAGCCACTACACGCCACTAGACACATTATTGGCGACACTAGGCACCACAGTAAAGTGCATTGGTGTAAACTGGCACCAACTGGCGCTGGCCCAGTGGACTGCTAGCATAACATGCTTCAATTTGTAGTAGACCTGCGTATGTGTTGCTTTCAGATTTCCACATTTTTGCAAAGCATTTCCGACTTTAACTGTTTTATTAATATTCCATGACCTTTTTAAAGTAAAATTATAATTGATTATATTGAATTTTCCTGATTTTTGTTTTTCTGTTTTGTTTTTTTTTTTGTTTTTTTTTTGTATTATTGTTACTGACTTTTGATAATAATAAATAACATTATGTGTTTATGATATATAGTAATACATGTGTATCATTGTCCTCGCTTCCCAACTTTCGCCTACGTAATTTAAACGAAATGACAAACTTCCGTAGCTTGATTTGGGGTCGCTGAGAAAAACTGTTGATGACCGGTGTCTTAAAGGGTATAATGGTATTAAAGGTTGTGGAAAAGGCCAAGATTAGAAAGTAACTGGATTAGGATGATGCGGGTTCGAGATTACAATGCTAAAGAATAAGTCCTAACTTCACTTTACTACAATAATTTTCATGTTTAATATTCTACGTAATAGATTTATTGCACTTCGGCCGGGCCCTTCCATGCATTTTGAGGGTATTTGGCAGATCGAAAAAGTTTAAATAAAATCCATATACAAATGGTTTTGAGTTCCTACACTCGTTCGACATTCTCTTTTAACTAGTGATATTTTACTTGGTTCAAACTAAGATATTCTCGTATTCATTAATAGAATGTATAAATAAGATAGGGGTGAATATATCTCCTTGTTGAACACTAACTTGATGATATTAATAATATCTCTGAATGAAAACCAGTTGAACTAACCTGTTCTAAATAATATGGTCTGGGCTAACAACATTTTTTCTATATAGTTTTATTGGCTTCATATCAAAGAAAGCGAATTCTCGAAAGGAGACCATCTGTAAAAGTACGTTAGGTTAGGTGTATACATCCGGCGTTGCTCGTTCCAACAGATCGTATGACCAGGTTGTCTATTCTTTCAATATTTCAAGGGACGTATAAATAATATAGTCGTCTTAATATTTGGTTTGTAACCACAATAATTATTATAACATGATCTCTGAATTATGATCTGGGACTCTGAATGGCTCTGATTGCAAACCTTGGGTATAGGGAATCCCTGAGAGACATTTTGGACGGTGTTTTGTAATATCAGCGAAGGATTCAGACATTTCTGGACTGTGCGAACTATACGTTTTAATATACGAAAGGGGTACGAAGAATCCAAATTATTGGGACCAAGGGACCTCGGAAAACATGATAGATATCTGAATATGGCCCGTAAAGTATCGGAAACTACTTTGAACAGTATACGTCGTAGTTCAACATCGCTGATATGTCGACTAAGAAAACTCGTGGTGTAAAAATGACTAGTTGTGATATAATGATAATGTAAAAAAAACAACTCGAATACTTTTATCATACACATGACAAGATAAGTGTCATAATATAACAAATGATATATGAAACTAGATAAATAATAGAATGTAAAAAGGTATAGTCGAAATTAGACTACTGTGTAATGCAAATAACTGCCGTTGCATAACTGTATTTGATCATAAGTGACTGAAATGAGAAAACCAGTCGTCACTTCTCATCCATTTGGTTTTAAAGATTACTGACAATTTTGCTTTTTCGATAGATTTTTTTGAAGATTTTGCCTATCTATGCATTTCTATGCAAAGACAAAACCTATTCTATATTACATGCCTACATCTACATAATCTTATTTATTTGAATCACTGGGATAGGTAATCCTGTTTGAACAGTAATTATCAATTGGGGATAAATGAAGTAGAAAACCCCACCCTCACAATATTATATATAGACCCAATAATTGATAAATTATGACGTACAATAAATATGAATACTCGATCTGATATGAGATATGAATATAGGTATATGCAAATTCACAACTTACCTACCACCCCTTTATATGTATCAATTTAGTATAATGATAACAAAGCCATTGAGTACGGTCAGTCTAAATTAGCTTAGAAGAGGGGTGTTCCGAATGCCGACGAGACATAAAGTAAACAGAAATATTGACAGACGAAAGGACGAAAGTGGGCACTCTGACTCGTAAAGGAGACTTAACAACAATTTAACACGAGTTTGCCATCTTTTTCATATACTTGAAAACTGCAGCGAGTGACATAATCTACATACTAATAGGAAGGCGCACCTAGAAGTTGTTTTCTGTGCAGTCGAGTGCACCTTTGATAGTTTGTCGTCTGCTAGGAAATGTCGAGAGTATGTTCTGAGAAAATTCTAATCTATTATGTGAATGGTAGTTCTGAGTAATACGCCTAACCATGTTAAGAAAATGTGGCTATTGGATGGTAGTGTTATTGGTTTTTTATGTTATTTGTGTGTTTTACATAATATCTACTCTAAAACTGAACGAAGGTCAAATATTCGAGAGGAACGAATTGACCGACACCAGACAGAACATTCGGGATATCCAGGACGATATTGCTAGCAGACGACAGAGTGAAGCTAATGTAGTACCTGTAGTAGTAGAATCGTTAGAGGAAGATGTGCCAAATTTAGCTGTTGGTAGAAACATTTTGATTGAAAAGGATACAGTGGACGCTCAGTTATTAGAGAATCAACAAATTAAAGCAAAAGGGAACTTGAAGCAAAAGGGTTCACTTCCGGTCAGAACTCAATTCAGACCAATTGGTGATCGCTTTTATGTTTATTCCTCATATTTTGATGATAGACTTCGAGACAGTTTTATCAGAATTGTAGCAATAGGACCAAGGAAAAGACCAAAGAGCAAATCGGGACTTATGTGTATATTCGAAAATCCAAAGGCAAAAAATGGTACTGTATCAACGGACATCCGGCTTTCAGAAACATGTGAAAACCATAAGCAACTGACTTCATTTTATTTGATGTCTTGCTTGGTGCCAAATGTTGTAGTCAAACAATTCCGTCAGAATAGTCAGTGGAATTTTAAACTGAAAGATCAAAAGAGTGAAAGAGATGGATTCATTTTAACAGCCGTCAATAATCGTCCTTTCCGATCACCTAACACAACTAAATCTCAATTTTGCCTGTGTGTTCCACCTTTGTACGGTGATCCGAAACCTTTACATTTTGTAGAATTTGTGGAATTATCTTTGTTACTAGGTGTTGAACATTTTACTATCTATGATTACAAAATAGGTCCCGAAATTCGACCAATTG
The DNA here is from genome assembly GCA_029955415.1 of Lottia scabra. Lineage (NCBI taxonomy): Eukaryota > Metazoa > Mollusca > Gastropoda > Lottiidae > Lottia > Lottia scabra. The sequence continues at coordinate 7,798,676 of JARJEI010000015.1, forward strand.
TAAAGTTTTATGAAAATCTTGGAATCTTTACAGTTTTAAAGTGGAATATTCCGGATGTGCATCATATATGGAGTTATGGCCAATCAGCATCTATTGCTGACTGCGTTTACAGAAATATGTATAATTTTCAAATTGTGGCATTTAATGATATCGATGAGTTTATTATACCACGCAATCTCGAGTCTTGGAGAACCATGCTGGTATATCTGGAAAATCAAAATAGGCGCGTTGCCAAGAGCGTGGCTGCCTACCGCTTCAAAAACTCTTTCTTTCACGGAAATACAGACAACGTTACTTCAGAATGGCGAATGTTTAAATCGTTAAATAATATATTACGAACGAAAACAGTTAGTGATATACGTACCAAACTTATGGTATACCCAGAAACGGTGTTCGAGTTAGGAATTCATCACCTTAGTCAACCTATTAAAACCCATTATAAAACTATTGATGTCGATGCAAACACAGCATTGGTGCATCACTATAGAAATTGTCTAGACGTCAAAGAAATGAATTGTGGACAATTTATTGAAGACTATACAGCACAACGATTTGGGAAAGTTTTAGTTGAAAACACAAAACGTGTTTTACGACGTGCTAAGAAAGAGGTGTGAGAAAAATCGAATCTTATGTGGCGTATAATTACTAAAAACTCAAATGAACATGTACAGTAGGCACGGTTTGTGATCATGTTTATTTGTCAGGCAATCGCTTACTGTGAAAGATGAATATTATTCCGACGTTTTTACAAGTATCATCGCAGTGTGAAATGTGTAAGAGGCAGTAAATAAAGGTTCCTTGTCAAATTAAAATATTTCAGCATTTTTAGCATTCTGTTGATTAGATTAAAGGAATACTACCTCTTAGAATGAACAAAAAATCAAAATTTTCAAATTTGGTCATTAGGAGTTTATATTCATCAAGGGACTTGCCTGTTTGCATAACTATACAACAGATTACCTAAGTGATCTGATAAATCCAGAAAACAATGTTTATATACAATAATTGAAAAACACTTCATCAAATTTAAGGCGTTTATCAATTATAACCTGTAATTATATGGAAATTTACATAGTTTCATGGGTTTTTTATTTTTACATTCTGTTTGTATACTTCGGACATCGTTGATGAATATAATATACTCTGATTGACCAAGTTTGAGAACTTAATTGTTTTGTTCATTCTAAGAGGTTGAATCTCTTTAACACTTAAAAGTTTTAGGTTGAGTTTTGTTGGTATTAAAGAGAAAAGAAGAGAAACTATTAAGAAATATGTTTGAGTTAAAGAGGTTTTCAAGCGCACTTTATTTATTTTATCTTATGAATTCTTAATTATCATTACTGTTAATTATGTTAGAAACGGGTGGTTCCCACAGTTTAGTTCCTACAGCTGAGGTTCATACAGTCTGAAGTCTCTGAAATTTATCCAGTCTTGAGAAAACCAATGTTGTTAGTTGATCAAATCGTTTGTTATCCATCGAGAATGGCCATGACAGGTTGTTATCCAGATCCAATGTCTTTCTCTTCCTTTTTTTATTTCTCCGATGAAATCCTCATCGAAAAGGCTTAAATTTGTTATTTTGATAATTGAACTTAAAGTGTGTATACAACTTGTCCTGGATAACGAGGGATCCTGTGGTCGACCACATACAGTAATGTTAAAATCCACAGCTGTTTATTAACCAAAGGATGTGATTGTCTCAGAATACCCTGGCAAATATTTCTTTTTTTTCTATGCCTGATTTTTTATCCATTCTATCGTGGTACGATAGCTAACATGGAAAAGAATGAACATATTATTATGTTTGAATGTTCATATTGTGTGTTTTAATTTGATTAAAAAGAATTTGAAAGTTTGAACACGTAATGAAGTATTTTGTATGATCATGTTGTCATTTGTAAGGATTATATACCGAGTGAATATATCAAGTGGGCCAATATTTGTTTAAGATCGAATACATTGGTAGTATATAATGTTTTATAACACTCCTCTCGAGTTTATATGGGTTTTCAATATTCATAAGAAACTTGTTTTCTTTAGGTAAATCTTTGTATATATATATATATATCTGTTTACATTTTCCACACCTGGAGTAAAGTAATGGTAGTTTCATATTGGTCTGAAAGCGACGTCTAAACGAATCAATAGCATTTAAAGAAAGAAAAAACATCTATATTTTACAAGGATAACAACTTAGGTTCCTTGCGGATCCTTTCTCCCAGCTGGTCCTTGGTCAAACCTCTTGGCGTTGATCTTTCCCGGATTATCCGTACCCATTTACAGCTGGGTTGACTGGAATAATGAGTGAAGATGACTTATTCAAGTTCATCAGACTTTCAGACTTTGACATGGATATATCATTATGATTGCTCCCCGATTCTGTCGGTATCAAGGTTCATATTAGCTATGTTGAAAAAAGAGTTAAATTTATTATAATTTTAATGTGCAGAATTAAGCATTACATTTTCAACGTACCTTATACTGATTTCATCTTACTAAAAAGGCTTACATTACAATTAATTTATTCAAGCAAAAAGCACATTAAATGAATCTGATTGATCGACATAATAAACTTTAAAGTTTCGAATACAGTTGCAAATGTGCACCATTGATCTTCCTAATGGTGTTTTCAGCACAAAGCTTAATCTTCTTGCAATTCTAAATGATAGTATTTTTAAGTTTGAAAAGCTGAATTGAGTATATCTTGGGATCAGATTAAGAGATTAACAATAAAGGCCAACATGAATCTACATTATTCAACACTAATTCTGAAACAAGCGTCAATGTGTCAAGCTAATAAATGATGAATATTCAACAGGAGGGAAAAGATTACATAAGTTCATTATATGCACTGCATTTAAAGCACTAATTTATATTACAATTTACACAAGGATAAGCGAAAATACTCACAAAAAAGGCCTGAGAAAGAAATGATCTACAATCTACCTCCCAATTTCCAACAACCATAAAATAAATAATACAAGAAACAAGATTTTCTGTAGACAATTTGATCAGTTTTCAGTATTTTATTTAATGAGATGGATCAACCACAAATTTTCAGACTGAAAAAATCAATTCTTACACCCACTATTTGAGTTAGACTAGCCTGTTGTTTTGAAAATCTGGCAAAATCTTTCTATTTTGACTGAACTAATGTACAAATTCAATTTATTTTGCATGAAAAATCACAATAATGAGAAGAGAATTTCAAGAAAGTATATTTTTGGATTTAACAATTGAACATTAGTGTAATTCCATCTACAGAAAACCATGTTTATAAAGAAATGAATGGTATATAAACAAACGGAAGGGGTAGAAATCTACGGGAAGAAAATTAAATATACAATATATTACAATTAATGGGTAGGTTATTGTGAAAGACTAAATATCACCATAACACCATGATTCCCAACCGTCTGGACTTCTTGAATCCTTTTACATACCGTACCACTAGTTCCCCATCACCCACAATTCACATGGTGATAAAAAGCAATATTTGAATTACAAATATTACTTTGAAATTTTTTTCCAAGAGGCCTTATTGGTAGGCCTACCTCTTTGGATACTAGTGCCTAGGGTTGAGAACCAAGGCCAAAATTATATTTCATTACAATACAACATACAAGTCTACAGAGCTGGTCATTTTGTCTTTTTGTTATTATCATTATCACAAACAACTGGTACATTAGACAGCATATAAAAACACAGGTCTGGGAAGGAAGTTTAACCCAGTCTATCTGTTGTTAGATTATCAAGACTTAAAAAAACAGTTTAAGTTATTAAACAACCATAAATAAGTTTGATGATCTTTAATCTAATACCCTACCAATGCTGAACCACAGATTTCCCATTCACAAATTCTTTGAGAACTAAATTTTTTGCATTTCCTGGGCAAAACTAAATGGAAATCATAGTTGAATATTATCTAAAATAGTACAATGCACCAGGACACAGATCAATAAATGAATGGTTTTCTATATTAATAATGGTTAGGAAAATATCTCATGGATCAAAAAGAGTTAGTTCCCTTTTACTAAATAAATAAAGGGAAATAACTCTAAATGATCCAGAAGTTTGATCCAAAAACAATTATTTGACTAATAAATAAATTTCTACAAACAAAAATAACTATGACTACATGAATTTGTACATTTTATAATACACAATATGCCAGAAAATGCAATGAAATAAAACATTAGTAAATGAAAAGAGCTTAATTTCCATTTTTAGATCTTTTAGAACCATACACCATTCTGTGTAAAAATAAACTAAGTAATATGAAGATCTATAAAACAACCATATAAGTGCACTATGATAATCACTAAAAGCTTAAAAAGCCAACACCAAACTCTACAAATACACACCAGTGGAATATAGATACTGTTATACACATTTCCAATAAATACATTGAATAAGTTATAAATGCATAACATTGGACATCAAAGTTATAAAATATACATGGACTGCAGGGAAATCTGGCTTTAACAATAGTGTTTGTTTTATTATTGAGGTAAAATAAGAAGCATACATCATATTTATTAATTATCAGCAAAAAAAAAAATCAAAATCACAAAATTTAAGCAAATATTAATTTTATTGACAATTATCACTATCTTCACCATGACCATTTTTTTAGCCAATCAGCAATGACTGATTGTTCTGTAAAGTGGCTCACTTATTCATTAAGAGCACTGATCATCAAACAATTATTTTCATAACCTTACACTCGTCCCTCAACTTGACTGATTCTTAGTCAGAACTGAATCACATGAATTTAACTTAAATAATAACATGATTGAACTATTACATAAGATACATATTTTATAATAAATATACAATATTATGGGTTTAGTGAAAATTTGTTAGCATCTTCAAAGTTTCATTTTCATGAATTTAATTGAAATATTTAAGCCAAAAAAAAGTTAGAAGTATATTATATGATGTATAATTACAATGCACCAAGATACGAGACATACTATATCCTAAATCTCAATAATATTATCTAAAATATACAATTTAAGAGTTTTACTAATGGCTATGTGTGTAATACACTTAACAATTATGAGTTTTCTTAATTAAGAATTTTCCACTAATGTCTGACCAAAAACCATCTTACAAATTTGAATTGTTTTGGAAATTTCAAAAGCTCCGCTTAACTTTTCACCCTGGAGTAGATTTCTTTCGTTTCAACTAGTTCTCAATCCGAAAAATAACTATATCTATGTGACCTTAAAGAAATCTGAAGGGTGATTTTCCACTACATGATTTTCTGTCAAAAGCAAAGATTTAAAAAATCTTTTCCAGCTTACTTTGCTTTTGTATTTCCAATACATTTCCGTCATTTGTCTGATTATTGAAACTCTGTTTAAGATTGACTATGCTGTTTGTCATGATTTGCTCATTGGATACAACCTTTGTTGAAACAAGACAATTCAGTAGAGCAATCTTCTACAAATACAATGTAGATATTAGATAATAAAATACTATATAAATATTCTTATTAAATTGACTCTCTACCAAATTGTTTTTCCTGTACCAACTAAGTGACTTAAGTATTTACTTTCTTGTCTATAGCCGTAAAAGCCCATAACTCAACGGGCTTATTGCCCGAAATTTAATGATTTTTTGCCAGAAAACATAATATTTGGGGCCCTGTCTCCTACGGCTATGTTCTTGTCCTATTTTTGCCATTATTTTTTCTCAAATCCCTATAATGGTATGGTACACTTTGAGAAAATCATATATTCTTTAATCTAACCAAGTCCATGATAAATTAATATTCCAACACCTAGAGAAGCTGTAAATGTTTCTATGTCTACTCTGAAGCATTTTTTTTTTGTATTTCTTTCTCTCTCCCTATACCATTTCTCTTGCCATGACGTCACCTGGAACCCAGAAGGGTTGAATAGTAGCTGATTGCCAGGCCAAAGATGAACAAGTATATAATGTAAATTGTTGCTAGCTATAAGCACTAGACTAATTGTATTGCAATGATTGAAAATGTTTTTCACAACACACAGCCTATAGTATAATACAAATAAATAGCAATATGACACAATCGGCTGCGGAATGCTATGATATCCGAAAAAAACAATCCATATTTCAATAGCTACGACGTTCACCAAGCTTTATATATATACAGCTGATTACTTGGTCCTCATGAATTCTGGGCTGCAATAAAACAAATGGAAATGAAAAATCACATATATCTATAAATTGAGGATCCTGAAGCAATCATCTTGTCCAAACCACGCCCCCATTTGTCGTATCATGATACGCTGACAAGAAATACACCAACAGATCAGACATTTGTATCAGTAAAATGCCTCAAATAAATATAACTTTTTCTAATTTTTTTCATCACAATGTTGACAGATGAAAATTATACCTTTATGCTTTTCCTTCTATTTTAATAGGATTAGGGCCATTCTGTGAGCCTCCTCCACCACGGATACCAGTACCTTGTGCTGGGGAATTACTGGGATGTTGACCAGGTCGGATTGGTTTTGCTGAAATAAACATCAAAAGTCATTAATAAATAATAACCTGGTTTATTTCTCTGGTAAAATTGTGTTTTTGAGCATCAAAATGAAATGACGTGGTGTCTTACGCTTCACTTTTCAGCACCTATTAAGCTAATGAGGACGGGCAAATGCAATGCACTGTACATATAAAGGATATTTTGCCAGGACAAAGGCATTAGCCTAGCCTACTCTTATTTCAAATTTCCAACTGTCAATGGTTAACATGGTTTATTGTTCTTACAAATTTGTATTTTAGAGCACCAAATTTTTTTTCTTTAGAAAATTCTGTCAATAATATGTTTACTTCCACACTTACCTATTTGGGCAGCATGGCCTCTTCTGGCTAGATTTCTCTGTCTTACTGCCTCCTTTATTCTGTCAACTTCCATCTGATACCTGAAACGACATTATACAAACTTTCTAAACAAATGTCTAGACTATTTTTTCCCATAGCATGGTAACAAAAAGTCTCAGCTTAGAACCTTACAAAACCAAACTTCTTCTTCGGTAACTCTTGCAGGTACCACTCTTTTTCATTTGAAATCTGATGATCATCGGATCATATCTCAAGTTTTTGAAGACAATGCTTAGACAACAAGATTTTATCTTCGTATTGAGATACATATGATATGTAAATTAGTGGATATTTTGAGACTTCTACAATTCATGTTCAGCCATCTACAGTCTCGGGCAATGTTAAATTTTCGTGACAAATCATGCACTTCCTAAATAATTAATAACACAATTTTTTTTTTGCCCTAAAAAACATGTCAACACTGAAAAGAGTCGTAACTCATTTTCAGACAAACACATATATTATCATGCATACATTGCTGTGATAAACTGCCAGCCACACATAAACCTGTGCTGTTTAATAAAACAAAAATTATATCAAAAGCTATTTAAATTTGATGTTAAATAAAAACCAAAACCAAACTAGAAGCGACTAAGAGTTAGTTTATTTTTGTATAGCCAGTACCAGTATATGTCAGATCTTTTCCTTCCCCCAGAGATACAGAGAGACCCTCCTCAACAACAGAGATATCTCACAGAGTCAATCCCAGATGGAAGTAGCATAATATAAGGAATTTTCTTCAATTTATCAAAACATTTGTTCCTAATTGTTAGTAAACTAGAAAGCCTAATTGTATAATGGAGTGAATCCATTTAAAATATTAAATAGTTCCAGAACAATGACAAATCAAACATTAACATTAATATTTTGCCAAAAGCTATGTTTACTTTCACATCAATGTTACTGATATTATTGAAAAATACATCAAAAATGATACTGGATCACTTGAGATGTTAAGAAAGATTCTGGGTATCCAGATATTTGAAGATCAGTATCAGTAAATATGGAATAAAAATGGTATAATTTGTCATTGTATACCTAGTAAAATATTATTAATGACTACAGTAGTTAATTGTTATAATATTAAAAGCACACTGACAAGAAAAAGGAGAAAGCTATGTCTGTGTATTATTACCTATCATGTTCACTGAAAAATAAATTAGTCACAACATCATTATTAGTGCCTTCTAAAATCACAAGATCCATGCAGAATTTTTCATTTTTTTACGCTTTTTTTTAACTTAGTCAAGTAACAAGTTATGAGTTACTGATAAAAATAATTTATTCCCAAATAGGTATTGCTCTAATTAAACATCAATTCTTAAAATGCATCCATGACCAAATTTTAAGCCAGTATGTCTTGCTTCTGTTCATATCTAAATTTTCCCCGATTCAATTTTGATTAAGGCTTTCCCCCAAGTCTATCTTTAATGTTATGATTCACCTATACCAATGATTTCCCATGTTAATCTGGATCAAGATAATTTACCCATATCAAATGTCAATTTTGATCAAATTTTCCATGTTGTACCAGATCAATTTGAATCAAGATTTTTTCTACCCCGATAGTTGTTCCCCATTCAAATGTTTGCACCCCTAGTTCTCAATAAAGATTTCTCAATATCAATCTGGATCAAAATTTTCCCATCTGGATCAATACTTTTCCTTAATATTCCAGATGGATTCTTGTATTTCAAAAAAATAATATCTTTTTTTAAATTGATAATTTTATTCCACAAAAATTAGCTTGACCTTTATTTCTGTCAGTTTTTAAGTTCATGCTATTATACCTTTAAAATATTATCTTAAAGCATGCAGTTACTTCATAAAAATTATTGTCCAGGGAACCCAGAGTCAAAATAAACAGTTAAAGAGGTGGTCTCCTTAATAAAATATTACAGAAACAAATAAGGAATTAGGGAAAAGCACATTAAAAGAGGTAGATTGGCTTGAGGGGGAAAATAAATTTACAGAAGCTTACACAAGCTTTAATTTCTATATAAAACATGTTCAGTTATTAAAGGTTATGTCAAGCCCAATTCTATATTCTATACAGTTGTGTCATCATTTATAAAAAGAATAGAAAAAATATCTGATCATTGATGGAATCTTTATTAAGGGATGCAGTCTTCTTGCTGATAAAAAGTTAATTTCAGTTATCTGCATCGCATTTCAGAACCATAATTTAATGTCCAGTTTCTGCCAGATCCACGGTTGATAAAGCCAATATTTGGACAACTCTACTGAAGATATATGACATCAATTTAATCTAGTTCACATGCATAATAACTGATTAAATGATGTCATAAACCCTGTTTTATACAGCAGAATTAAACCAAATAAATATTTTACCAATTGGACAACCAGAAACATGACATGTTAACTATAGAATTAGGCTTGATATTACCTTCAAATTGTCAGTTGTACTTAATTATGTTTAGTCAAAATTCCATGGCATATCCAATTTGTGCTAAAATTCTAACTAAATGCAATAATCTGACACCAAAAGTCAAAGATACCACAACCAACAACTTGTAACTAATGCAAATTAAAAGGCAGTGATAATCAAAACCCTAAAATTCAGCCAACAGTTGGAAGTCAAGCTAGAAACACTCTTTGTTGTAAAAGAAGGTAACATTAGAAGCTTGCGTCAAATTTCACATTGAACAGAGCATTTTAACATTACCTTCCATAGTCTAATAGGGAACTGATAAAAATAAAATTCAATATTTATATGTTACATGTTTGTTAAAAGTATTTTAATTTAGAAAGAGATAATTTTAGATCAACACCAAGATTAATCATTTCTAGATTGAAAGATATAGATTAAGTTTTGTGTCTGAAATAATTCTAAATTACAATATGTTTTGGTAATGCTTTGATATTTCTTATTCTCTATAATTCTCATTCTAAGGAAAACATATTTTTATTTTGTATTCTAAATCATGTTTATATCTGTATTTGAAAAAAGAAAAATTTGAAAGATGTTATTTGAACTAAACAATGTTTCCAGCTTGACTTCCATTATGATATCAATATTAACTAACCTCTTTCTGTCTCTCATTGCTCCTTCTTTAGCCTCTCGTAAAGCTGTTTCTAATGACTTGACTCTCTCCATGGTAGCTCTTAATCGCTTCTCTAATTTAGGCAGTTCACATCTTAAATCAGCATTATCACGCACCAACTGGAAATTAACAAAAGGGTTTTTGCTAAAAATAGGTTATATATTGAAAACTTTATTCAGTTTAAATCTTAAAATTAGATATTAAGTTTTAAAATTATGCAGAATAAAACAACTGCTATACAAAAATTGATAAATTGGGAGATCTACTGTTATATATTATATGATGTTCGTACCATGTAATCTTTCTGATTACATGATTAATTTGTATGTTAATTTATACAGAGTGAGATGGCACTCGTTTGCTCTGACAATGGCTTCTATCAACCCAGATACTACTTTATGTTTAGGAACACATATCAAACACTGTTCCAAATTGTTTAAATATCTAGTTGATTCCGTGAATCCCACATAAAGAGAACTCACAAACCAAACACCACCCTAGTTTAATTAAGACTTACCTGTTTGTGAACTTTGGTCAATTGTTCTAAGTTGTTTTCCAAGAAAGATATTTTTTGTTTTTGTGCTGTACTTCCTACAGCATCTTCTTCATCATCATCTTCTTTCTTATTAGCAGACTGAAACACAAAATATCATTATTCATTATGGGTAAATGTTTCCAGCATTCCAAATATATCAATATTGGGGTCATCACCATCATCATTAGAGCTAAGTGAATTTGATCAGGCATGAGCATTGCCTGTTAGACATAAACTGTGTTTCCACTGACATAAAAAGCCAGCTTTAAGCTAGCTTTTTTGTGTTTCCACTGACAAATTGCCCAACCGTTAAGGCAATTGAAGATTTTCGCATTCGGCAATTTATCGGGGGCCAAATGAAAGCCGGCTTGTGGAAACACAAAAAAGGCTTTTTAGGGGGCGCACACTCTTAATTAACTAGTAAATGGTAAGTCTTGTAGATCGCGTGGTGTCTATAATGTGTGACTTTATGATCGAGACTAAAGTCGTTTGGGAACCAGAAAAACTCAGTGTAAGCACAACGTGTTTGGCAATAAAGCTAGCTCTAGGCTAGCTTAGAGGTAGCTTTCCTTCACAATTCTCAGTGGAAACGCGGTTATAGTCTTACTTCAAAAATACTTACTTTCTTGACTCTGTTTTGAAGATCTTGTACAAATATTTTACGCAGGTTGTGTAATGTTTGAAGTTCTTTAGCCTAGAAAATATAACATCTTTTATCAGGAGTATTTTTTTTAAAATCACATGATCTTTATCATAATACTATATATACATTTTGTCTTGATGTACTTAAAAGAAGAACTATAATTAACCAAATTGACTACGTACCACCGTTTCTTCCAAGCCTTTAAGATCTTGTTTAGCCTGTTCTCGTCTGTCCATCTGTACAGATAATTCAGATAGTTTGGTTGATTTCTCAACTTCCTCTTGTTTCAATTGATCATAATCTGACTGTAATTTCTCCAGAGCCAGAGTTAGTTTCTGATTAGTACTGAAAAATATAATAGTTTTACACTAATTAGAAATTGTATAAGAACCAGGTATAAAATTCTATTTCTGACACGGTTGAATTGTATGAGTATGAGAACCAGGTATCAAATTGTATGAGAACCAGGTATCAAATTGTATGAGAACCAGGTATCAAATTGTATGAGAACCAGGTATCAAAGGTATCAAATTCTATTTCTGACACTGTTGAATTGTATAAAAACCAGGTATCAAATTGTATGAGAACCAGGTATCAAATTGTATGAGAACCAGGTATCAAATTCTATTTCTGGCACTGTTAAATTGTATTAGAACCAAGTATCAAATTCTATTTCTGGCACTGTTAAATTGTATGAGAACCAAGTATCAAATTCTATTTCTGAAACTGTTGAATTGTATGAGAACCAGGTATCAAATTGTATGAGAACCAGGTATCAAATTGTAAAAGAACCAGGTATCAAATTCTATTTCTGAAACTATTGAATTGTATGAGAACCAGGTATCAAATTCTATTTCTGACACTGTTGAATTGTATGAGAACTAGGAATCAAATTGTATGAGAACCAGGTATCAAATTCTATTTCTGACACGGTTGAATTGTATGAGAACTAGGTATCAAATTGTATGAGAACCAGGTATCAAATTCTATTTCTGAAAATGTAAAATTGTATGAGAACCAGGTATCAAATTGTATGAGAACCAGGTATTAAATTGTATGAGAACCTGGTATCAAATTCTATTTCTGACACTGTTGAATTGAATGAGAAGCAGGTCTCAAATTCTATTTCTGACACTGTTGAATTGTATGAAAATGAGAACCAGGTATCAAATTGTATGAGAACCAGGTATCAAATTCTATTTCTGACAATGTTAAATTGTATGAGAACCAGGTATCAAATTGTATGAGAACCAGGTATTAAATTGTATGAGAACCTGGTATCAAATTCTATTTCTGACACTGTTAAATTGAATGAGAAGCAGGTCTCAAATTCTATTTCTGACACTGTTGAATGTATGAGTATGAAAACCGGGTATCAAATTGTATGAGAACCAGGTATCAAATTCTATTTCTGTCACTGTTGAATTGAATGAGAAGCAGGTCTCAAATTCTATTTCTGACACTGTTGAATTGTATGAGTATGAAAACCGGGTATCAAATTGTATGAGAACCAGGTATCAAATTCTATTTCTGACACTGTTGAATTATATGAGTATGAGAACCAGGTATCAAATTGTCTGAGAACCAGGTATCAAATTCTATTTCTGAAACTGTTGAATTGTATGAGTATGAGAACCAGGTATCAAATTGTATGAGAACCAGGTATCAAATTCTATTTCTGACAATGTTAAATTGTATGAGAACCAGGTATCAAATTGTATGAGAACCAGGTATCAAATTGTATGAGAACCTGGTATCAAATTCTATTTCTGACACTGTTGAATGGTATGAGAACTAGGTATCAAATTGTATGAGAACTAGGTATCAAATTGTATGAGAACCAGGTATCAAATTCTATTTCTGACACTGTTGAATTGTATGAGAACTAGGTATCAAATTGTATGAGAACCAGGTATCAAATTCTATTTCTGACACTGTTAAATTGTATGAGAACCAGGTATCAAATTGTATGAGAACCAGGTATCAAATTCTATTTCTGACAATGTTAAATTGTATGAGAACCAGGTATCAAATTGTATGAGAACCAGGTATCAAATTGTATGAGAACCTGGTATCAAATTTTATTTCTGACACTGTTGAATGGTATCAAATTCTATTTCTGTCACTGTTGAATTGAATGAGAAGCAGGTCTCAAATTCTATTTCTGACACTGTTGAATTGTATGAGTATGAAAACCAGGTATCAAATTGTATGAGAACCAGGTATCAAATTGTATGAGAACCAGGTATCAAATTCTATTTCTGACACTGTTGAATTGTATGAAAATGAGAACCAGGTATCAAATTGTATGAGAACCAGGTATCAAATTCTATTTCTGACACTGTTGAATTGTATGAGTATGAGAACCAGGTATCAAATTGTATGAGAACCAGGTATCAAATTGTATGAGAACCAGGTATCAAATTCTATTTCTGACACTGTTGAATTGTATGAGTATGAGAACCCGGTATCAAATTCTATTTCTGACACTGTTGAATTGTATGAGTATGAGAACCAGGTATCAAATTGTATTTCTGACACTGTTGAATTGTATGAGTATGAGAACCAGGTATCAAATTGTATGAGAACCAGGTATCAAATTCTATTTCTGACACTGTTGAATTGTATGAGTATGAGAACCAGGTATCAAATTGTATGAGAACCAGGTATCAAATTGTATTTCTGACACGGTTGAATTGTATGAGAACCAGGTATCAAATTGTATGAGAACCAGGTATCAAATTCTATTTCTGACACTGTTGAATTGTATGAGTATGAGAACCAGGTATCAAATTGTATGAGAACCAGGTATCAAATTGTATGAGAACCAGGTATCAAATTCTATTTCTGACACTGTTGAATTGTATGAGTATGAGAACCCGGTATCAAATTCTATTTCTGACACTGTTGAATTGTATGAGTATGAGAACCAGGTATCAAATTTTATTTCTGACACCGTTGAATTGTATGAGTATGAGAACCAGGTATCAAATTCTATTTCTGACACTGTTGAATTGTATGAGTATGAGAACCAGGTATCAAATTGTATGAGAACCAGGTATCAAATACTATTTCTGACACGGTTGAATTGTACGAGTATGAGAAACAGTTATCAAATTCTATTTTGATAAAAAAATGTCTGTGGGAATTAAAATCTTTACTATACTCACTCTTTCAGTGTATCAATAACACTCTGTTTCTCTGATATTTCTTCACGAAGAGCTGATAGTTGTTTCTGGTGATTTTCACGATGCATTTCCATCTGGGACTCCAGAGCTTCTTTAAGTTCTGTTTCTGATCGTAGTTTGCTGGATGCTTCAGCTTGTTTGGAAACAGCTGTGGCATGCATTTGTTCTATAACAAAAAAATCATCAATTTAAAATATAGTTAAGTTCTTCAGACAAAATTGACAAACTGGGGTTACTTGTTATGGTACCCAGAATTTTTTCTGATGAATTTTAGCCCTTTACTGAAACCAAAATGGTATACCAGCTGTTTCCTGGGAATAGAAATGAACTAACCTTGGGCCCTCAATTTAGCAATTTCTTCATTTAGAGAATCCACCTTTTCTTCCAATTGTCTCTTTTTACCCTCAATATCTTTGATGGTATCATTTAATGTTGTGATCTTAGCTTCATGCTGTAATAAACATAATCTATGTTTTAAAAGGTGATACAGGCTAATATTAAACATTATTTTCTAGTTAATCCAACATTTCAAGGGACATTTTCAATAAGTTTCAAACATAAAAACACTTACTTGAACCAACTTCAATTTACAATCAGACAATTCATTCTTGGTATCTTCGAATTTTTTATTGCACTCAGACTGAGAACTGTCTAATTCTTGACATCGACTAGCTAGTGACTTAACCTCAGATTTCATTTTACTGATATATAATCTAGCTACAGTGAACTCTTCTTCTATCTTTTCACTAGACGTTATATTTAACTGAAATAAATTACATTAAATAAAGTTTAAAATTCAACTGTTAAGTTCAAGAGTAGGAGCTTGGTTAAAACCCAATAAAAAATCATGAAATTCTAAAAAATGTGAATGTTTGACACAAGCATTTATACACCTGTTCAGAAATATTATCCATTTATGGAATTAAGGGTAAAATATTTGGTTATTAAAAGAATACAAGCTAAAGTTTTAAACTGTTCACTTATAAAGTAGACAGACCAGGTGTCTTGTTTTTTAGGGAATATGAAAACATAAATTTGTTTGATTGCATCTCAGGTAAAAATAAATTATTCAAGGGAATTTCCACACACCTTAGATTCAGCAGCACTGCCACCAATAATGGTACCAATTTCTGATAAATCTTTGAGTAAACTTAACATCATATCACTGCTACGTTTCTTCTGGTGTAATGATGAATCTCGTAATGTTTCAAATTCAGATTGCACAGAATTTAATGTGGTCTGTAATAACAATTAAATAAATTTATGACACATTACTGAATTATTCTGCAAAAAAAATTAATGTTCTAGTCTGGACTTGCAAAACTGTTGATAGATTTATTGGAAACAAGGGTTCGATTGCCATATTGCAAGACAAAGTCTTTAAGGTCTCAAATACTGATAAATTGGTCTATTTTTTTTATTCGATTTAAAGGAAACAAAAAGAAAATATATTAAAAAAGAACCTACAAGTTTAGTTGAGAGTTCTTCAGTTAATTGTTCAATGTCTCTATTCTTATTTTCTACTTCAGTTGATTTCTGGTCATAATTCATAGCCAGTTCCTCGAGAGCTTGAAGAACCTCTTTGACCTCATCTTTAGCTGACTCATTATCAGCTTGGATACGAGACATCTCCTGAGTCACTCCTTCATAATCTTTTCTTGACTGACTGATCAATTCCTCTTGTTCTAACATTTGTTCTTTAAGCTTCTCAATTAGTTGAGCTTGATTGTTGATTTCTTCATCCTACAGTGAAAGTTGACTGTTGATACTAAACCACTTTTAGAGTGTAGAAAACTAGATATATCTTAAAATTTGACAGTTCACAAAACAATATTTTGCAAAGCAACAAAATGAGAAATAATAAACTTTTCCATCAATTTCTGAGAAGAGGAAAGACTTTTTTTTGTGTTACAAGCTGAGAAAACACAAGTTAAAAGTACAAACCTTATCATCCAACTGTTGGTAAAGTTTCACCTTTTCTTCTTCAAGTTGTCGTTGTTCATCATCAGTCAAGTTGGTAGCAATCAGACTAGCTTGAAGACTGGGGGGAGCACTATTACTAGGTGTATCTAACTCTATAGTAGAAGCTGTTTTAACATCTATCTGATCATCAGGAGATACAGTAACACCTGGAGGAGACAAGAAAGCATTTAATGTACTTTTACACAAACATGTAGGCAGTGTAATGGAATTAGTTTTCATTGAAAATCATTAGGAAGGTTTCTAAGCAAATTACTTGTGAAAAAAAAGAAGTCACAGATTCTTCACACTATGCTCTTACAGCTCGAAATTTTTACATTTACTTAGCAGTCAAAGATATTGGGATAATATGCTATTCATTACATGAATTATACATTGATTGATTCATAATGAACTCACCACTTCTCCATTGAGCTAATTCATCTTGTAATTTCACTATTATAGCTCTTAATTTAGCATTCTTTTCTTTTTCACGTTCATATTTCTTCTTCCATTCATCAGCTGTTAATTCTTCATTAACACTAACAACATTCTTGATAGTCTTAGCTCTGAAAGATAAATAAATACTCATTAGCTCTGAAAGATAAATAAATACTCATTAGCTCTGAAAGATAAATAAATACTAATAACTCATTAGCTCTGAAAGATTAATAAATACTAATAACTCATTAGCTCTGAAAGATTAATAAATACTAATAACTCATTAGCTCTGAAAGATTAATAAACACTAATAACTCATTAGCTCTTCTGAAAAATTAATAAATACTAATAACTCATCAGCTCTGAGAGATTAATAAATACTAATAACTCATCAGCTCTGAAAGATTAATAAATACTAATAACTCATTAGCTCTGAAAGATTAATAAATACTAATAACTCATTAGCTCTGAGAGATTAATAAATAATAATAACTCATTAGCTCTGAAAGATTAATAAATACTAATAACTCAATAGATCTGAAAGATTAATAAATACTAATAACTCATCAGCTCTGAAAGATTAATAAATACTAATAACTCATTAGCTCTGAAAGATTAATAAATATTAAAGACTCATTAGCTCTGAAAGATTAATAAATACTAATAACTCATCAGCTCTGAGAGATTAATAAATAATAATAACTCATTAGCTCTGAAAGATTAATAAATACTAATAACTCATTAGCTCAGAAAGATTAATAAATAATAATAACTCATTAGCTCTGAAAGATTAATAAATACTAATAACTCATTAGCTCTGAAAGATTAATAAATACTAATAACTCAATAGATCTGAAAGATTAATAAATACTAATAACTCATCAGCTCTGAAAGATTAATAAATACTAATTACTCATTGGGTATGAAAGATAAATAAATACTAATAACTCATTGGCTCTGAAAGATCAATAAATGCTAATAATTCATTAGCTCTGAAAGATCAAAAATACTTATAACTCATTACTCGTTAGTCTTAACTCTTTAAAGATTAAAATAAGAGTAACAAACCTTTGTCCAAAGAGTAGAGTTGACTTAGTTTCTGATTCATTGTAAGAGGCTGGTGAACAACATATAATCATTGTAGTACGGGCATTACCTCCTAAACTTTCTTGTAAAATACGAGTTAATTTACTGTCTCGATATGGTACATGAGATTTCTACAAAACAAACAATATTTTTATGATTAAAATTATACTATGAACTTGTACATAAACATCAATCATCAAACATTTAATCCATGTTTATACTCAATTCTAGTATCAGCACTACTCCAATGAAGGCCAGAAAGCCAAAAAAAAAACATTTCTGTTTAGAGTTAGGCCTACATAATACTTACATTTCCATCAGCTAAAGCTGAGATAACATTTCCTAAAGCTGACAAAGATCTGTTGATATTTTTAGCTTCATCTAAGACAGCTCCTTCAGCTCCTGTTTTACTGACCTACAAAATATCAAATATGAATCTGTGATATTTTTTTACTTAAAATGGTTGAGAATCATACCTTGTACACATACAACTCAAATCCGAAATTTGAAAGCAGTGTGCTTCAGAACATACGTGCAATAATCCCATGACAATACTACATTAAATAGCCCAATCAGATACATAAGATGAATAGAATGGCATTAGTTCGGTAATTTGGACAAGTTTTTAAGTTTGTTCAACAGGATCTTACCTTCTCACTGCCAGCTAAATCGACTAGATATAATTTACCATGTAGTTTCTTCTCTGTTTCTACATTCTCTTGTTTAACATGAATTAAAAATACACTGTGACTTCTAGAACTATGTTCATTCATGTCTACAAAATAAAATACGTTATGTTATTTATTTCATGTTCTGGAAATGTTTAAAAGCTTCAGTGATTTTGAAATAAAATTTAATACAATGGAGTTTAACGTCCTACTTTTCAATAGAACCTATTGGGCAAACGAGGATGGACAAACATCCATTGTGCAATGAGGGAAACTTTTTCATTGGTATCTTTATTTCAGTGATTTTTAGTTAAAGTTTAATTAGTAATGTTAGTCAGTACTCTGCAGCCCTTTAAATTTTCAAATCTATAGTCTACCCTAGAACCAGGTTGATCTATCTGTATATCACTAAATTGAACAACAACTTACTTGTAACAGCTACATGTCTGTTGGCTTTACCATCATCAATTGTTTCCATGACTTCTTCAGGACTTGATACAAATCTTTCAGTACAACCCTATAATATACACAAACAATAGTTGATCTAGGCTTTACAATACTTGAGACATTAATTCTTCAAACAATATGTTTAGAATTGGAAATTATTTCAAAACATGTAAAACAATAAGCATTGAAATTTAAATTCTTGGCCTTTCTTACCTTGACATAAGGAACTCTATTTTTATCTTCATGTACTGCTAAATTGGTTTTGGTAACTGAAAATAAAGATACAACTCAGAAACTGAAACTCAGAAATTGAAGAAGTCTCATTGAAAATCTACGAGGACTACAAATAAAAATTTGAACCATTTTTCAACCTTTTACCATAATTTCTTTAAAGCACCCATAATTACTCAAACAGAACATTTCAAGGGAAAATCATAACTTACTGTCCAGAAGATCTCTAATTTTATCCATATAGATTTCAAAGTAGGAAACCTGCAAAGATAAATAACACAAACATTTAAATTTTGAAAGTTTTATTACATACAATCAAAATGGTTTTTCAATCAAATCGTCTTATATAAGGCATGGATTTAAGAGGAATTTTATGATATATTGCAAGTGTCAATAGTAAATTAGCTCCAGAAAATGACAATTGGCTTCAGCAATGATATATTATATAAGGCCTACAATTATTTGATTCTAAATTCTCTATAAAACTTTCAATTGCGCAATAGATTCATAATTACATACCTTGATGTGAAATTCCAAATTTTCATCCATACCATAAATATAATTAAAAATATCATTAACAATTCTTGGTATAATACCACATAGATATTCATCACCCAATACACCCTAAAATATCATAATGTAAAATAACAAATATCAAACAGTCATTTGATCTTTACTCCTGGATACCATTAGAGTGACAAATAGACTTTGAAATTCACATACATTGAAACTTCAAATTTTTGGAATAATATCTTCCTCTTTGAATACTGATATGTTAAGGGGAATAACTCAAAGGTGCCTCATGACATATTTTGAATTCTATATGTAAATGTATATATAACATATTGATATGATACCTCCATGGTGTGGGTTTTACCACTTGATGTTTGACCATAGGCAAAAATAGTTCCATTATAACCACTAAGTACATCTGTAATAAAAAAAACAAAGATATTGTAAATTTTAAAAGCCTTTTGAAAGCACGGAAACAACAACAAATTCCACAGCCTGATAATTGTATATAATGTAAAGTGGCATTAGTCTTATTTGTATCACATTGTCATTTCTCTTGTGGTTACGCACATATTCTTTAAAGACTGGCTTGATGTGGGAAGTATCTCAGCTGTTGGTAAACCAACCTCTTTCTCTGTTTTAAACCTCTGCACCCTCAGCATAGGTACAGAAAACCAAAATAAAAAGAGGCCAAGTTTTTCTGGACCCTACTCCAGCCGACAACTGTCTGCCTGCTATCAAAGGCCGGAATGTGTATTTTGGACCATGAAGACTTAAGCTAATGGATATTTTTTAAGAATTGAAATCTTTATTTTTGTTCAGCCAATTAGTGGTTAAGTTTCCACCAATTCATAATCTTGAAATGAATTTGGAAATGTATTTTGTAAATAGAAATGGTTATAAGGCCTTCATGAATTAACAATCATTCGAGTGATAGAAGTAGATGACATAATACAACTAAATATAGAAATATAGCTGGAGCCAGTGTATTGATCTGTTACCATAGAGTTCCTGACAATTCTTATTGTTCCAGCCTGCAGGTACAGTAATCAATAGGTACTAACTACTGTTACTGTTCATTTTATAGTAATAGTGTCAGGTTAACACCACACGCTTCTACAACTATGTAAGAGCACAATACAATGTGATTCTGACAGATTATTCCTAAAGCTGAGAACAGATTGAGTTAATTTTAATCAAATTCAAAGCGGCTGACACACAAAAGGCGAATGTATACGAATAGGCTTCAACCGAAGCTCAAGAGAATGTCTTGTCTAGGCAAAGTTCAGCTTGTCCTCAGCTTAAGTTGAGTGCTAACAGATCTGATTAATTATATCAAAGTGATAAGATAGTTATAACTTCTGCTGAAAGTGTCCATTCAAAATAGCATACAGTCAAACTTGTATTAAGCAGCCAGTCAAAAATGAAATGAATGGAGTTTTACGTCCTACTTTTCTGAAGCAGCCAGTCAAGGGAATGCTTAAAAGTGACTTCTTACTAAGGGGTGGTGCTTAATAGAGGTACATGAATGCAAACCCAATTTAGAATGATAAGTATGTAATTTGTAATTGTACATGCATAAAAGAAAAATAGCAATTTAAATAGCATTAGCAATGTCCAATATTCTATGTGAGAAGCATGTTATACACTTTTGAATAATACATTACTTATTTTGTCCTTAATAATCATTTACAACATTAATTATCAGTATGTGAGTAGAATTCATGGATTATAAACAAAGATTAGTCTGTTTGGCAGTAATTAACTGTTAGTTTAATTGATAGGATCAAAAAGGATTATCGGAAAATGACCTCTGAATGCAGGGTTACACATGTTCACTGTCAAGACAAGGGTGACCGCTGGACGCGTCAAGAGGATGGTCTTGAATACAGGTAAATTTGGTTGAAAATTGCATGTGATGTAATTTTGGTGGCCATTCATGAAAGGATGGTGCTGAATACAGGTGACCGTTGGACCAAGTTTCACTGTATATTAATTTCATATATATATATATATTAATGCATCACTTGATTACATAGCCTTGATCTGCTAATCCTTAAACAGATTAGTTGGATTAATAGACTCTGTTTTCACCTTTCACAGATTATTATAAATGGACTAAGCTTAAATTTTATAAATACTATTGGTCAGTCACTGTCCTAGAGTTTTTAATAGATAGTTTTTAGTATAGACTCTTTTAGACAATTTTATAAGCATGCCATTTGAAGTTCATAATACAAATTTGATGAAACTAAAAACAAACAAATTGAGCTTCTATGGGATGTAATGAAACACAAGTCAACCAAACCCTCCACAACTTTTTCATACAAAATTTTAGATACTGGACAAATAACTGGGTAAGCCTGTTCATAATATTGTTGGCTATATAACAATAGTAAGCCTACTAACTTATATACCTATTTTCTACTATAGATGATTGGAATGTCTTACAACAGTCTTGTTATGACTATTGTAACATTCAAATAGTAGACTATGATTTTCTATGACAATAACTATCAAATATTTGAGGTTAAAGAGGTTTTTGTTGTCAATTAATAGTATTTTGGTTTAAATATCTGTTTCACAGCATACACAATTATAAAACTGACGTCATAACTGTTATTATGCCTGACTATACTCCCACTATCAAAATTTGTAAAAAGCAACAAATAAGGATAGGTCACATATTGTTTAATCTGCACCTACTAAGCCTTAGTTAATTTTTTTAAAATTAGTTGTTAGCTTATTCTATTGACTACTGTTTAAAAAGATACAGTGAGTAAGTCTTAATATTTTCTTTATCTATTGATAAAAACTATTCTTCAGCTATCGGTATCATATTTCATAATTTAAAACTATGAATTGCATAGAGACTATTTGAATATAATTACTACTGTTTGCGTGCACTGCACATATTAGGCATTTATGGTTGATGACAGCACATTTCGACATATATAAGACATAAGAATGGTAATATCAAACTTTTATGCCTTTTTTGCACTGTTTAAAAGCATGGCAATATTGACCTAGAAATGACAACAGTCTAAACTTCAATAGTAAATGCTTATTAACTACAATAAAACTTAGTAGACTATAACTATAAGCTTACAATGCATATTTATTATAATTTATATGTTTGATATCAAATTATTAACTTTGAGATTGGAATGTGTGAATGGTAATATCTGAGAAAGAAAGAAAATTGATCTTTAGACATAATTCTATCAATATCTATTAATATAACCAGACCAGTCAGTGTAAATAATACTACCATATTGATATCATCATTTGACTGTTTGAACTCTACTCTAACAGAACTCTTATTTTATAAAAACAATGATTCATCCTAGGCTGTTCAGTTGTCTTCAATGGCCAATCTTGTCTAATAGAGCTATGAAATACTTGCAGACTTTAAAAATAAAGATAGTGGACCACAGCCATATACACCCAACACGGCATGCTGATGGTAAAAACGAAAAAAAAATATTTTGAAGATATTGTACCACAGCAATGTATGCCCACTTCTGCATTCTGTTGTAAGCAAAATGCCATTTTCAAAACCTTGTGATTTCAGGTTCTGATCTTGTATTGAAAATCATACATTCTATTGATAAAGTAAGTATTCTTTAACAAAAATTAAAAAAAAATTCAAACAGCCTTTAGTACCGGGGTATCATAAAAAAAGATGCTCAAAACAGCACAGCAACTAGGTTCATTAAAATTATAATATTCTGAGGGCAATTCATGTATTTCATTTATCTAATATTTAGTCAATATTATTTCACCATTTCATCAGTTGTCTTGAAATAAGAACAAGAACAGGTGAATGCTATAATAAGTATTTTGAATTATAAATGATTTTGGTGTCTTGTTTTCTTAGTTCAATAATGCATGTATTATTATCAATATGGACATTTATTTAGAACCGGGAATTCAAAAACTTGTTCATAATTTAATTAAATGTTAAATAGCTTTATTAAATAAGACTATATAAACAAGTCTATCAATTATGATCCTCAGGCATATTTCATTATAACTACATATTTCATAACTACATATTTCAATTTAAATTATAGGACTAACACTATGTTATATTATGTTTTACTGCTAACTCAACTAACTGTAATTAATTTTCATAATTTTACAAGTTTTATAGTTTAACATGAATATTTAAATTAATAACATAAGAACTCTTGTGATTGAAGAACTTGATAACAAATAATACAAGAACTGTGGACATTGTTATTTGGACTGATGACATTCACAACCGTTTGTTTATATCTGATGAGGGAACAAGCAATCCCCTGTACAGACACTCTGATAGACAATGCTAATGCTATATAGAGGTTTCAGTGTTAGCTAGTGACAATGGAGAAATTGTCCTCAGTAAAAGATTTAGTAGTTGGGTAGATGAAAAGAGACAAAATCTCAAATTATGAAAAAAACATAACAAGTAGGCCTACAGCTGTTTTAGCCTTTTTTATCCAATTGTTGCAAAATCCTCAACATGCACAGCACACAGCTTCGCATATGAAACGAATTAGCGTTTCATGGCGCATCTTTTCAACACAAAATTGGGGCGAAAAACATAACATAGTAAGCTTGTAGGGCCCCTCAAACATGTGTACAGTCGGGAAGGGCTTTGAAGGGGGTTGAAATTTATATGTATGCACAAAATAATACGTCAAGTGTGCACACAAAATATGTGTATGACGGCTAAGGCCGTGTTGAATTGATTCCTTGTTTCTCCTGCCACCACTCTGGCAATCATGTGCGGTAGTGCGGTAAACACAACACAAAGTGGGTTTTAAAACACAAAGTGGTTTAGCATAATATCTATAGTCTGAGGGTTGTGTACCTTTACTAATATCTACCTCCTGGTCAGAAATAAACACACAGATAATATCTAATTGAATAAACAACGAGAAATGACTTCTCGGGTGTTTGGTAGAATTTTATTTATAGGTTATTTACGTAATTTATTTAAATATTTTTTTTGTGTTAAAAAGATAAGCGCACGATTTTCGGGGTTCTCGAGCTAAGCGCGCGGGCGAGGAGAAACAAGGAATCAATTCAACACTGCCTAAGATCAAGAGAGTGTTTGAATTTTTGAGAGAAAAAAAAGTATTCTTGGAGGGGTCTCAATCCCAGGCCCCTGAAGGAGTGGATCCAGCACGCTAACCACTTCGCCACCAAGGCTTGAGAGAAGTTTCGCCTAGGTAAGTTGTGAACCGAACTCCAGAGGGGAGTAAACACAGTACACTTTTTACTTTGTCAGTCACTCTAATATATTAGTAATAATTAAAACTATACATACCAGCAACAATGGGTTTAGCAGCCACAGTATAGACATGTTCCTGTGTTACATTTGGTTTTAAAACTTTATCAAATACAAACACTTTATTCTGAAAAATAATACATATGATTAAGTTTTTATCACATAAGGTAGTGTTATCAAGAAGCTTAAAATGTAATCAAAATTTAAAAGTAAGCTTTTTAAGTGAAATTTCAGGAAAATTAAGTTAGTAACTGTATTTGAATACGGTACCATGGTGTATTTAATTAGCAATTTTCAGTGAAATCTATGAATTGGCACCTTTTCTAAAATAGGAAGGCATCTTTAAAGGGATTGTAAAGAGGTTTTCTAAACTTTGTATGTGCATCGGGAACACTGATAGCATCAATTTGCGCCATTCTAATTTCCATTCTGGACAATGTCTGTGGTTCCTGCAATTCCACTTAAACAAATGCGTTTTATGACGTCACCCCCACTGATCTACCGGAAGCTACTAATGATGTCTATGCAGATCAGTGGGAGTGACGTCATAAACGTTTTAGTTTAAGTGGACTTGCAAGAACCACAGACAGCGTAATGGAAATTGGAATGGGGCAAATTGATGCTATCAGTGTCTGTGATGCTCATACAAAGTTTAGAAAAACCTTTTTACAATCCCTTTAAGTTTAACAAGTTTAACATCTGAGTAAATTTTCCCTGGCATTTCCATGTTCATGACTTTCCAGATAACATTTTATCATTTTATAAGAATTCTATCACAGAGTAGGTATTAGATTATTCTTGATCAACATTTCTTTTATTTACTCATACATAAATATGAATACAACAAGAAGCCTATGCCGATAGGAAATATCATTTTTCAAGGCATTTTGAAAATTATCATGATTTTTCTTGATATTCCATGATTGGAAAAGCATTTTTTAAATTCCCTGATTTTCCAGGTATTTCTTGACCTGTACGAACCCTGCATTATGAACTGTATAAAACATTATTTAATGTTCAATTCAATATTGGAGAGAAATTTAGAGCGCAGTAAACATCTATTTACTCATAACTCATGCCCTAAATGAAGTACAAGCTATTGCATGCATTCACATCATCAAAACATTGCATGTTACTGCCATTACTGTGGTGTGAAAAATAACCTGCATAAATACATTTATTGGAATTCTGAATATTTACCTTCACCTATATTGTCTTTAATATCAGGAATTTATTGGCATCAATCCAACTTTTACCTTTCTATTCACAAGCATTGACAATAACATTAGACTAAAGCTTATATCTACCAGAAAATGACTGGCCAAACAAAGCATATATGATTATGCCAATTTGTGGCAGATAATAAATTAACGTATATTTCAGATACCGGTATTGAATATTGCTGCGCTGAAGTTGATGTAATTAGCAGGGAAAATAAAGCTTGCTGTCTCGGACAACTTAGACTTTAAAATAACGCTAATAAATGGAAAAAGTTATATTTGATGCATGTAGATTGTACAGTAAAATTGTTATAAGATGCTTACTCTTTTACAACTGTTCCCCTCGATTTTGTCATGCTTTGGTCTTGGACATGATTTTTGTTTAATTTGTCTAGCTTGTATGGAATTTTATCAAACAAATTTGCAAAACAATCTTTAAAAATATCAAATACCGTACCCAATACCGGTACCAGTATCAAGATTAATGTTCTTCCACATGGAAATAAAGCGAAATAACTTTCATATATATTGCAGATCATTAAAACTGTTTTTTAGGCAAGTAGAAGTCATATCATAGTGCAGTAGGTAGGCTATATGTTACTTGTTTTAAGTTATTTTGATTGATAACCGATTTGATACCAATCATAGACATAGAGCTTACATCATTCTATATAAATCATCTGTCTGACATAGACCTCATAATGTCAATTAATTCAAACATTTTACATTTTTTATGATAATAATGTCTTTAGTTTGTAGTCAAATCAAGTCAAAGTTGTTTCAAATTTATACAGTTTATAGCTTGTTCTAAGGCCAAATGTTCTTAAATTCATTAAATATAGAATTAAGAGGACAACATATGTGTTTTATTCTTGATAAATCAATTGTTGGATGTCGATTGCAGCCAGCCATTTTTATTGATTTTTACTGAATACTTACACCACACGATATGGAGTCATCAGTTGGGAATTTCATCACAAATTTACTGCCTGCCTTTTCTTCTGAATTGTTCAAAGGTCTCACACGACATACTACTTTAATATTGCACTCAGCATCAGAGAGTGGAGGAATATCAGCCATTTTGACAGTTAGTTACAGCCAATATTTACAGTTAAATAATGGCAACAGATGGAAAATTACAGACACAGAACACTAAGAAGTATCAAATCATCATATTGTCCCTCCAATATCTCTAAATAAATTCTTAGAAAATGACGAAAACGTCCAGATTTAAGTTTTAAAAGAATCTCCGACCACAAATGACCGACTCTATATATGTGTATGTCCACAAAATGTCCAGTTATCACCTAAAATTCAACATCAAATAACCGGTGTTGTTAGAATTCTCTCTTGATTATCGGCCATATTTGATAGAATTGAACTATGGGAAATGACGTCATTTAACCTTTCGTGACCCGTCGCACCTGCATTAAAGCACAGAGAGTATTATACTCTCTGATTAAAGCTAACATGAAATACAAAAAGAGCACCGAGAAAACAAAAACGGTTTATAAAGCATAATAAACTGCATCAACCTGAGAAATACCCACTAGGTCTGTACTAGGATTGAAATAATTAAGGTTCTTTATATAGTTACCTAGAGGTCTATATAAGTATAGAGGCTTAGTAATTTTAGTAAAGCCCAATAAAGCATATTCCAGTGACACGCTTCCATGTTAAAAAGTAAATTCAAGGCGAAGTATGGCCCAGGAACCCCTAAGCAGGTCCACGGTATTCCTCCAATCTAGTTGAATTCACCACTGGTCTATTATATTCCTTAATCAACTGACGGTGTGTTGCAGTGTATGGTTACTCTTTTATTAAACATCTAAGGCCAATTTCTAATAATCTGTATTGATATAATTCATCATAGCTGCTTCCAATGTAGCCTATTGACAATCTGTTTTTAAGGTTGTTTTTTTTTTTTTGGTGTGTGTGTGTGTGTTTTTTTTTATGAATTTCTAGTGTTGTTTAGCGATATTCATATCTAGCAAAATACTGTCTTCGCATTGCATGGTGGTTATATAAGTAGACTTTTATGCAGTGACATACTGTTAAAATGGTTTAAAATATGTTTATTTTGTTCAGGCAGTGTCAACATTTTAATCAATCAAATCATTCTTCACTTTCAAAAATATTTTGAAACTGATAATACAATCCACACAAAAATAACTAGGGCCTAATATAGGGCCTAATACAATTAACCAACCAAACTATGGTATGTGATATTATGATTAAAGGGAGACAATCCAAATTTTTCCATAAAACACTAACCTACACCGGATTAAAATACAGTTTTACGCCTGGCTTTTCTGTAGCCTACATCTTTAAGGATGAGAAAACGCCATACCGACTTATTACCCGAATTTTTATGATATTTCGCCCAATTTTTTGGAACTCGCTGCCCGAAAACATAATATTATATCGATATATATATATATCCAAATAAGTAGTACCACAAGACGTTATCCAGAGTGTTCGACGAGAGTAATCTCGGAACGATTTAAAATTAATAAATAATGGAGTTCTTGTACTGATTCCACTACAAATTTGTTTCAAGGTTTTACCCTCTCGTCAGGTGGAGATAAAATGATTTTTGCTTCATGCTGTTAAGGGACGTCACGCTACACCTGACGAGAGGGTAAAACCTTGAAACAAATTTGTAGTGGAATCAGTACAAGAACTCCATTATTTATTGATATTATATATATATATAACGTAGATATACATGTATATAGAGAGTTATAGTTGCAATTGAATATTTTGAAGAAAATAATTTGGATACCCCGGTATTATTAATCTTATCTTGTTTATTATTTTAAAGCTAAACATAATAACCTAGTATAAAAGTTTATAGTCTACCTAGCAAAGTTCTGCATTTATTAGGCTATTAGTAACTTAATGCATACTATTCTGCCCGTTATTTGCAGTTCAAAAGCTAGGCCTAAACGAGTAAAATGGTAGGCTACTCTCAAAAACAGAAGCCAAGTTGACTAAGTTTAGTATGACACAACTATAGGCCTATATCATATTATATATATATATAACACGCTAGTGCAAAGTTCTATCAAATAGGTCATCTTCAGCCAATCAACTAACTCGCGTCATATATACACTTTAAATATATACACAGTTTACAAAGGAACCTCAACTTGTCAAGCAATTGTAGAAGATAATAATTGAGGATAATTGCAGGTATTATGAAACTATATGTATTTCTTCGGCAAATTTGACTATTCATTAAGACAAAACTTTGATCTAGTTTAATTTTTAACAGGGAATTGTCCCTGGATAAAATAGATAGCCATGTTCAGTTTCAATTGGTCCCGTAACCTTGACCTTTGAATCAAAAGCCACGTTTGTTTATACAGATTAGACCCCGGTCAGTAAATATACATCTAAATTAGCCCTTTGCAGCTTTTAACAGTTGACTGCAATATTTACTAGAAGAGGTGAAAGATTCGTGCCATGTTCATTATGATATGCCAACCTGAACCTATATACCAAGGGAGAGCACTGGATTTTGTATATGAGCTGTTCAGACCACTAATAAAACTTCATCGTGGAACCAGAGTCGTCTCATGGAACCAGTATCACGCGTCAAGTTCAACAATTTCATGTCATTACAACGTATTCTACCGTTTTTCAGATAATCAACCATGTCCAAAATATCAGTAGCTTCAACGAATAAAAAGGGTGCTGTCCCAGCTGTACAGTTTAATGATCCCAAAAACAATCCTATAGGAATTGTTGTCATTCAGGAATGGTGGGGTATGAATAAACAGATACAAGACATGGCATTAGATATCTCTAAACGAGGCAACTTTACTACAATTGTTCCTGACCTATATCGTGGTGAAATTGCTACTGACAATGAACACGCTGGTCATCTTATGTCTAGTCTAGATTGGCAAGGCGCAGTTCTGGACATTCAAGGATGTGCTGGACACTTAATTAAAAACGGATGTTCCAAAGTTGGAGTGATTGGTTTTTGCATGGGTGGAGCCCTGTCCTTAGCTTCAGCTGCTCTTGCCCCAGAAATCAGCGCCGCAGCGCCCTTTTATGGCATTTGTGGTGAAAATGTTGCTGATGTAACAAAGATAAAAATTCCACTGCAGTGTCATTTCGGAGATACCGATCATATTGTTGGGTTTTCGTCAAAGGCTGACCAAGACAAGTTAAAGGAAAAATTAGATGCTTCTGGAGTAAAATATGAATTCTTTAGTTATCCAGCCGGCCATGCATTCGCGAACCCTGAAAGCGATAACTATAAAGAAGAAGAAGCAGAGAAAGCCCTAAACAGAGCGACTGAATTTTTCAAGAAACACCTCGCTTGATCTTTCTTTAAAAAAATGTAAAAAAACATCTGGAAATAAATATATGTGTGCACATGTAATTCATATACCCCATATTATCTCTCAAAACTAAACCCCTTCCCGGCTTAAATTTAACTTTTAATCAATATTTAGTCGAACTTTAGAATATAATAACGGTGTTTATCTAAAAGCGATACCACCTCTTAGAATGAACAAAAAAATTAAGTTCTCAATCTTGGTCAATAAGGGTAGGCCTATATATCCATCAATTTTCCATACAATAGGTTATTTTTAAAAAACGCTTAAAATTTGAGTAAGCGTTTTACAATTATTGTATATAAACATAGTTTTCTGGATTTATCAGATTATGTAGGTAATCTGTATATATGTATTATCTGTATAATCTGAATATACTCCTATTGACCAAGTTTAAAAACTTAGATTTTTTGTTCATTCTAAGAGGTTGTATACCTTTAACAAGTCGTGTAAGTTACTACAGCTGATACTCTACAGACTGTGTCAAATTGACATTTTGGGAATTCTATCTTCCTCGAGAAACTCTGGTAGCTTTAGCCTACCAATCATAATCAATTAATATGGCATTTCCTAGCCTGACAACCAATCAGATTAAAGTAAACCCAACACTGCCATCGTTAAGTATCCTGTACGTACCATACGGTATTACATTCTAGAGTTGATAAATTCAGGCTTTTCTGAGAATATATTCTATTCTCTAAGTCTAAATGTTATTGGTTTTTACCAGGATATCGACGTTGGTTCTTGAGGATCCTGTCTACCATTTGGTAAAGACTAGTAAACCCTTCACATTGAGCTATCCATTTGAAACTTGACAGTAAGATACAAGTATGTGTCCTAAATATCCACTTCAAATTTCAACAACTTCTAAAATCAAGTTTCAAAGTTTTCAAGTGGGATATTTTTTTCGAAAAGGAAGGGTTAAATTTTCTCGAAATAATATATATTTGAAGTAATATGATTGAAGAAAGAAGAAAACTCTACCTGTGAAAAGTATAATGATGAGAAAGGTCTGGTGTCTCATGAAAGCAACGGTTAGATTGGAAAGATCGTATATACCAATGGCGTAGCCAGGTTTTCGAAACTGGTGGTGCAGTGGTTAAAATGAACCGACAAAATATATTGACATTGCGATCGGGTGGGACCCAGGCACATGGTGAGGTCCAGGGGGCGAAGCTCCCGGTAGCTCGGAGATTTTAGCTATTTAACATAATGCAGAAAAGCTAATTGAAGCTATATTATTTGATATTTATGCTTGCAGCCGGTCGGCCCCAATTCTCCAACGGCACCTTTTCAACCGACGGATATCAATAATGGGGGAGCAATTCCCCCGCCCCTCCTCTAGCTACGCCACTGGTATTATACTGTTGCTAAAGGAACTTTTTTCTTTCATAAACCTTGCAAAAATCATATTTACATTCACCCATCTGTGACTTGAGAACGACCTCTACAGCTTAAGATGAGAAGAGTGTCCAAGCCTAGATTATGTTAAACTAAGTGATACGAAAATCGAAATGGTGACAAATGAATCGTTGCATGTAGACGTATGGATTATTATATTATAGTAGTTGTGGGATACTGTATTTATTAGCAAATTCTATAACAATCTTTTTTCACCAATGCTCAATCTAAAAGTTGTTCAAATTTCATCAATATAAATTGATGTAGGATATAGTGTAAACGTTAATGTCTGTTTTGATTCGTATATCGGGTGTCTCAAAAAAAACGTCCCCAACTTTGACGCAAAGTATCTCAACTGTTGGTGAACCGATCTCTTTCAAAATTCTCACAGATTTACTTCAACATGTCTATGTCAGACCCTGAAAATATGAAAGGCATCGGACAAAAATTGTAACAAGTACTGCCTCGAACAAAATGGCATGTCATAAAATTCAATATCAGAGCAAACTTCACATTTCAACCTGTGTCTATTGTGCTTTCACCACATCGACAACCAATATTAGTCATTTTCCATCTAGAACTGCTCTCACCGATCTCATCTCCCAAAAAGCAACCTTCCTGCCTTTCAGTTCCTGTTCATCCAGTTTGTTCTGCTGTTGATGTAATGACTTCGGGCAGTATTAGATTCTCTTTATTAACAGGTGTACTGCATTTGGGTTAGAGGGGCACAATAACTGAACGGGAGCTGAAATGCAGGATGGTCGCTTCTCGAGTGCTATCTTTAGATGAGATGCGTGAGAGTTTATCAGGATGAAAAATGTTTGATATTGGTGGTTGATATGATGAAGGCACAATGAACACAAATTCAAATTTGTAATTTGCTCTGATATTGAATTTTTTGACATGCTAATCTGTTCGAGGCAGTTCTTGTACAATTTTTGTTCGATGTCCTTCATATTTTCAGGGGCTGACAAGGACATGTTGTAGTAAATCTGTGAGAAGTTTGAAAGATATCGGCTCATCAGCAGCTGGGATACTTTGCGTCAAAGTTGGGGACGTTTTTTTTGGAACACCCGATATAACTCGGTACTTATAAGGAATTGTAAACAAACAAGGGAATCTCACGATTCAGGAAATATTGTGAAATGTTTTGGACCAATCGTTTTTTAACATCTTGAATTTGAGAAGCTGACTCTTCTGTCTCTATGATTCATTAACTTTCACTTCCAGATTCTGTATCCGTCCTTAGAACGCTGTGTAGCCATAGATGAAAGAAAGGTAGGAAAGGGGGCGATGTGTGATCTGAGAATGAAAATAAATTTGATTCCTGGGCTTCTTGAAGGAATACGTTCACCATGCATTCGACCAATCAGACCCTAGTTTCAGAACCTGGATTCCTCTGTAATAGTGTTCACATATCTCCCTCGAAATCTAAGCTTTCAAAAACCTGTATATTCATAATTATCAGCGTTTGAAGTAAAACATAAGTCTTATTTTAGTGAAACTATGCCTTTTTTTTAGAAAACAGATATACAGAAAATGAAAAATAAATGTTTAGGTAGGGAAAAATTCAAAAGATTATGCGGTTTTTTCTTAGATTACTGGGGATCTCAACTTCAGAACAATGTTAACCTGGGTTTTTAACTAAACAGAAAATAGAAATCCTTGAGAATCAGAAATTGCATAATTCGTAACAAAGATGATAAAATCGTATTGATCACGACGTCAGTACAACGGAACATCCAGAAATAGGCCTACTAATAATAGAGAGAAGGATATACACTCAGGACTGCAGAAGACAAATTTAATATGTCCACTTAAAGTTTAAAGATGAAAATTACCATGATGACTTTATATTATATAAATAGCAATGACTAATTAATATTCATTTGTACAAGCAAGACAATTCCGATTATCAAATATCTCGTCTAAAAAGAATGGCAAAATAGAAACATTTGTAGGCCTATAGGCCTTGTAGAGTTTAAGGGCGTGGATTTGTCCAAAATTATGTGCTGGACGGTTTGTAGAGTCCAAGTACGACGAAGCGCCTGTTAGCGCCAGACTCGAGCTTCATCAGGAGATTCTCCCTCTAGAGAAAAAAATGGTCCAGATTTGGTGCATTCTGAACAATATTTCGGGGTAAAAGTCGGAATATCCTACTCTGATACTCATTTAATTCTTCAAGAAAACTTGCTCACCAACCAAATTATGTGGGGGACCAAGACCCTTTCGTCCCAACCTTCTGAGTTCAGAGCCCCATAACTCCACACCCTTGGTGTCTGGTCTGGTGGAGATGTCAAAGCCTTCCGGTCCTTTTGTTAAATCTTAACACTTTCAGATAGCGCATGTCTGTTGTATGATAATATTTTAATCCTCGTACCACCTGCTAATAATTGGTTTATATTTTACCTTTTATTAATTTTAATATGCATCATAATATAAGATTCAAGGTATTATGATAGTCTTAGAATGATTTTCAGTATGCAATACTACGTTTTGTACAAAAAAAAAATTGATACAAGTAGGCCTATGCAATCTGTAAAAAAACAAGATCTATTTTATGTCTGTGCATGAGTCTGTATTTTTAACTTCTGCAAAGTCTATGGTTACTACGAGGATTGATTGAAAAGGTCAT
Source organism: Lottia scabra (assembly GCA_029955415.1). Classification (NCBI taxonomy): domain Eukaryota; kingdom Metazoa; phylum Mollusca; class Gastropoda; family Lottiidae; genus Lottia; species Lottia scabra. Next base: position 7,833,217 of record JARJEI010000015.1, read on the forward strand.
AGATATCAGAAGGAGATATGTCACAGCAATGAAACTTGGTATTCGTGTATATATCAAATTTAACATTTTCTGATACTAGTTATAGCATTGTCTATTTGCTGATCAACTAATACTGGATGATTCAATTGAGAATGTGAATTTCGTAATGTCATCTATGAAGATTTATATTCAAAGCCAATCTCTCTTTAGCTGCCCAACATTGCATAGTTGATAAAGTAACAATGCAGTTCACATCAGAAAATGTTGAATCAAAATTAAACCAAGTTTCATTGCTGTGGTATAAATCTTTCCGAGTCAACTTTTCAACCCACCCTCGTACTTTGTGATTCCAATTAATATCTTTATGATAACAACAATTAATTTATCAACACACGAGTAAAAAATATCATCTGTCAGGAATGTTATTTTACTTGTTCCGTTGTATTTCACGACCAAGAGATAACACCCTCATCCGGCCATATAACCGGAAGTTAAATCAGATTCAATCCATCCTCTTTTTTTAAAGAGGAACTAACTAACGTCCTAACCTTTAAATTCCTACCATATTTTACATTTTTAATTTGTGTGTTGAATGATTATTTTTAATATGGTTAAGAATAGTTCTTAGTGTCTTTATATCTTCATTCCAAAAGAATATTCTGAACAATAACATGCGTTCAAGATGACCACAATTCTAGTCATATTGAGATCAACAAATTATATGGAACAATCTTTCACTTTGTTGTGCAAGCATCTGCAGTCATCTATGGAAAGTTGATCGAAAAAACCTGTTAGCCACCTTTTTTATTTTTTCAGAATGATCTCCATTTCTCGAAACTTCTTAATCATGTTCGCTTAGACTAGTCCATTATCAGGGGCCGCGGAGCGGGGGGCCGGGTAGTCCATCCCCCCCCCCCACCACTTTTTAATTGTTTTTTTCTTTTTCCATCAAAATATTTTTTCCGAAATCTGAAAATCGAGTGGCCGAAATCCGAGGAGTTTTAGTGGTGGGGTGAGGGTGAGAGGTGAATTTTGAAAATTTTCAACCAAGGTCTGACTGTTTTAAGGGGATTCATATCTACTGGTGATACTTGCAAAATATTGACAGAGTGCTCTCCCGTCGTGCATTGACCTATTTTTGACATTTAAATTTTGATAGAGTTTTCTACCTTAATTATGTATTTCATTTTTATTTTAATCACCCCATGGGCCCATATAGTCCATGCTCAATCTACAACTAAATTCTTTACATATTCTTATGACTTTTATTTTAAGGGTCATGCCATCGAGATGATCCCTTCCAGTTTTCTTGATGATCGGATAATTTTTTACCGAAGTCAAGTAGTGTAGCCTGTCGGCTCACTCACTACCGAGCATATTATCAAGGTTCTTGATGAAACCTTCTGAGAAAATTGCCTCCCAAAGATGAAAATTGAAAATCAACAAAATCTTAAAACATTTACCGGTACTATGAATTATTGCCCTTGTTCTCTACAAGTCACAATTCCTGATTTTGACGAAATTATTTGAGATTGTTTATTATCATCCAGAGATGAACCTTATTGAGAATCAGAAAGAAAACGTTTAATGAAGTTTATTGTCTTTTATCAACGAGTTAGATTTTTAGCTCGTAAACACTCGTACACAGGGCATAATTATTTTATAAGACTTGCTTGTTTATTATCACCCAAGAATATACCCTGATGGTTTTTATACGCCCACACATTAATGTGGGCGTATATTGTAGTCGCCCCTGTCTGTCCGTCTGTCTGTCCGTCCGTTCTCGCCAGAGCCACCTTTGGAGACTTTTTATACGTTCAAAAAGACCTTGTGCGACTTTTTTCTGCATAGGTGTTTAGTCCCATAAGAAAATTTTTTCCGGTATGTCAGTTCGGTTCCTGTGGGTCTAAGAAGCACGCATGCAAAAGTCTCATAAGAAAAGCGTCCGTCACTTTGTCCATAACAATTCTGTCGATATTCGGATGATTCCACTTTTCGTTTTGTGTCGGTATTGAAGGTATCATATACAACCATTTTTCAGCCAATGAAATTGAATGATATATCTATGGAAACGCCTATTAAAATGCCATTATCCAATGGACGCTTTTGATTTCGCGCATGCTCATATGGTGCTGGAGAATTCTGTGTAAACAACCAAAATGGCGACCATGCCGCATTGATTCAGTGAATTTTTAATCAAATTAAAATTACGTAAGTATTTTTCACAGTTTATTTATTATAGATTCACAGATGTATCAAAAATCCACGAGAATTTGGTGTTACGTTTGGATATGGATTAAAAAGGGCATTACTTCTAAAGTCCAACAAATTTTAGCACGTGGCTTACTGGCTTATAAAATTAAAAGTCGCACATGGTCATGGTCTATGGTGAATGGTCGAAGCTGCTTACCGATTTTACCTATATACCTACTACTGAAAAACTCATATATTAAATAGGCTACCGGTATTTCAATTTAGGCCTATGGTGATTAACCTATTGGTATTTTCATTTCCCTTTGAAAAAATTAAGGAATTAAAGGCCACAGAAAAATTATTAATCACAGTATAAATTAGGAGATAACATTAGTTTTTGGGGGTGCATTGCACTGGCCTTGATAGGTCTAAAATATTTTAGAAATGGAGTTTGACATCCCACATTATTAAGCTTATTCCAATGAAAGATAAACTGGAGATGAACAAGACCATGCACAGTGTACAAAAATTTTGCCAGTACAGCATCATTTGTCTACTCTTATCAATTTCCAACTGACGATGGCCTAGGTTTATTGTCCCATCCGAATGACAAGAGGATTACGTCATTATCTCAACCTCAGCTGCGATCGAACATTTGACCCAAAGGTTAGCAAATAAGTGCAAAAAGTTTCATTTGGAAATGTTGACAGTGGCTCTTGCCCCCTTCTCCTCAGTGCTTGTGTACAAAAGTTATATTGTCATTTATTGTTTTGTTTTTTTTTCAGACTGATTTGATTTAATTCTCTTAAAAAATTTTGTTTGGGCAAAATTAAAAAACACTCCAGTGTTTTGGTTGGCCAAAGTTTTACATCATGGGATGATAGCTGCAAGAGTATATACAGTACATGTATATGTGAAAAGTGATGATGCAGAGTAAGTAATATAGCTTACATAATTAAATAATCCTTCTATTTCTTTGTTAACTTATAAAAAATTTATTAAAGAGTGTAACTACTATAGTTATAGGACTTAAAGGGGAATGTTCAGCAAATTTGATGATTGATTTTGGCCTTGATGTTAATAGCCTTCCTTCAGATTTACTGGAATTGCCAAAAATTTGCACATTCCATTCCATCATACCCATACCTTAACAGTTTAATCATGCATTTTCTGTATATTATGTGTTTTCTATATAAGTCATCAAGTTTCAATTATTTTGATTGTTTACACACACTGGGGGTGAAACAATACAGTGATTTGAACTTTGATTCAACATTTGACATGCTGCTTTATTGCACAAAGCCAAAAAGCAGTATTGTAAGTGATAAGATATTAGATGTTGAAAGTTCTGAAAGTGTTTCAAACCTGGTTTTGTTAATAAGTCATTCATTGATCTTATGACAGAAAATTGTGTACTGTGTGTGACTTTTGTATTGTATTGAATCGAATAGCGAGATATTGTTTCACCCTTGTGCACATGGCTTGCCTCAGAAACTTAAAAATAGTGTTTCTTCTAAAAATTCAATGACATCACCTAAATGAAACTGAATTTTTCTAGGTTCATTGAAAACGTTGAAAATATTTTCTGAGATTTTTGGGTTTGTGACTGCTAGTGCTCACACTAGTAGTCAAATAATACAATTCAAATTTTTCCTGTTAATTATTCTAAGCCAATTTAATATTTGAATACTCATGCAGAAATTTAAGGTTTATTTTGAGAAAACCGAATGGATTATTGCCAGTAAGCTTATATCTAGAGACTGTATCAACTGTAATTTATTTTTCAGAAAAGCTTCATAAGAAAGGGATGGTTTCCACTTTGAATTGTTTTCAAGAAGATGTCAAATGGGCAACAGGTGAGAAGAAAATTTCGTTGTTATCTCCCAGAGGTTTGATACTTTTAGTCTCAAATGCACAAGTATTGTTTTATCTGAAATTGTGATGCTACATTACTCTGTAAGTCATGAATAATGAAAGTTTCTAAGGAAGAAAAGTGAATAGTCATTCATATTGAAAATAAATGATGGTCCTGAAGCTTTGCATTTTGAGAATCATTTGATATTTTGAATTCTTTAAGTAGACAAATTCTGTAGTTCTTCACCTGCATGACATTGGCTCTCTCCAAATAGTTTCATTTGTGTAAAAAGTTGAGTTGTTAACTCTATTTCATTTTGATTCAGTCTTATTGTGTGGAAGTTTTCTGTCATGGCCACTGTCTTCTGTCCACAATTGCATGCATACAAGATAACAGATCTTAATTCTGACATGGAAAAAGGGACTTTTGGGACAATAAACCTGGGCTCTGTGCACTGAGAAGCCACAATATTCTTATCCGATTTATTGAAACTTGGTATGATACTGATTCTATTTAATGGTGCCTTTTCATATTAATTTTTGCCTTTAAAACTTGCTTCTTAAGAAGATAGAATGAAGTTTTTAACCGATTTGATTGAAAATTGGTATATGTATGTTATATAAAAAGGTAGTAGTATTACACGTCCTTAATTAACTCGTTAATAAGCTAATTACAACAAGGATTTCCTCTTTAGTACCCTAAATTGTCATACAAAAGAGGATGGTTCAATTTCGGCGTATCTGCTATGGAATTCTCTTTTAACCCTTGTCAGTGATGCAGGACAGAAGACTGGCAAGGAAACCATGTATAGTCTTTCAGTTATTCTGTTATTTTTTGGAAATTACCTCATTGAAGATGGGGTGTGTTGTGTTCTTAATTATCAAACTCATTACATCTGGAATCTACAAAATATTCGTATACAATAAAACTAGAATTGTTTTGATGGGACTTTGAATTGCGTCTAAAATTTAAAATAATTTTGACATTTGAAACAATTGACCATTCATATCGATATGATTTGTTTTGTTTTTCTCTTCAGTTGTAATGTTAGAAAGAAATTAGGAAGAAGGAAAATCTGGAGATGTAGAAATGATTCCTGCCGAAATTATATATTTCTGAAGTAACTGGTAAACGTAAACTACTTGAAGATGAGACCAAACCAATAGCAAAGAAAGCTAAAAAAAAAGAGTACGATAAACTGAAGAACAAACAAATGAACTGTTTAAATATTTTTCTTCTTACTTGATATCAAAAACCGTGCCACGAAAGGCAGAATGCGTAAAAATTCTTTAAAAAAGTGAACATTTAAAAATCGAAGCATTATACAGATATCATTTAAAAAATATCTAATATAAATCACAAATAACATCTTGTTTAGCCTACTCAGCTCCAAATTGTCTTTAGCCTTTTAGTCTTTAGCACAGAAAAATGCCTTGATCTGCAAAATTGAAATGACCTTACAAAAGTATATTTATATGAGAAGGCTTATTAGTGTCCAATTATGTCTAAGATCATACTGACTAAAAAAATATTTTCTCAAACATAGATTTTCTCATTTTTTGTGTCAAATACTTCCAAAATCCAAGGATCTGGGGTGGGGTGGGGTATTCAGCATACCATTCTCTGTGTAATAGTTCTTCAGAAAATTATTACCAATTACTTAAGTGAATAAATATATGCATGAAGGTTCCCCATGGATAGAGAATGAGTTTGATGTTTTGACTAGGCACACAGATGTATGGACGTGGGGTTGGGGAATGTTGTCAACTACTTAACTACTCCATAACCGAACACAGAAGTCCCAGAAGACTAGCAAGTCATTACACACAGCTTATGCGTCTGGGGTCCCCCCCCCTCCCTCTTAATAGAAAGTTGAATAATAGACCACTGGAACATTTCTTTCACCCTCAGACCAGAATATTACTCTAAAACATACTAAATTGCATATGGAAATAAACATATAAACAATTTTCAGTCTGAAATGGAAAGTATGTGTTGGGCGAAGTGAAGTGGTAAAAAGTTTGTCTATTTACCACGGGCTGTGGTGAGATTATCTCGTTAAGCCACGAAAGAATAGAAAAGATAGTTTATAGTCCCATATAGCGGAAAAGTCTCATAAAGTTTATAGTCCCATATAGCAGAAAAGTCTCATAAGATTTTCACTTTATCTTGACTGGTGATGACAGTCCCATATACTACTGTAGGGATATTTTAAATACACCGTGTGGCCAAAGGGCAGATAATTGAACAGATAGTCCCATAAAGACAGAAAGAGTAAAATCCTATTGGTTATGCATAAGCCAAAATACGAAGAACAGAAATAGTCTCATAAAGTATAAAAGTCTCATATGATGAAAGACCCACATGAATGTGTCAACCACGAAAGATTAAAAAAATAAATAACATGGCGTCCCAAATTATAGTCCCATATAGTGGAAAAGTCTCATAAAGTTTATAGTCCCATAAAGTGGAAAAGTCTCATAAGATTTTCACTTTATCTTGACTAGTTATGAAAGTCCCATATACTACTGTAGGGATGTTTTAAATACACCGTGTGACCAAAGGGCAGATAATTGAACAGTAAGTCACATACAGACAGAAAGAGTAAAATCCAATGGGTTATGCATAAGCCAAAATACGAAGAACAGAAATAGTCGCATAAAGTATAAAAGTCTCATATGATGAAAGACCCACATGCATGTGTGAGCCACGAAAGAATAAACAAAATAACATGGCGTCCCAAATTATAGTCCCATATAGCGGAAAAGTCTCATAAAAGTGGTCGGCTAGTCTGTCTATTTACCACGGGCTGTGGTGAGATTTTCTCGTTAAGCCACGAAAGAATAAAAAAGAAAGTTTATAGTCCCATATAGCTGAAAAGTCTCATAAGATTTCCATTTTATCTTGCCTATCTATGAAAGTCCCATATACTACTGTAGGGATGTTTTAAATACATCTTGTGGCCAAAGGGCAGATAATTGAACAGATAGTCCCATAAAGACAGAAAGAGTAAAATCCTATTGGTTATGCATAAGCCAAAATACAAAGAACAGAAATAGTCGCATACAGTAGAAAGTCCCGTATGATGAAAGACCCACATGCATGTGTGAGAATGTTTTTATTGAACCCTGTGGTCTAGGGGGAGATAATTTTTCTGACATGACTGTTCGTGAAAATAGTCCCAAATGCATTCATATAACATTGGAAATAAAGTCTCGGAAAACTTAAAGTCTCATAAACGCTAGGTTGGGACAATAGTCCCCTTATGCGTATTGTAAGAAAAAGTCACAAAGGAAAAAAGTAATCGAAGGTGTCATTCGTAAGAAACGATAAAAAGTTTCACAAGAAAAATCCCATAAGAAAAGGTTGCATATTGTAGCATTCGTGCGTCCGTCCGTCCGTCCGCCTGTCTGTCCACAATTGTTGTGGACACGATAGAGAGCTGGTTTCTTGATGGATTTTGATGAAACTTGCTGTGAGTGTTTGTTATCACCCAAGGATGAACCCTATTGAAAATCAGACTAATCAAAAAATATTTCATGAGTTATTGCCCTTGCTTTTGAAAATATGTTGTGGACACTATAGAGAGCTGGTTTCTTAATGGATTTTGATGAAACTTGGTATGAGTGTTTGTATTGACCGTGGGATAAACCCTATTGAAAATCAGAAACATCGAAAAATATGTGATGAGTTATTGCCCTTGTTCTTTAAAACGCGTTAATTTTTCAGCCTTTAACAAAGTTGTGGACACGATAGAGAGCTGGTTTCTAGATGGATTTTGATGAAACTTGCTGTGAGTGTTCATAAACACCCAAGGATGAACCCTATTGAAAATCAGACTAATCAAAAAATATTTCATGGGTTATTTCCCTTGCTTTTGAAAATATGTTGTGGACACGATAGAGAGCAGGTTTCTTGGTGGATTTTGAGGAAACTTGGTATGAGTGTTCATAATCACCCAAGAATGAACCCTATTGAAAATCTGATTAATCAAAAAATATTTCATGGGTTATTGCCCTTGCTTTTGAAAATATGTTGTGGACTCAATAGAGGAGTTGGTTTTTTGATGGATTTCGATTAAACTTGGTGTGAATGTTTGCAATCATCCATGGATAAACCTTTTTGAAATTCAGAAAGATCAAAACAATATTTAACATAATAAGGTTATTGTCCTTGATTTTAGAGAAAATGTCATTCTCAGAATCTTTCATTTACTGACAACTCTTGTCAACACCCCGGACGAATTGGCTGCCATTATAAAAGTGGGCGTATTACGATGGCCATCGCTATTTTTGATAAATATAAAAATTAGTTCCCTTGAAAATTAAACTTTAACTTTCTGACGTATTATCATTAAGCAGCAGTTGTGCCAAGCAAGGTATGCTTACTCTTGTAGACACCTTTTCATATTGAAATATTTACTCATTGATTGACATATTCCTCAAATAAAAAGTTTGTTAGTTGCTAGCCTGCTACTGTGTTTACATAGATACGGGATTTGTTTTGCTATTGGATCGTTTGCGTTTGGGTTTTATCATGATAAATTTATGTTCTTTTTCAAACAAAGCTGAAAGTAGGTGTATGTTACTCTGCCTGACATGCTATATTATAAATATAAAATTAATTCCCTCGGGTTTTTTATTATTCTTAGTTTTAATGTTAATGGCTGATGGGATTCCCGGTTTGTATTCAAGTTATCAATCATAATTATCATAAGATTAACTGGGATTATTCGATACATCATTACATTTATTAGACTGTTCTATTTTCAATTATCGGGGTTTCCAGTAAAGATAAATTCTGGGGAACGATGTTCTCAAGTGTTCCAATGTTTCTAGGAATTTTTGAAGGAACGTTTTTGATGCTGTTCCACTTAAAATTTCATCCATCAACAAGAAGTTAAAAGATAAATAACCAGACTACCCCGTGCTAAAAACAGAAAGACCTGCCAATTGGGGTAACAAAATGACAGAGAAACCCTGTTCTCTTGGTAAAATGATTAAGAGAACCTGTTCTCTGGGTAAACCTTACTGCTATTAAAATGATAGAGAGAACCTGTTATCTTGGTAAACCTTACTGCCATTAACATGATAGAGAGAACCTGTTCTCTTGGTAAACCTTACTGCTATTAAAATGATAGAGAAAACCTGTTCTCTTGGTAAACCTTACTGCTATTAAAATGATAGAGAGAACCTGTTATCTTGGTAAACCTTACTGCTATTAAAATGGTAGAGAGAACCTGTTCTCTGGGTAAACCTTACTGTCGTTAAAAGGATAGAGAAAACCTGTTATCTTGGTAAACCTTACTGCTATTAAAATGATAGAGAAAACCTGTTATCTTGGTAAACCTCACTGATATTAAAATGATAGAGAGAACCTGTTATCTTGGTAAATCTTACTGATAATAATATGATAGAGAGAATATGTTGTCTTGGTAAACCTTACTGTTATTAAAATGATAGAGAGAACCTGTTCTCTTGGTAAACCTTACTGCTATTAAAATGATAGAGAGAATATGTTATCTTGGTAAACCTTACTGATATTAAAATGATAGAGAGAACCTGTTCTCTTGGTAAACCTTACTGCTATTAAAATGATAGAGAGAATATGTTATCTTGGTAAACCTTAATAATATTAAAATGATAGATAGAACCTGTTCTCTTGGTAAACCTTACTGTTATTAAAATGACAGAGAGAACCTGTTGTCTTGGTAAACTTTACTGTTATTAAAATGATAGAGAGAATATATTGTCTTGGAAAACCTTACTGCTATTAAAATGATAGAGAGAACCTGTTATCTTGGTAAACCTTACTGCTATTAAAATGATAGAGAGAATCTGTTTTCTTGGTAAACCTTACTGTTATTAAAATGATAGAGAGAACCTGTTATCTTGGTAAACCTTACTGCTATTAAAATGATAGAGAATCTGTTATCTTGATAAACCTCACTGATATTAAAATGATAGAGAATCTGTTATCTTGATAAACCTTACTGATATTAAAATGATAGAGAGAACCTGTTATCTTGGTAAACCTTACTGCTATTAAAATGATAGAGAGAATCTGTTATCTTGGTAAACCTTACTGATATTAAAATGATAGAGAGAACGGTAAACCTTACTGCTATTAAAATGATAGAGAATCTGTTATCTTGGTAAACCTTACTGTTATTAAAATGATAGAGAATCTGTTATCTTGGTAAACCTTACTGCTATTAAAATGATAGAGAGAACCTGTTGTCTTGGTAAACCTTACTGTTATTAAAATGATAGAGAGAACCTGTTATCTTGGTAAACCTTACTGCTATTAAAATGATAGAGAGAATCTGTCATCTTGGTAAACCTTACTGATATTAAAATGATAGAGAGAACGGTAAACCTTACTGCTATTAAAATGATAGAGAGAACCTGTTATCTTGGTAAACCTTACTGATATTAAAATGATAGAGACAACCTGTTTTCTTGGTAAACCTTACTGATATTAAAATGATAAAGAGAATCTGTTATCCTGGTAAACTTTACTGATATTAAAATGATAGAGAACCTGTTCTCTTGGTAAACCTTACTGTTATTAAAATGATAGAGAGAACCTGTTATCTTGGTAAACCTTACTGCTATTAAAATGATAGAGAATCTGTTATCTTGATAAACCTCACTGATATTAAAATGATAGAGAATCTGTTATCTTGATAAACCTTACTGATATTAAAATGATAGAGAGAACCTGTTATCTTGGTAAACCTTACTGCTATTAAAATGATAGAGAGAATCTGTTATCTTGGTAAACCTTACTGATATTAAAATGATAGAGAGAACGGTAAACCTTACTGCTATTAAAATGATAGAGAATCTGTTATCTTGGTAAACCTTACTGTTATTAAAATGATAGAGAATCTGTTATCTTGGTAAACCTTACTGCTATTAAAATGATAGAGAGAACCTGTTGTCTTGGTAAACCTTACTGTTATTAAAATGATAGAGAGAACCTGTTATCTTGGTAAACCTTACTGCTATTAAAATGATAGAGAGAACCTGTTGTCTTGGTAAACCTTACTGTTATTAAAATGATAGAGAGAACCTGTTATCTTGGTAAACCTTACTGCTATTAAAATGATAGAGAGAACCTGTTGTCTTGGTAAACCTTACTGCTATTAAAATGATAGAGAATCTGTTATCTTGATAACCTTACTGCTATTAAAATGATAGAGAATCTGTTATCTTGATAAACCTTACTGCTATTAAAATGATAGAGAGAATCTTTTGTCTTGATAAACCTTACTGCTATTAAAATGATAGAGAATCTGTTATCTTGATAAACCTTACTGATATTAAAATGATCGAGAATCTGTTATCTTGATAACCTTACTGCTATTAAAATGATAGAGAATCTGTTATCTTGATAACCTTACTGCTGTTAAAATGATAGGGAATATGTTATCTTGGTAAACCTTACTGATATTAAAATGATAGAGAGAATCTGTTGTCTTGATAACCTTACTGCTATTAAAATGATAGAGAATCTGTTATCTTGATAAACCTTACTGATATTAAAATGATCGAGAATCTGTTATCTTGATAACCTTACTGCTATTAAAATGATAGAGAATCTGTTATCTTGATAACCTTACTGCTATTAAAATGATAGAGAATCTGTTATCTTGGTAAACCTTACTGTTATTAAAATGATAGAGAGAACCTGTTCTTTTGGTAAACCTTACTGCTATTAAAATGATAGAGAATCTGTTATCTTGATAAACCTTACTGATATTAAAATGATCGAGAATCTGTTATCTTGATAAACCTTACTACGATATCCAACAACAATCATGTCATCACCAATGTTTCTGAGGAATTTCGAGAATTGTGATCGCTTCCTGTTATTGGTTACGAATGTAATTTCCAATAAAGTATCATAATTTTCTATATCATCGGTTTTTAATACAGTTTTAGATTTCCCATCGTAAAATGTACATATATCCTTGAATTAAAAAGAGTCTTTAAAAGCAGTTTGCTGGTCATTTGGATTTTTTGGTGCATCACTAGAACGCCTGTAGAAATTTTGAAAATGTTTACACGAAGTCTGAATTAAATTAATAGATTAATAGATATCAACAATATCTTGGGTTATTTATATTGATATACAATGATTATGATGAAAATATATTATATTATGTAACTTGTGAAGTTCATGATATCTTCAAAGTTTTTGTACAAATGTATTATACATTGGATTGATAAAATAATTGTGTATTTTAGATACATTACTACTAGCATTTAAATTGATAATTCGAAACTATGCTCCTTTAAAGGTTATATTTTGAGAACACCAGAACATGATATGTACCGTCTTGAAATTATTTTAGCCGAAACACCTCCGGTTTGAATAACGTATGTCATCCTCGTTTTCATTGGTCATTAATTAGCTTAAATTTTCTCATCAGAACAGTTGTGTTTCTAAGAATAACTTTTATAATTCCCCCCAAATGTGTTACTAACACTTCCATTCAAATCGAAAATTTACTAATATTCTTAAAATAGATTGATGCTAAGTTATATAAGAATGTTTTGTATTAGTATTCAGTATAAGTTTTCAAGGACCCGTTTCTAGTTAAAATTCTGTAGTGTTTATCAGAAATTTGTTCAAGTGCCAAATTATAAACAACGTGTAGTGCCTAGTTATAGCTATAAAGAAACATCAGTGCTATTTATCTGCATTAATATGTAAGTATATTTCTATGTCAGATGTTAAGCTATATGTCTGTTTTATTTCTAGAATAGGAATTCTATATTATTGAGTATCTAAGTGGTTTGATAATCAACACCTGTCGTTTGTGAACTTAACATTTAAAAATTCAATATAAATCGAACGAAAATTATTTAATTCACGTCTTGCTAGTAACGTCGCAAAAAAAAAAAAAAGACTTGAATTTTCGTCAGATTAACATTTATTCCATTTAGTCTTATTGATCTAAATAATTCATCTATTAATCAATTGAGCAATTTATTCTCGAAAACCTAATTAGTGATGAATTTATTCTCGAAAACCTAACCAATGGTCAATATATTCTCGATAAACTAACCAGTGATCAATTTATTATCATAGCTTAACCAGCGTTCCATTTATTATCGATAACTTAAACTAACCAGTGATCTATTTATACTCGGAAAAGACCTAACCAAAGATCAAGTTATTCTCCATAACTTAACCAACGTTCCATTTATTCTCGATAACCTAAACAGCGTTCCATTATTTCTCGATAACCTAAGCAGCGTTCCATTATTTCTCGGTAATTTAATCAGTGATCATTTATTATAACCTAACCTAATCTTTTTATCCGTTGATACATTTATGTTCGTCAACCAAACCATTGATACATTCATGTTCGTCAACCTTACGATTAGTAAATTTCTTTTTCGTCAACCTTACCAGCTATAAATTTCAGTCGGTTCATTCCCATGAGCTTTCAGACTTTTACTCTGTCAATTCCGATAACATGGACATAATACCCCAAAACACCTGTTTTTCCTACACGTGCTTGATTTGTTTTTTTACCTTCTTTCATGTTCTTTGAATGGTATTTGAAGAGAATCATATCTGGTTCCAATTCAAGACATCTCGTAAATATTAGTTCAATTATCGGGGAATATTATAAAGTCAGATGCCAATATTTATCAATAGTGATAGTGAACTTGTATGTTTGAAATATATCCAGAATTCCATCCGTGTTTTAAAGAGGCTAAATTTTAAAGTCTCGGTAGATGCTAAGTGCTTCAAAACTTTTATCCGCCACAAAATAATTAGTGTATTTTCGAATTCAATCTGGATTTATCCATGAAGTTTATCCCTTACAGTTATCAGAAATTATCAGTTAGATTTTTTTCTAGCATTATTTTGGTTAACCACCTATGAACAATTTGATATTTAACATATTTAGAACTTCAAGTGGTCCATTATCTCTGAAAGTGTTTATCATGAGTTACTAGAACCACCCTGCTGTTAAATGGTTTCAATTTAATTTGAGATTTTGCTACAAACAAGCTTCATTTTGTAAAAAATAAGACAGGTTATTCACATAAATTTAAGCTGCAAATTGATGTATTCAAGGGCGTGAATGAAAGAGGGGGAAGGGGAGAGATCCTTAGGTTTCCCCATAATGTGATAGTTACCAAAGATCGTGCGAATAATTTTACTTTTTAAGCTTTATCGATGTAAATTTTTAACTGTGCAGTCCATTTTTAAAACAATCTTCATCGCTTGAAAACAATATGAGCTTACAATCCATTTTACTCCATTTTCTACCGCCTTTAAAATTCAGAATGTTTAGATTTATGGAGAAAAACATCTTTCAAGTACAAGCTATGTTAATAAACGATCAAGTTTGACATGCCTCGGCAACATACTGGAATCTGTATATCTGATAGTAAATTCACTTCTCATGTTACAGTCAATGTCCATTATAAATCAGGAATTTCGAAGGATGGGTACTATTGTTTATAAAGTGAACATTCATTGATTTCCGTGTTTAAAATATTATATACTTCATAATTTTGTAATTTTGGATCTTAAAAGAAGAACTATTGAAGCTGAGGTGAGAGTTATATTTGATAATGTTTGTAAGGCAGGCTACAATTTGTTTTTGGTATTTTTGTGGTTTTTGTCATTTCGTTAAAAAAAAAACTCATATTAAATTCTAAATATGCTCCGAGACCGAACAGCGAATCAATTACATATGACAAACGTTATAATTCGAAATATTTAAAAAGGGTCGATCCGATCAAATATAGCAAAATGTAATGGTTTTTGATAAACATGTCAGACTAAATATGTTCCAATTTCTTTGGCCTTGACCGTCTAAATTATTTTTATCCATGTTATCGTTAACGTCGTTTACCATTTATAACAGTTATGACAGTTGATTAGAAGTTGTTGCATACTGTCTTCAAGATGGTTTGTCAATATGTACAAAGGGGCGTAGAGGGTTCGTGAAAATCTATAGAAAAGAAATAGCTTTCTAATTGTATTGTAAATTCTGTGCTATAAAAACTGATACGAGCTCAATAGATTGATTGTGATTTGGGGTAAGAAATCAGAGATATAGATATGCCTCGGCAGGATTAAGCTTAGAATTGCAAATCACATTGACATCGACTTTTTTCTTGAATTTAGAAGGACTCTAGCTACAGTTGATAGCTTTGGATGTGGGTTTATTGTACGTGGTCGGAAAACCCATTGATGCTGTGATCGAATACTTATATATAGATATTTACGCAACAACATACTTAGACGTGCACTCGATTGTAAGTCTAGAGTTTTTCCCGTTCGCTTCGTGTCATGTGATGGCAAGTCAAGGCCAACAGCTGCCTGTTACATATTTTAAATCTATTTAATCTTTAAAGAGTACTACATATTGATAAACATTATATAATTAGTTAAACGATTTTAAAAGCCTGCTACAGATTTGAAAGACATAAACCAGTAACATTAGTCACTACACGCACAACGGTCGTATTTGGGGTACTACCATGTTCCTTTAGCAACGGCTATCATTTCATTTCATTACATTAATCCGTTGCTATCATGATAAAACATTCTCGTCATTAATTTTGATTGGTCGAACGATTATTGTTCGACCAGTTATATTCCTTGTAACAAATTATTGCGGGAAAACTTTCGAATGACCAGAAGTCAGATTTTTATAGCAAATTTACCTTGTGATAATCGAATCTCAACGGTCATAAATTGAATGTGACGTAGTGTTTTTAAAACGAGGTTATTAGTTGTTAATGACGAGAAAACCCCGATAATGCCAATGTCTAACGTTGCTGAAGGAACATGGGGTACTACAAGCATTGAAAATGAATGCCCACTTTATCGTTAAGAAGTTAAGAAGCGAATGATAAGATAAGTTACTAAGCAAAAGCCAAACGTTGTTAATTTAAGCAAAAAATAAGCGAACAGCGATACATTTAATTTTAATGTCATGATAACTTTTGTGCACATTAATACAAAACGGGATATGAAAAGGCTTATACTAATTCAATGCATTGAAAAGAGAATGACCATCCTATGAATCCAATTATTAGATAATATTTTTTTAACATCCGTTATATTATATGTGTATTTTCAACTTTTTATCTTGACATATATTTCCGGTGTCTACAATGACTAATTCTCATCCTTAAGGCGGGGGGATTTATTTAATATATAAAATTACCCAGGATTTAAAATTTTAGGATATAAATAATAATTATGAAGTAAGAAAACCCCAAACACAGATGAAAATTCGTCATAGTTGATCGATTGAATAACGATTTTATATCTTTACCATATGTGATATAGACCCCTAGACTAACTTAATAATTATAAATTTCTTATAGGTTCATGTAGAGAACTTGTTTTAATATTGTTTCGTCTTACAAGATTTATCATTAGGTATTCTTTAACACAGAGGAAGATTGATTCTTATATTTTCAGTATTTTCACACATTTTCACCAAAAAAAGAAATGATACAACATGTATTTAAAGACTATTTAGTCATAATTAATATATTTAACCTTTAACTTGCACTTTGTTTCATTATAAATCTCTACTTTAATTGTGACCTAGGCCGGTGCCTTTATGAGACTATGTTCTCATCACCACCTAACACATACTAATATCAAGTAGCAACCATTCTCTACCCACTACAGTACTAGGCTACATTAAATAGTTGAATCACGACTTGTAACTTGTACGTCTTGATGCTCTAACGGAAAAAGACTCATATCTTACACAATGTGCTGTGAAGTACATCTAATCCCGATCTCAATGATTTCAAATTCCGTTATGCATGGCGGAGTCTCAAGAAAGGCGAGTTGTCATGTGACAATGGATGGATAGAAAGACTCAAATTTAGACAGTAAGCTGTCAACACTACTAATTATAATAGCTAAAAAAAAATCCCAAGACTAAAGATATGAATAACCGACCGGATATGTTCGTGTGTATCTTTAACGACCTTTCCATATTATACACTTTCAACTGGTAAATTCTTAATAAATGACATTCATAAAAGAACAACATAATTAATTCTAGGAATGTTGCCGAATCATCCGAAATGGGAGAAATACATCCGGATTTCCGTTCTTGTTCGTCATCTATTAGAAATATTGACGTTTATAAAAAAAAAAGGGAATTACTAAGCATGTCTTCAATAAGGTACAGGTTATGCCATTCGAATACCAAAATCAAACGACATCGGAAACTTCAAGGAGCAAATTAGCTACAACATTCTGATTTGGAAATTTGAAATAAAATTTAAAAAAATAAAAATATTCAAATTTTGGTGGACAATTCAAGATGAAATTGAGTAGCCATAAGGCCAGTGCACGATTTTTTGACGACGATTATATTATCTGCGTCGAAATAATGGCCAATGTGCGTTGGTTTACGACAGCACTACGACAAAATCGGGAGATGTTTGACATGTCAAATCGAAAAACGTCTTGACGTGGTTTATCGGTACCTTTCAGGATCCAATTCAACCAATATAGTATTACAGGTATATATTGGGCGCCATATTGTTAACGATAGAATCTCTGAAAACAACCTTTAGAAATGTCCCAGTCGCGATAATAAGTCGGTAAATGTGCTTTGACTGCACGATCCGATAATTTGACGCCTTCAAAAAATCGTAGGTAGTTTAATCGTAATTGTTAAATGTGCGCCGGCCTTTACGGTCTCATAATCTGGGAGGTTAACTGGCATAGCTCAATGTTATTGTATGCATGTCGTGAACTGACATTTAATATTCGTCTAGTCATTTGTAATATAGGTATCAAAACAACCTGTAAATACTAATTTTGATTTCTAATTTTAGATAAGAGAAATATGAAAGGCCAGTTGATAGATATAGTTTTATTATTATGTACATACGTCCAGGTGACATACAGTCGACCATTACAAATAAACAACTTTTACCAGTTTTGGAAGACGGTGGACAAGCAGTCTATACCTCAGACTAAAGCTTTGCAGAAATTATTATCTTTGACAATAGAATCCTTTGTAAGTTCTCTTTATATTTTACAGTTTGAAATCTTTTTGCATCCGTTTTCTACTGGATTAAATGTATATTTTACCTGACCGTTGAAAACTCCGAATTCAATGTAATGATACTGGTTTCGATGTGATCTATCTTGGGATTTCTGACATCACTGAGCCTGAATATTGTTGAATACTATTAATGCTCATAAACAAAAAAATACAAAGTTATTATTTGATTATTTCAGTGTGCAACAGACGAAATCCTTGAATCCATTCCAATAAACGTTCCCTGTGATGACTATATTCAAACATTATCAACAGAACTGTCTCTTCCAGTAACAGACGCTAAACATAAAAACAATCCTGACAAGTTTATGAAGGTACTGTTAATATAAATACTACAGAGCACATTATAAACAATGTAACCACTTCAGTCTATGTTAAAGGGGTTGTAAAGCGTATTTCTAAACTTGTATGTGTATCGGGGACACTGATAGCATCAATTTGCGCCATTCCAATTTCCATTCCGACGTCTGTGGTTCTTGCAATTCCACTAAAACTAACGCGTTTTATCTGCATAGATATCAATAGTACCGGTAGATAGATCACTTTCAATGACGGCATAAAACGGAATTACATGAACCACAAGAACTTGAAATGGCGCAAATTGATCCTATCAGTGTCCATGATACACATACAAAGTTTAGAAATACGCTTTACAATGAAAATAACTTTTTTTTACATCTATTGGACTAATGAGGACGGTCATAATGTGTATAAGTCTGCTCTTATTTTTGACTTACAACTGTCGGGAAATCTTTACTATGCGCAGTCTGTAGCACGGGAGGTCTTGTTTTATTCATCCGAACTAGACGGTTTTTCCAAGTCAGCAACCTGCATCACTGACAGTGGGATACTCAGTTGAAAAATCGGAAGGTATCATACCGACCCATCACTACACCCACCCCCCCCCCCCCCCCGCCCCTCCCTGCCTACAGCTGATATACTTCTTGTCCCCTGAACAATCAAGTGTGGCTATAAGGCTTTCTCCAAGGAGGAAGAATCAATCTACAATCTGTATTTATAATATATAACAATTTTGTTCTCCCTCTCCACCTTTATTCGGCCCATTGTCAACAATATAGAAGGCTGGTACATTTACAATACCTTCTCGAATGTATTTCCATTCTTCAATTATATTCACTTTTAATTTTAGGCATTAGTTAAAAATACAGTGAAAAATTTGAATGTTTATGTGGAGTTAGTCCAATTACTAGCTGAGGAATATAATAAATCTGGTGAAAAATGCCAAGATGAAATTTGTATACGGTTGAATTCTTTGAGCTCTAACTTAAGGAAATTAACACTGTCCATAGCAATCAAGGTAAGACGATAGCTCTACAATCATATAGAATCTTGCAAGATGCAGAGAGCATTGTGTCATATTTCCCTGTGAAAGTCACAAATTAATGTGTTATAATAAAGCAATGGGACATGGGTTTGAGGGACTATATAACAGTAATGTTACTGCAAACAGTGCTGTTTCGACCTTCTGGGCCTCATCAGTGCAGTGCTGATACTGGAGTTGAGGTTTGGCTATATAGCCACCTCAGATGATCCCAAATTATGTGATACCATCGCACCATGCCAGAGTGCTCAAACTAGCAAGCTAGTGGGCTACGCATAACGCTATGTTATAAAGTTAGCAGAATAAAATGTGTAAGCTGAGTTTGATAGCATCTTACAGCGTATAAACACTATAGAGTCTTGTCCCTTTATTGACAATTTCATATACATGCAACCAATTTTAGTTTGTAATAATTTCATATAAGAAAAAACTTGCTTCTTTATTTCATTTATAGAACAAAATTTAAGATTGTATTTAAAAAAAAAAAATTCTTTTCAGACGAAACAGTATTTCCACATAAAAAATGTGAAGAACCAAGCTGGAAAAGCTTTAAGTATAAAACAGAAAAGTCAAGTGGAGAAAGTAGCTATTTTATATGGTTTATTTACGCAGCTGAAAGAAGCCGAATCTGCCCTGGAATTCATTGTAAAAAGTACTTGGGATGTCCACATACGACAGCTGACTAACTTTAAAAAGAATAAGAAAAGACGAGAATTAGCACGAAAAGGACTCAATTTAGGATTATAAATTACCAGCGAGAAGTGTTTGGTTTTGGTATGTAAGGATTTACATATTCAAGTCAAACGATCACATACATTGTGGCACCTCAATATCTGCTTTTTCGGGCTTCCGTAATGATTTTTAGGATTCGAAATTTGCATTAGAACGAGCTGTGTATTTTGACAGTTTGTGATTGGATTCGTATCTAATGTTCGAATTTTTCGAATTATAATGTTAAATTTTCTAGTAAATGTTTCTAATGCAAGACA
Organism: Lottia scabra; assembly: GCA_029955415.1. Classification (NCBI taxonomy): domain Eukaryota; kingdom Metazoa; phylum Mollusca; class Gastropoda; family Lottiidae; genus Lottia; species Lottia scabra. Next base: position 7,853,664 of record JARJEI010000015.1, read on the forward strand.
TTAAAGGGATTGTAAAGAATGGCACAAAATGATGCTATCAGTGTCCTTGATCCGCATACAAAGTTTAGAAAACCTCTTTACAATAACCATTAAGTCGAATTTAAAGGTTTTAGCTTTTTTTGCAATCAGATTATTCGCTAATTTCTAGTATTGATTACCTCTTCCAGCATTAATTATTATACATGTACTGCTATTGTTATCTTCTTTGGTCTTTATTCATTAATCTAGATATTTTGAAACTTCTAGCATTAAAAATGATTTTTAAAAACACCAACGTTAAAGCATTTCTGTGATATCATTATGTATTATATTCATATATTTTATTTATTCCATGACAATGACATTACGATTTTGTCTCTGTAATGCAATATCCTTCATTATTCAGTTTATATTTTATTTTGTTATTTTACAGTTGAAAAAAGGCATTTATATAAAAGTATAGTCCTTCCGCTTTGAAAAAAGTATGGCGCATTCTCACTATCTATCTATATATTTTGATAACACTTTAAGGTTTATCAAGGATTTTTTTGCATATCCGGGTATTAGTCAAAACACTTTGGTTCGAGAAAGAATAAGTAATATTATATATATTATGTTTTTACTTATCCTATTTAAAAAAAAAAGTATGATATTGTCATGTATTTATTGTTTTGAATCTTTCTTGGATAAGCACAGATATCTTTGCTCGCCCAAAGTTAATAACAGTCACGTGACTTTTAATTACACATCACAAAAGTTTAAGGGATAAATATTTAACATTCATAGACTTTTTATTTATTTATCTATCATAGGTCAGTAAATAACGAACTAGGAGCATTTATCCCTTAAAGTGATGAGGAACGTAGACACTGAGTGTCTTTAAGAATGAAATATTTTATCTTTATTATAGTTTTATTATTATTTATTGTTTATAGCATAATGGCCCTGCAATCAAAATACATGTTCTATTTCTTACTTATGCTATAGTATTAACCCACGGCGTATGTATAAATGTTCATTAATACTGCACCCATTTATATATTATGGCGATGAATTACAATACAGGTTAAAAGTTCTAACGGAACAACATCCAAGGTTTCATAGTAGGTCTACTCCTTTATGTTTTATGTCTCAAATACTCCATTTCATGAATTGTATATTTTGGTATTCATTTATTGATTGTATATTTTTGTATTTTTTGCCTTTTGGCTTCAAATATATAATGTCTCAAATATATACTACTTTGTTTTCATTCATGTCATATATGTATACTTTACGGTTTCAGTGGAATCAAATGAATTATGAGCAAAAATGGGCAAAGTACTGTAGTTTCATGACTATGAAAACCAGAATATTGAAGCATTGTGACAAACTACAATTATTTATCACCAGCATGATTACATTTTATAGAAAAATATAATACATTATGGAGACCTGCATACATATTGTTTATATAATATGTAATATAATATTAATTACATTTTACTGTCACATATGTCTTGTCACAAATGAAAACAAGTGGTTGCCTAGCAAGATACGCCCACTTCCCTTATAAATTTTCAGAATATCAAGAACGTTCGCCAATTTGTGTCAAATCGTATCAAAAACCTAAACTTCAAAAATATTGTTGATATCTTTTGATCACAAAATTAAATAAAATTCTAACAAATTGTCAATTTTGAAGCGTTTTGACTAAGTCAAGGGCAATAACTCAACATCTGTTCAACGTAATATTGTCAAACTTGTCCACGATATCATCAACATAATATATGATTACGCCAAATTTCATTCAAATCACATGAAAACTGTAATAAAATCGTCAAAGTATAATTTGTCCAAGATTACAACAATATAAATGATCACACCAAATTTCATGTTCACAAGGTTTTCTGCAAACATCACTTTGGAAAGTTTAAAATAAGCCCGACCGACATGCTTAAAATATCAACATTTATTAAACATTCATTACACATGGAAAGATGTGATTTCACTTAGCGACTAATGATAACAATAATATAACCACTTGAATGTCGTTAACGATACCACAATATATTTTGATAATAAATTAATACATAACAAACAACGAAGGCTTGAGATAAGTACTATACACACTGACAACATTTTAGACAACATGTTGCCGAAACACCCGGGCAACACAATTTGGCCCTGTACACACACGACAACATGTTGGGCAACTTGTTGCTGAATGTCTTCGAACCTGTATACACTAACAACATTTTCGACATCATGGCATTATGTTGTCGAAAATGTTGTCAGTGTGTACTGTACTTAACAAACAGCGACAAACACTACTGTCAAATGAATTATACATAATATGAGTTTGATCGTACACAAACATTCGTGCAAGATATCATAATAATTACTGAATTGCAGTTCAAATATGCTTTGAGACGTCGTTAGAAGGTATTGCACAACTATTTTTGTCGTGTTAAATGCTCTACATAAGTACATTTGTTTTCATGCCAGTCACATTTAACTGAATGTAAGCCAAGTGTGTTTAAGAATGTTTGGAGTTGTTCACACTTCATATAAAACACAATTTTAACATTCCAATGCACAAAATATACAGTTCGGATTTCTTTAAAATAAAAACTGTACAAGTCAATAAATAACAAAAATACTTCTGGTTTCAATCTCATTTCCGTGGATGCTTCCTTCAAAATTGGCGTTGCAGGCACAGTCCGATAATTTACCCACACAAATAATCCGCATAACCACAAAGAACATCACGTTTTCACAGGTGGTAAAGCAATAGGTTTGTTATTTAGAATTTGCGGTTTTGACACCAAACCGTATGGTCTCAAATGATAAATATAAAATTCTAAACTGTACATTTTCTCCGGTGATATGTAATGAAACGAAATCGCATAGTCACTTATATTTTCTGTTCCCTGAAATTGAAAAGAAATTATATGATACACAAACTAAATTTTTCAAGAAATTGCTACTTTAAAAAGTAGTCCTCTCTTGGGTTACAACTTTGGAACCTTTTAAACATCTTGATACAAGCGGACAGGCCTGGTAGATTCAATTTAAGTATGTGGGTAACGGCAGCCATGCCAGGACCTGATGATCCCGATCCAAGAACAGATAGAGATGGTCAAACACAACCATGTAGGTTAGGCAAAGGTTAATGTAAAGGCAACTTAAAAGATAATTTAACAACTTACGTGTTTCGCGCCATCATTATCATATTTCAGATACCAGGCAGGAAAACCACCAAATAAATGAGTTTCAGGATTGAAACAATGGAAGCGAGTTCTATTCAGAGCATCCAACGAGTTCCCAGTCTTAACACCCAGATTATATAAACACTTTCCAATCTCGGCATCTTCTGCACCACCATCTTGGCGACACTGTTTTGAGTTATTTCCGTAAAGACCGAATCGCCTGAGAGCTTCCTTACTGAGTACATAACCCGCACCGCCACTATAATACCCTTGTTTTACAATCACTTTAAAACGGTGTCCAAAATACACCGGATCTGACGTATTTTGTCCAGAAAGGAAGTAACGGAGATTTTCAACTATGACGTAAGTGTCGTCATCTGCTTTCATAAACCAATCCGCTTTGTCGTAATAGTGTTCATGGATATACTTGAAAGCCTTCATAGTTTTTCCGGTCAAATGATCGCGACCTTCTGAAACGTCAAGTCCTATACTTGGAAACGTTTTATTTTCTACAGAACTAAAAAATAATAGATGATTACATCGTTTTCCCCACGTATTCTTAACATGTCGAGCCTTCTTTTCTAGGGTTTTCGGTGACGTCATTACCCAACATAAAACCCTAACTGATTGACTGAGTTCTTTGGCTACTGTATCGTCATCTGGAAAAGAAAAGATCTGAATTTAGAAATGAAGTCATGATTAATCCTTCAAACGCACAGAACATCATTTGCGCAAAAGAAAACTTTTTCTGACTTATGTCATTCTAAAAAAAAAGAAAAAAAACGGCTTATTTTTATGTTTTCATCTGTATGCTATATTCGCCTTTTATATCCATTCACTCGAACGTCGATACTTTTGAGTACAAAAATACTATTCTTTTATACTTACCATGATGTAAATGGCTGTCATGGAAATCAACTTTGTGTGAGTCACCATGTTCATGTTCATGGTCTAGCTCATGACCATGTTCATGTTCAAACATGTGTGGGTCATTTTTCACTACCTCTTGACTCAATCTCTGTATACCAAGCAGGTTATTGTCTGTTAAAACTCGCACTTCTTTAGATTTCAGTGTTATCATTGAACTAAAGAAGAAGGTTACAACTATCCCGAGTATGAACCCTAGTATAAACTGGATTTGGGCTAAAGAGCCCTTGTTGAATGTTCTCATTCTGAAAAAAAATGAAAAAAATATTAAATAAAATAATACGTTTCATTAGTTTTCAAATAAAAAGGCATGTTATGATGCAGTTTCATATAAGATTTCTGACAAGGATTATCGAAAACATCCTTCGACAAAAAATATCTTCTTCTTAACATCCCTGCGTAAACATTACAGGTTACAAAATCTAAAATTCGTAAATTAAGCAGCGATAAGAACTCACACTTTCTTCTTAAGCTGTATAAACTGTCTAATGAATAAACTTAACATTTTGTACATGTAAGTAGAGTAAATATTATATTATGTATTATATATATATATCGATTAATATTTCTCTACTTGTATCACACACAGGTGTAGATCATATTAAGATAAATATTCTGAATAAAAAAGAAATTAAAAGAGGCAGGTTCATCATTCATTCGATCAATTATTGTAGTCTCAGAAACGTGATTTGTTTAGATAAGCTCATCAGTAACAGTGCTCACATCTTACGGTCGAAATTTGAGTCGTCTCATCCATGTATATCCATATATAACCTGCATTTGAAAGTTTTGTGGTCGAACGGAGAATGAACGTCTTAACAAAGAGTCATCCTGATTCGCGTGTCAGATCCATTAATCCAAATGAAATGAAATGTGGTCAAAATTGTGGTCAAAACTCCACAAACAACATGTTTTCTACATCTATTTCACTAGAACGTCACAATAAAAGAAATATATGTACACAATTTATTGTCGAACAAAAATTCTCTTCAATAATTCAAGAACACGAGATGCTCCATCGATTTCAAAACAATAAACTTTGAAGAACACAAAACTTGATTTCAAGAATGTCTTCACAATTTAATTAAGACCATAGACATTTCCTGGAAAAACATATGTACTTATATGTGTAGGCAAATGTCGAAAGAAAACAACATTAGCATGGTTTAGATCTGTTCTTTAGTTAAAAATGGATTAGGACGGAAGCTTGGTTTTTAAAATGAAACTCAGCGCTTGTTAAGTTCAGAAACATGGCATTACGTTAAGATCCATAGACATCGAATTTTGAATCAAAATAAAGTAAACGAGTTTTCTCATAGTTTTTGCGTATTGATCGTGCCCATATCTATGATAAGTTGGACAGCGGTTTATTCATTTTTAATGTTTTTAAACGTCAAGTGTAAATAATAAGCGCCTATATGATCAATACTTGATATATTATATGGTATTTATGTGCTATCAATTTTCATAGAAATACGATATAAATGATAGGTAGTCATTTAAATGGATCGAGGCAGATCATTACTTGTATATAAACACAGAATAATTATATTGTACAAATATTTTACCTTCGTCAGTTCTTCATAATTAGCTACAAGTCAAGTTATGATATACAACTCATTTGAGGACAATAATTCAAAAATATACCAACATGAAAAAGCGTCTAGTTGTTCGGATGGGACAATAAACCGAGGTTTCGTGTGCTCTTGGCTGTGCACGTCAAAGATCCCTCGACAGTTGGAAATCGAAAAAAAAGCAGGCTAATGCCACTGTCCTGGCAAAATTTCCCTCGTTGCACACTGCATAGCGTTTGTCCGTCCTAAATTAGCCAATATAGATGCAAAAAAGTAGGATGTAAAACTCCATTCATTTCAGTTTTATAAGCCCACATAATTAATTTATTAATTAAATACATGTATCATTAACTTTATCGCATTAATCCGTTAACAACTGTATGGCTTTGTGAACAATTACATTAATCCAATAGCATTTATGTTGTCATAAAAAAATAAATCAATCCTCTAGTTAATCCATTTAAACAGGGGAGATGCACCGACAGCTTGAAAAGGTTAAAAAGTCCTTCAAAGCGTCTATCGAAAAGAAATTTGAAATTATCAACAAGAGAACATCCAAAGAAACATTAAACTCTTTAAGTGAAAGTTGCTCTATTACTATAAAATACTTACTGCTAAAAATCTTAATGACAATACAACAATTACTCCATGTATAATAAATATAAAAATATTTGTAAAATCTTATGTTATGGCCGTAGTTATTGTAGAACCCTCCCGTGTACTGAAGTCTTCCAGATGTGACCAAGGTTCGACCCAGTTAAGTCATTACAGATCAAAGATGAACAGGCAATTCTATAAAATCGACCTATCATGGATTATAAATTATAAATATATTATATAAGGCACTCACTGAACAGTGTGCCAATAATAAAAAAGTTATATTTGTTCAGAATCGATTAGGGCCTTGAATATATTATGTAAAGAGCTTCAAGACGTACTAGAAATGTACATCTCTTATATCTCTACCTAAACATTTATCTTTCATTCTCTGCATATGTGTTCTTTATATAATGCATAGTCTCACTAAAGTACGAGTCGTATTAATGACTTTCAAACGCTGATAATTATGGATATGCAGAGATTTTAAGGCTGGAATTTTGACTGAGCGTTTTGAACATCATCATGGATTAACAGTCCAATCTAACAATTAGTGAACATATCCCTTTAAATCAATTAAAATTGAAACACACACATTCCATTGTAGCATACACTATACTGTTAGAAATAACACATAATGTCAACTGTACCTTGTGTGTCATTTGGATTACCTTATTTTTAATTTACTACGAGATATAAAATCAACTCGCCGCATTGAAAATACTAAAAATCGTCAAAAATATAGGACGAACTATATCACTCCCTTTATGAGTATCTACAATTGCTATTAATTAATTATTGATACTAATCAATCAACTTGAAACATGTTGTGAATATCATGTATAGGCCTAATGTTCAATTTTTAATGTAGCGGTCGAGGTTTGCTTCTCCCTGTGCTACATGTATGTCCCGATAATAAATCTAATTCACTTTACTACGAACAACGTTCAACGTTATTGCTTTCAATATAATATCTCAACCACAATTATTGACGAAGCTAAGCAACAAACAAACTTTAACATGGCACGATGATGTTTGTACACATTGTAAAGACGTCCCTTAACGACGATTATAAAATATACTAACCTTACATGTACAGTAAAAATAACGACGATTTGAAAATTCAGCTTTGAGAAAATAACATATCCTACATGTATTTCAATTGACAATTTCCTATGTTAATAATATGAAACACGATACTTTAAGATAAGACCCCATTCAATCAAGATAGACACTATATGTATATATACTCTAATCATTATAAGTTACAATGACCACATTGAGGACAATATTAACACGATAACAAAATACACCAACACAATACTACTAGACCTACATACACCTATCTTTCTCTTATCTACTTCTTCGTTTTATACCAAAAAGGACTTGAAAGAAAACACTGAATATTTGTATGAGTTGATTTGGTTTTTGAATGTAGGCCGTGCAAATAGTTTTCAGAGCACTAAAACTGCAACAGTGAGCTGTATGAACACTTTATTATTGATTAGATTCCTGTTTCTGAGATATAGGCACGATTGGTAACCAATGATAATCATTAATACATGTACATAGTATATCGAAATGCTGTATCGTGTAATTCATAAACAGTGTGGCTTGATATGGTTTTATGGCGGATAGGTAAACGCTTTTGTAGTCTCTTTGGAATACATGCAATCTGCTATGTGATAATTTTATCTCCGTTCTAGATATGCACTAACATAAATGCCCTTTAAGATATCAATTCGAATAATTTTATATATATCTGGTGCCTCCCCCCAAAAAACGTCCTTAAGTTTGACGGGAAGTATCTCAGCCGTTGGTAAACTAATCCCTTTCAAAATTATAACATATATTCTTCTACATGTCCTTATTCAACCCTGAAAATACCTTAGTCATCGATTAAAAATTATACTAGTATTGTCCTCAAACAAAATAGCATGTCGCAAAATTCAATATCAGAGCAAATTACTTATTTCTTCCACCAATATCAACCTTTTTTCCATCACGAGATGCTGTCATGTGCTTCTATCTCAAAGAACTACTTATCAGTATACAAACTCTGAAATGCTCGACACACTAAAGATCATTTAAAGCGACCAAACCGGACATTCCACATGGAGATATTAGTTCTCACTCAAAACGTCTTATTCAAAAGATCAATGATTTTTATTTTTAACTTATAAACTTTGAAGCATTCTATTTTTATTATTGTCTGGGGAAGAGCGAAAAGATATTTCTGTAGATTGTAATGTGTTATTTAACGATTACATTCTTTTGCTCCATACTAAAATGGCAAATGATATATTCCTTCCATCAGAAAGGCTACAGCATTTAGAGTAAACAGTAACAAGGTGACTAAAGCTGAACACAGGGAAAATCCAAAGAGCAAACAATCAAAAATCGGGCAAATAAATAGGAGATACAGTTTTTTTTTAACAATTCGACCAATGATTATTCGCTAGCAGAAAATTTCATCGCTGTGTTAGTTGCATTAAATATTGACACAACATAAATATATAGTTTTTTGACATATCATTTTGTGTGAATAACTTACCTCTTAACAAGACACAGTATCAAATATCATACATCCGCCAATCCGTCACATATAGGTCTCCCCTTACTTGACTAAACGCAAACGATAATAACAATAACGTCCCCTTTTATCATCCACATTTTAAATTGATTGTATTATCCTGAAAAATCTTGTTTTATTAGATCAAATCACAAACACGTTGCTTTATCTGATTTTAGAATCTATTACAGTTCGGTGATACAATGATACAGCCGTCGGGTATACTATTAACACTGTACTCGAAACAAAAGAATATTTAATTTTATTATCGCTACTTATACGACTACATGTATATGGACACGTCACAGGGTTTTATTTTGTTGAAGGCTTGTTTGCTATCTTTCGAAATGTAAACACTTTGTTTAAACATATTTCTACCTTTATATTGATCGCACACTAACCTCAAATCAGAACATTTGTTACCTAACACACTGACACTATCTATATACAAGCTATCTATTCGAAACAAATTAATTAGATTCTATTTTAGTATGTTTAATATTTAGGACAGGTGTTTGAGGTCGATGGCTAACGATGTATATCAGGTATATGTATATCATGTATATCAAGTAAATGTGTCGCTAAATTGAAACCAACTTAAAACTCGTGAAAACAAACATATTTTCGGTCTACCGTCGTCAAGAGGTTTTGTAAAATCCACTCAGAAACCAGCTCTGTATAATGTCTAGTGAAATAAAAATGTTTCAAATGTTTGATTTTCAATAGGGTTTATCCCAAGGTCATTACAAACACCAATTTTCATCAAAATCCATCAAGAAACCAGCTCTATATCGTGTCCACAACATATTATCAAAAAAGGGCAATAACTCAATTGTCTAATTTTCATTAGGGTTCACTGCATTTTAATAGGGTTTATCCCAGACAGAGGCGACTAAAATACACGCCCACATTAATGTATTAGCTTTTTAAAACAGCTTATTTTACTAAATCGGGTGATTCATCACGAACACTGAAGTCTAGGTATTCGCATGGACCATATATATTTCAGGCTACTATCTTTTCGTTTTGAAAATCGAGTACAGCTGAGCAAGCATGATCAGTTATAATTTCTTGGTGGACTAGATTTCAAAAGATAATTGACATGATTTAGTCAAATGTATTGAATATTAAATTCAAGAGAGATGATCTTAATTGTATGTTGACGTACCTCCATTTCATTTGGGTCGACTAACAGATTTACTATTCCAAGAACTCCAAAGCAAGTTGACTAATAGTCCGGTGTCACGGAACTCTTACAGCCAAAATTGCTTTCATTGTACATACCAAAAAATATGGCGATAATAGCAATTCTTTTAAGTAACAATGTTTCCTTGCTAAAGTATTTGGCCTTCAAATGACCAATGTCATGGATTTTATTTTCACAAAGGCGCGATTTTTTTTTAGATTACTATCGGGTCTTTTTTACTTATAAACAGAAACAAACAATGTTAATATATTGTTGTTAATTATAATTAAAATCACTGACGTTTAATGAAGAACACAGAAGAAGATAGTGTAAAAAAAATGATAGATAACATATTAATTGAATTTGTCGGGGAAATATTTCAGCAAGTTAATGATATTATCCGAAAACTTCCAACGCATATGCAATAATCAGATAATCTAACTGAATCTTTCGATTCCACTCTCTTGACCATGGCTTGGCAGTGGCGGATTTGGAAATAGTAGTAGCGTAGGAATACGAATGGTATAGGGTTTTTCTCACTTTTGTGTCGGCGGTGATGGAACTATTGCGTTTATAATACATTACCCTGTTAAATTTACAAACAAAACTTGCTGAAATTGTTTATCATTCAAGGTTGAACAAAAACACAAAAAACACGATATAATTTTATTAATATGAGTTATTTATTAATATGAGTTATTGCCCTTCAGCCAAAAATATTTTTAATTGATACAAGAATATGATCCACCTTTGACATATACCTGAACATTATTAATTAAAAATGTTTCAGATATATGATATCTAGATATACAGATAACTAGTATATGAAGTGATCTACCAGACAGACAATAAAGTCATATATATCGATAACGGAACTTTTTACTAGAATTGAGTTGTAGAATCCATCCAATATGTATGTAAAATACCAAAAGCACAAATCTTACTACAAATTAATCTCCTAACAAACCGCAATTTAATTGCACTCACATGTGATCATTTATAAATCAATTTATGCATTCTAATATGTCTATTGAACGAGTTTCATGAAAATCACATTTTAATAGTTTAAAATTGTTATCACACTATCTATACCACGTACCTTGAACTAAATAATTCACGATATAATATCATAAGACCCGGTCATATTTACGCTGTTGAAAGCATTACAATGGTTCCTGAGCTCTAACTTAGTACGACCCCCACATCATATTCTAAATCAGTGGTTCCCAACCTTTTTCGAACCTTGGCCTAAATTCACAGTAATCCCAGACCCACGGTCCCCTGTTCATTCCCAAACTAGGAAATCCATGTTAAAATCACAGAGTGTTTACATAGATTTTACAAAGACACAGATATAATTTTCAAATTTATTTCTAAGGGCCAGCTGGTGTGGAAAGGAAATATCTGGGATAAAAATCTGGTCAAATCGAAACGAGTTTGGGTTGCTGCTGTTTGAGCCAGTGAGCATAGGATATCATCATCATGCATATGATCACACATAACTACTGACTGTATACAGCGAGTTAGAATATTTGGGCTTGAGAAAAATGAAAAACTTGCTCAAACCCCCAGGTTGGGAACCACTGATCTAAATACACGTAAGTGATTTAATTTTTTATACCACGTGATGCATAACACTATCAAAACTACTGACTGATAATAAAGGAAAAAAAACCCCAGTAGGTTTAAATAGAATTAGATTAATCCCTTTATCAAACGAACAAATTTAACAGTAGGTGAGAAAGGTTCTTTCTGTCGAGAAACGACATAACACGAATCTTGTCAAAATATTAGTCAACTCACTTATATGGTCAATATGTTTGTTTTAAGGGAGATAATAACATACAAAATAAATATAGGCCACGTTTGTAAACGATATTTAAATATATATTTTATAAATTTGTTCAATAGTTTCTTATTGATAATTATCTAATCTGCAACTATTTCATAACTTTCACAAGTTTCATCAAACTATCAAGAAACCAGCTCTCTATCGTGTCCACAACAATTGTATACAGACAGATATACGATATACGCCCACACTGTGAGCGTTTAAAAAGTATGACGCAAAATGCATATCAGAGCAAATTACCAATTCCAACCTGTGTTCAATGTGCATTCCAGTATTTTGACCAATATTAAGGGAGTTAATAACGTAAAAAATTTATGTATATTTCACGGAAACATAATATAAACAAAGATAACACATTGATGTCTAGCCAATTTTAGCACCAACAACTATTTCATAACTTTAAGAACTTGGAAGATCGTCATAATAATGGACATTTATCTAATTCTAACTTGAATTGTGACATTTAGATAGGAATATTTAAGACCAGTGACTTGTACATTAAGTATTTTAAGAAATGTACTTGTACCCGAAGCATAACGAACATCACAGATGTATCATTTATTCAGAGTTAACCTTTGTCGGTCGGCATACATAAAAATTGATACCCAAGGAAAAAGGGTGATTGTTTTCACAAAAGCATGGTTTGCCTGCACAATGTCATTGCAGGTTTTAAAACATTATATCTCAGCTGCTCGTGCCCTGGACTCTTTTAAACTTCTCACAAATATACTTCAATATGTAGTTGTCCAAATCTGAAAATATAAAAGTCATTGAATTATACAAAAATAGCGATGCCCCATCGTAATACGCCCACTTTTGTAATGGCAGCCAAGTCATCCAGGAGGTCGACAAGAACTATCAGTAAATGAAACATCTGTCAAAAACCGTGCCATCAAGAATGTTTACAAAATTGAACGATTTTTGAGTGTTTACCACTACAAGGTAACAAGAGCAATAACCCATGAAATATTTTTTAATTCTCAATAGGGTTCATCCGTGGATGATCAATCATATTGTATGAACAATCATACCAAGTTTCGTCAAAATTCATCAAGAAACAAGCTCTCTATTGTATCCACAACTTTGTTCAGGGCTGAAAAATTAACGTGTTTTAAAGAACAAGGGCAATAACTCATCAAATATTTTTTGATTAGTATGAATTTCGATAGGGTTCAACCTTGAGTGATTATGAACTTTCACAACAAGTTTCATTAATATCAATAAATCAAGAAACCAGCTCTCTATCGTGTCCACAACTTTGTTAAGAGCTAAAAAAATTAACGTGTTTTAGAGAACAAGGGCAATAACTCAAATATTTTTTATGTTTTTGATTTTCAATAGGGTTTATCCCAAGGTCAATACAAACACCCATACCAAGTTTCATGAAAATCCATCTAGAAACCTGCTCTGAGAACCAATGTTTAGGTTCCATCCTAAAATGATTAAGAGCAGTCACATAGTTGATGATGTTTCTAATTTTCAATAAGTTGTATCCCAAGGTCAATACATACACTCACACCAAGTTTCATCAAAATCCACCAAGAAACAAGCTCTCTATTGTTTCCACAACACATTTACAAAAACAAGGGCAATAACCAATTAAATAAATATATTAAGATTTGTCTGATTTTCAATATGTTTCATCCTCACAAGTTTCATTAAAATCAATCAAGAAGCCAGCTCTCTATCGTGTCCACAACTTTGAGAGTGTAACGGCTGAAAAATTAACGTGTTTTAAAGAACAAGGGCAATAACTCATACAATATGTTTGATATTCAATAGGGTTTATCCTAATGTCAATACAAACACTCATACCAAGTTTCATCAAAATCCATCAAGAAACCAGCTCTCTATGGTGTCCTCAACATATTTTCAAAAGCAAGGGCAATAACCCAGGAAATATTTTTCGATTCGTCTGATTTTCAATAGGGTTCATCCTTGGGTGATTACAAACACTCACAGCAAGTTTCATAAAAATCCACCAAAAAACCAGCTCTCTATCGTGTCCACAACTTTGAGAGTGTAACGGCTGAAAAATTAACGTGTTAATAACAAGGGCAATAACTCATAAAATATTTTTCGATGTTTCTGATATTCAATAGGGTTTATCCTAATGTCAATACAAACACTCATACCAAGTTTCATCAAAATCCATCAAGAAACCAGCTTTCTATGGTGTCCACAACATATTTTCAAAAGCAAGGGCAATAACCCAGGAAATATTTTTCGATTCGTCTGATTTTCAATAGGGTTCATCCTTGGGTGATTACAAACACTCAAAGCAAGTTTCATAAAAAATCCACCAAGAAACCAGCACTCTAACGTGTCCACAACTTTGAGAGTGTAACAGCTGAAATAATTAACGTGTTTTAAAGAACAAGGGCAATAACTCATAAAATATTTTTTCGATGTTTCTGATATTCAATAGGGTTTATCCTAATGTCAATACAAACACTCATACCAAGTTCATCAAAATCCATCAAGAAACCAGCTCTCTATGGTGTCCACAAGATATTTTCAAAAGCAAGGGCAATAACCCATGAAATATTTTTCGATTCGTCTGATTTTCAATAGGGTTCATCCTTGGGTGATAACAAACACTCACAGCAAGTTTCATCAAAATCCATCAAGAAACCAGCTCTCTAGCGTGTCCACAACAATTGTGGACAGACAGACGGACAGACAGACAGGGGCGACTACAATATACGCCCACATTAATGTGTGGGCGTATAAAAACTGCCCCGAACATTAAAGTTTGACGCAAAATGCATATCAGAGCAAATTACCTATTACAACCTATGTTCAATGTGCCCTACGACCACCAATAGTAAGGGAGTAATAACGTAAAATAAAATAATAAATTTAGGTCACGGAAACATAATATAAATAACCATAGCCGTAGGGGCCCACGACTCAACAGGGGGACAGACTGACTAATTGCCCGAATTTTAATGATATTTTGCTCGATTTCTTGAATTTTTTGCCCGAAAACATTATATTCAGGGAGGCAGCTGCCCCCCTGCCTCCTACGGCTATGTAAATAACGAGATTTTGAATTGATATTTAAATAGTTTAAGCACCAGCAACTGTTTCATAACTTTTAGAACTTGGAAGATCATTTTGTCATATAAATGGACATTATCTAATAAATTGGAAACGAAATCATTTCTTGAATTGTGATATTTACAGGAAAGGAATATCTAAGACCAATGACTTGTAGCCTAAATTAAATGTTTAGGGAAATGTACTTGTACCCGAAGCATAACGTACAACACAGATGTATCATTTACCCATAGATTACCACTGTCTGACGGCATACATAAAAATTGATACCTGAGAGAAACGGGTGGTTGCTTTCACAAAAGCAGTGAAAATGCTTGTTTGGCCTGTATCTTTGAAACAAATAAGAGTAATTGTTGAGAAAAGATACATCACCTGCTGTAAGACTATAGATTTAGATTGACATATTTAAATTCATAGAATTATTGACAAATCAAAATCGATTTGACAGGCGGCTTTAACATATTTACACACCTGTTAATAGAGGAGGGCTATACTTTGTATTGACTGTTTTAATTCGGTAACTCGGTTATTATAACATAAATATACGAGAAACATAATCATATTATAACCATTTGCAGACTACTGTTGCAGTTTTGCATTTGATTATGACAATACGAAAAAGATAATCCAGACGTAATGGATAATGATGCAGTTATCACCGGTTCTTGACTGCAGACGAATGAGACGAATGGACGACCCTTTAACAGGGCGGAAATACTATCCATTTTTATCATAAATCTCACATACCATTGATCAAAATATAACCTGTTGTAAAAGAGTAAAATTATATGAGGAAAATGTCAAATTACGCCAAATCCCCGTCTCTAGACGCTAGCTGCCAGATGTATAAGAAAAAATACAAAAAAAAGTTAAAAAGTTTCGAGAAAACTTTCTTTATGGACCGAGCAGTAGATGCACCTTGGAATGATCTGAATCCAAACAAAAACATACTATCCTACTCTACGGTTGGAGCGTTAGTTGCTGTCAGGGCAAAGAAAGCATTTGACAGACATCTTTAGTATCTGTCAGGTGAGCTTGTTCCTTTAGCTTTGTTTATTCTGAAGTTTTTAAGCCAATCCAGGTCAGTGAAATACCCCATAAAAGTTTCATCATACCATTTGTGGTTCTTGGCTTTCTGAGGGTATACCTAGTATTGGAACAATCTATAATAAGGCCTGAGGAAAAATGGAAATCGTCTGTATCTGCGAGACATGGCATGTCTTATATAAGCTCCATGGTCAAGGAAGTATGAAGAATTCTCAAGCCTTCAACCCCCTTCCAACATGTACTTGCTTAGGGTACCTACAAAACGTATGAACGCTTAGCAAATATACTTTTGCACACGTAAGTAAACTTACTCACGTATGCAAATGTGCACGTGTAACTCTCGCCGTATAAATGAGGCTTGAAGCTTCTTTGATTGTTTACATTTAATTAATACTGATTAAAATTGACAATTTCGTCAAGAGTTATCTCCCGTAATGTATTGACCTTATTATTAGTCAGAAAATCAGACAAGTGATATGATTGAGCAGAAGTGGCGCTAAGCTGGGTAAATCTTTTAGACATGTCATGTACTGCCATTGTGTTAACATGGATTTCGAGATTTGTTTCACGGTTTGGATCGTTCGTGCTTGGGTTTCATCTAAAATACTTCCCAGGAGGTTCACATATCACAACACGTGTTTAAATGGAAAGTACGTGGTTGTACATGATTTGAAAGGTCCAGATCAGCAGGAAAGAACTGACAACCTGTACTACACCAGACCGGTCCAGATTAGGATCTGCTAATATTTTATTCAAGACAAATGAAAAGTGACCGGAAGAAAAAATACATTATACTTCAAATATATCACTATCAATCATGGATGCTATCTATTCCAAATTCAAGTGCACATAATATAAATTCCATCCAAATTTAAATCAACTCGTTAAAGTTGAATCTATTAATAGTGTGGTTAAATGTAGGGTCCCACAGGGATCTATTCTGGGCCCCCTTCAGTTTCTGTTTTCATAAATGATCTGCCACTTTTCACTAAATATTCTACGACCGAATTTTTTGTATTTAACACTTGACATACATCTTTCTGGTAAAAAGCGTGACAATATGCAGTGATTATTGCAGAAAGATCTAAATTCAATTCCACTTTCAAATACATAGATGACGTGTTGTCACTGAATAATTCCGCTTTTGGAGACTTTGTAGATAAAATCTACCCAAGAGAGTTGGAAATAAAAGACACTACTGATTCTAAGACTAAAGCGTCTAATTTAAAGGGTCACTTGCTTTCTAATTTTTTCCACATATCTGTTAACAGATAGCAAAAGCTGTCAAAACCCAAACTTGCGAAAGCTGTCAATGATAATGATTTTAATCTTTCGAGGGATTTATCATTAAGGGAGATAACTCTGTCAAAATTTCTTAAAATTAATAATTAGGTCAATACAATACGTGAAAGAAATCTTGTCAATGTTTAGCATATGTAAACAGTTTGTCCAAGTTAAATGTAAAAATCTCCTAAAGCATCGAGTTATGCAAAGCCTGTGTCTAGAGTAGCAGATCCACACCTGCGAGTGATGCTCACTTAATCATTCAAGGGATTCATTATTAAGGGAGATAACTCCGCTAAAACTTTCTTAAAATTTATAATTAGGTCAATAGATAAAAAAGAAAGAAAGAAAGAAACATCTATATTTTACAAGGATAACAACTTAGGTTCCGTGCGGATCCTATCTCCCAGCTGGTCCTTGGCCAAACCTCTTGGCATTGATCTTTACCGGATTATCCGTACCCATTTACAGCTGGGTGGACTGGAATTATGAGTGAAGATGACTTATTCAAGGTCATCGAACTTTCACACCCTGGTCAGGGACCGAACTCTCAAACATAACAACCTTCATTTTCTCGTATCCAAGCAAATGACGTCATGTTTGTAAAGAACGATGCGCTAACCACTGTGCTACAGAACCTCAGATAAGATCAATTAGATCACCTGAGGTGGCTATATAATAGTCAAAACTCAACTCCAGTAACAGCACTGCACTGATGAGGCCCAGAAAGTCGAAACAGTACTGTTTGCAGTTAGATACGCTCCTTGGCTCATACCTTGTTGAGCACTCTATCTGGAGTGTACCATTGTCGTTAGCGTTATGTGTAGCTTGCTAGTTTGAGCACTCTGGCATGGTACCACACATGTGGGATCATCTGAGGTGGCTATATAGTCAAAACTCAACTCCAGTATCAGCACTGCACTGATGAGGCCCAGAAGGTCGAAACAGTACTGTTTGCAGTCAATTAGGTCAATACATTACGGAAAAGAACACTTTAGTCAACATTTTGCAAATGTAAACAGTGTCTTAGTTAAAGGGCCATTCTGCTTTTTTGAAAAAAGTTTGCATTATCAAAAAAATCGCAAATGCTACCTGAGAGTATTTTAAAGTATGCTTATTGTATCTCTATATCTTCTTGATCAAACTGAATTTGGTTTTAAAGGGTTAATTACAAACAGGGAGTACTTATTGTTAATTACACAATTTGACCTAGTTTCGGTGTTTTCCCTTTAAATGGCTCAATATTTCTAACTGAAACCTTTTAAATACACAAGAGGGACAATTCTCTACAATATGGCGTTTATTTTACTCCAAACCACTCAGTAGTTTGCTATCAGCGTCCAAAAAACATAACACACGTACGTATGGTTTTTAAAATTTTTACCATGTTTTTAGCGTTTGAAAATTATTAACGGCTGGATTTTTTTTTTTTTGTTAAAACTTTCAGGTACATTAAAGGGGACCAGTCTTCATTTGTATTGGTTGATTTGGGTCTTGAATATACTTAAGTATCTTCAGAGGCACTAGAAATGTACGAAAATTGCATATTTCCTTCAAATATATCTTAAATTAGACATTTCTCCTTCTATTTCTATAGATGATTTTTCTATATATTGCATAGTATCGCTAATGTGTAGTAGGGCATTATGACTTTCAAATGCTAATAATTATGGATGCACATGGATTTGAAGACTCAAATTTCAATGGTGAGTTGTGATAACCAGTACTAAATTACTGAACTAAAAAAGTCCCCGTTTCTGAGACTTGGAAAAATCGACCCACGAAAATGAAGGCCACTTTAAAGGGCACGTAGTTACAGATTTTGGTGTAAAGTTTTCACAAATTTGAGCAAAAAAAAATTTGGACCTTAAAAAAAAAATCAGACTGTCCCTTTAAATACAAGAATCCCCCAAAGCATCGACTGTAATCTTGTCCAGTGTCCGTATGCAGTCAACCATATATCTTATTATTCCACTCAAAAGTAAAAAATAAAATGGCTAAATTTCGAATTAACAACACGTGGTCGTAACAAGGGTTATCTTATTTTGAAAGTTTAGCACCAGTATCCACTGAACGAGGAACACCATTAATCAAATCCAAATAGAAAACACTAAAATCATCAAAATTATTTTTCGACTACATTTTTTTTTTACTAAGCTTAATGTTTTAAAATCTCTAATGACTTAAAATAACTATAGGTTCTCTGAAAGGAATTGATAATAAACTGGTAGAACCTAATGACTTAAAATTACTAGGTTCTCTGAAAGGAATTGATAATAAACTGGTAGAACCTAATGACTTAAAATGACTTGGTTCTCTGAAAGTAATTGATAATAAACTGGTAGAACCTAATGACTTAAAATGACTAGGTTCTCTGAAAGGAATTGATAATAAACTGGGAGGACCTAATGACTTAAAAATGACCCCGTTCTCTGAAAGGAATTGATAATAAACTGGGAGGACCTAATGACTTAAAATGACTAGGTTCTCTGAAAGGAATTGATATTAAACTGGGAGGACCTAATGACTTAAAATGACTAGGTTCTCTGAAAGGAATTGATAATAAACTGGGAGGACCTAATGACTTAAAAATGACCCCGTTCTCTGAAAGGAATTGATAATAAACTGGGAGGACCTAATGACTTAAAATGACTAGGTTCTCTGAAAGGAATTGATATTAAACTGGGAGGACCTAATGACTTAAATGACTAGGTTCTCTGAAAGGAATTGATAATAAACTGGGAGGACCTAATGACTTGGTTCTCTAAAAGGAATTGATAATAAACCGGGAGGACCTAATGACTTAAAATGACTTGGTTCTCTGAAAGTAATTGATAATAAACTGGTAGAACCTAATGACTTAAAATGACTAGGTTCTCTAAAAGGAATTGATAATAAACCGGGAGGACCTAATGACTTAAAATGACTAGGTTCTCTGAAAGGAATTGATAATAAACTGGGAGGACCTTCCTCCCTCAACAGTGTATCCGTCGTAAGATGATCACTACATTGTATATGGTTTTCCTTGTTATCTATCCATTTGTCTTTAAAATATATACACTACATTTTAAGATACCGTCATCTGCTGCTGCTGTTATCCTTTTAATAGAGGAAGTTTTGTACCACAAATGAAAAGTTGCAGCATCATGATGTGATACTTTTCTTGCTCTGCTCTAAAATCAGTAACTTTTGCATCACGACGTCAGGGTTGAATTCACACCTTGCTCCATATTCCTTTACCCAACTCAAGTTATTTCTACAGGTTCGCCATCACTTTTAGATTTCTGTTCAGAAATCACATCAACTCTTTTATCTCTTCTTCCAACTTTTATAACTTTTCGTTATTTCCCCATCCTCATTAAGTTAAATAGGTGCTCAAAAGTGTGACATAAACACGCATTTTATTTATTTATTTCCTTGATTTTCTTTTGTGTTTTGTGCACAGACTCGCTTAAAACGAGAGCTCATTGGTTGTTTTATGAATGAAAAGGAATAAAATGTCTGTGAGATCGATTTTCCATATTTGGTGCCGCAGTTACTTTCGTGGGAAATAGCGAGCGAACTGATGAATGAATAAAATGTATTATTGGTTGGTATAGTTGTCTCCCTTTGATATTGGTCGTCGGTCGTGTTTCGAGTCCTGATTGAGACGTTAGAGTCCAGCAATAGCCAGCAATGACTCTATTCTGGCTGGTGTAGAGACCAAAGAGAGGAAGCAGCTGTAACCATTGGACGTCCATGGTTTCGTCTTCTCACGGCCGGAAAATAATGCCCACACCACAAAAACAAACTTAAACTATTGAAGGGAGGTAATAAACGACTACAATTATAATCACAGGATTTCTAGCAATTCGTCCCAATGAACATAAGAGAACAAGGCACGCTCAAAGTAATTAGAAAACCATTGAGTTTCCCTAGCACCTGAAAACTACCTAAATATAATTTTGGAATAATGACTATAGATTATAATTTTGGCGCTTATTGACAATTTAATACATTGTCTCTATTCTTTCATATTAAAACAGAAACAACTTTTTTTTCTATCAAATTGGTAGGCTAGTTAAGTAGATTAGAATGACATATACAATGACAAGCAAAGTACATATTGAATATAGAAGTGTTCAAATAATGATATTAATCTGAGAACGCCTTTGTATTGATAAAAATATAAATATGAGTGCACTTTATGTCTTCAAAATTTGATTGTACAGGCGACAATTTTTAGCCCTAAATTTCTGGGTGGATATTATGTGTCTGTTCAACATAAACGTATAAAAAGAACGCTAAGACATTTTATTTAGAGGTTGCTATTAAAATCTCCATAAACAATATAACAGACATTAGATACTATATACAATTGTAAGTTAATTTCACATTTATCAATGATGAGTTTTGGAATCTAATTCAACTTTTGCAAGCGTCACCAAGGGTTTACAGTTTTATATGATGGCAGGTAAAGAGTCTTGTTCAATATCATACATAGATATGATCACTCCCACAGGCAGTTTAATTTACTGAAAAGATAAAAGACAAAATGAACAAAGATATCATTAATTATATAATTTGTTATAAAGAAGAACAATGTGTATTAGTCAATTTGTTTTTTGTTCAGGTAAATGTACAGTGAATATAATAGATCAGACGGATATGACTTTCGAAAGGGGCTTCGCTTACCAAAAGGTCCAGATGATACTTTCAGATTGTTCAACCCAATGGCCTCCTGTCAGTGATGCAGGTCGGCGGAGATGAAATGGAGAAAACGTCTAGTCGTTTGGTGGGGACAATAAACAAAGATTCCTCGACAGTTGGAAATCGCAAATAAAAGTAGACTATGCAGCTCATCCTCCCCTCGTTCACTCGTTCGCTCGTTCGACCACTTACAAATATACTTAAAATAACAGAAACGGGATTTTCTTTAGCCGATCATAGTGGCGGATTCAAGATTATTACCAATTTATATACTAGTATCATTTGATTCGAAGTGATAAAGTCCCCGCCAACAGGACGTCCAATACCGCGTGAGAGTAAATGAACCTCCAAAGATTTGTCACTCGGGTTTAGGCACGCAAGCGCTCTGCTATACAGATTATGGTTTACGGTAGCTGACAATTATTACCAATTGTTACGTAACAAAGAACTTTAACTTTCAAGGGAGCTATTTTTTTTATAAAAAAAATCATTAAGGGAGAGAACTCTCAAAATTTTGTGAACTGTAATAATTAAGTCAATACCTTGCGTTTTGCAACTGTAAACATCATGTCTGAATTTTAAGCCACTAGTAATGTAGAGTCTGACTGCAACCTTCACCTTAAGTCCATCAATACTAGTAGGCCTTATAGTTTGTTGAGTAAATGGAACAAAGAAAGTCTGAATTTAAAGTAACCATTTGGCAGTACATTGGTAGCAGCAAATAAATATAGAAACTCTGAAGCAGAATCTCAGAGCAACTGGATTTTCAACGTGGACCACGACCTGAAATTCGCAATTGCACTCGGTGGTCGCGGTCAATCCGATATGACGAGGATTGGGCAGAACTGACTGAGTACTGGCGTACATCTCTTGAGTTTTAGACGAATCTTTGTATCATATCCAGTTATCTCATAGAAGATTATCCGCAGCTACATCGCAAGAGCCAGAGGCGCCAACAAATGGGATCTTAAATAGTCTAATCGTAATTGGTGAACCGAAAATCGAGATATTGACGAAGTATATAAAAAGAAATCGATTGAAGAAAACGCAATTCAAACTTAATTGACGTTGGACTTTGTTACTTGGAATTCAGTGACTTTTTGATGAGTTAAAACTTGATTGTTCAATATGCTTTTAGCAGGGGTTATCATTCTTGTTTTATCGTTTTTAATAAACGTATCAGCAATTCCACTTTTCAATCCAGAATACCATGTTAACGGAGGTAATGTGTTTAATTCTTACATTTCACAGTGTAGCGCTGAAATTGTACATCCAAGACCATTAGCCGAGGCATGAGGCTATTGTCGTTTCGACGTTGGTGGTGTGGCCGTCTTATGATCTAATCTGGAATGAAAAAGTTGACGATGTTATCCCATTTTCTTTTTTCAGACCACGTTCAATTAGATTTAATTCACTCTAGTCATGCCGAATTGTCTAGATTCAAAAGATCTATAGATGAGGCATTTCCTGACTTCTTGCATTTTAATCTGGATAGCTTCAACACTACATTACGTTTGAGGAGAAGTCGACGGCAAACTGGAAATTTACGGCTTCTAGACTTGGAAGAAGGTTGTTTAACTCAAACCCAAGTTTCACCAGCAAAGGTAAGTTATATACAGAGACATTCTAAGCATTTTTTTATGTAGCTTTGTAGAAGTGAATATCGTCTCCCTCGTAAACTACACAAAGTTCTAATTAGCTAAACGATGTTCGTTTCATAACATACTTTTTGAATTAAACCTTAATGAATGCTATGTCTGTTTGTATTTAAAAGAAACGTTTTACGTGCAGTTGATATTGCATTTTCCCATATTATTATCCATTTTCCATATTATGTTCAACGAAAAAAAAAAATATATATATATATTTTCAATCATATTGCAGGATACCATTGTTTACGAAGATCCAAGTAATTCGGGAGATTTTATGGTCAGAAGATCCACCAATGGCAATTACCAAGTGGTAAGCAACATTCAAGTTTTTACATGTTGATTTTGGCAATGTAATTCTGATAAAGGTATACATTATACATGAAAGTATGAAACCCATAACAAAATGACAATGGATGGGTTTGATGATTAATAATAATTATTATTTTAATATTTAATTATTTCAGGCTGGTACATTTCTTCACGAAAATGACCTTAAGAAAATAACACCAGGACCGAAGACGAGCAGATCCCGGAGAGACTTAGATGATGTATTACACGTTGTTTCCACTGTCGATTTTCCAATTAACTTTGGTAATGATTACATTACTAAACAACGAGCCCAACTTATTCAAAGTCAATTTCCAACGTTAGTACATCCAAATGAGAAAATAGGTAGGTTACACCACGATATAAGGTGATAGTTAACTGTTTTAAATTTGACGAACCATTTAGAAATGACTTAAAACAATACTTCTGATGGAAAAGAATGAACCAGACTAGACCGTTAGCTCTACTTCTTGATAAGCTGGGAAAGGAGACTCAACTTCCAAACTGCAATTGCAAGTTCAGATTTCTCGCTTTTGATTCAATCTTTTAAATCTTCTAGAGATCTGTCTATCTAGCTTTCTGATGCTTCTTTAACAATGCCTATTTCTAAATGTCTCACAAACGGTAGTTAAAACGGTTTAGTAATCCGTCTGCTAGCAATGAAACAATGTTTGCTTATTTTTTAAAGTTCCCGAAGCTTTAGAAGTAGATCAAAGAATCCGAGAAGTAAACATCGAGCAGCTTGGAACTGACTATATTATCGAAATATTTGTACTCACAGACTATTCTGATTATCAAAGGTAAGACACAAAGTTATGGAAGCCGGTTGTGCTCGCGAATTTTTCACATTTGAGAAAGCTGGAAGCGATATGACCACAGACAGGCTTCCATAGAGAGAAGCTATGAAATGACTGTTTTTTAATCTAGTCAACTATTATTTCAGATTGATACAAACTTTAAGCATACAGTCAAACTTTTACTAGGCATGTGGTCGAGGCAGTCGGGTCTGTGATACATGCCTGGCAATTGAGATAAATTTTGATTATCTTTTGATAATGTCTCGAGTTCAGTAAGGTAACATACTGTGTGATCGACAGAATTTTCGTTCACATTCACATTACATGGTGATTTCATAACCTTTCTGCTTTAATCGATTTCAGCTTTTTAAAGGAAGCGGGAACATCAAGGCAGGCGAAATCAGATATGTTAGTCTACTATACATTTATTGAACAAACTGTAAGTAATAGTTAAAACTGTTCAATTCCAAAATCACATGTATTTTAGTTTTGTTAAACAATGTACCTTCCATTAATAATAGAGACAAACAACTGAAGTTGTACAAATAAATACATTAATCTTCATATGATTACTTCAACCCTTAATGTCAGCATCAACAATAAATGTACGTAAGCCAGGAAAGGTAAAGGCAATATCTGCAATTCTTTATTTCATTTTTATTTTACAGATGAATCGGTATTTTGAATCCGTTAACAATGTGGACAATTCTTTCAATATTAAAGTTCGTTTTGTTTCAATTTATGTACCAGATGTAAGTAAACAAATTTATATTGAATTTATACAGTGATTGAGGATTTAAACAACTAAGTGTGTTTTAATAGGATGTGCACTAACTAAATGAACATATTTCTTCATCATCATCATCATCATCATCATCATCATCATCATCATCATCATCATCAAAGCCATCATATTTCTTCATCATCATCATCATCATCATCATCAAAGTTATCATATTTCTTCATCATCATCAAAGCCATCATATTTCTTCATCACCATCATCATCATCAAAGCCATCATATTTCTTCATCATCATAGACATCATTTCGAGCTTGTATCTATATCTTAATGTATTACTTTTATGCAGACAAGTAGCAAGGCCCCATACAGCGAAGATGTTGTTCAAAATGACGCTGTAGAATTGTCACCGATTATTCAGAGTTATCGAAATTATTTCAAGAATACTCAAGGTGTTCCTCAAGTTGATCATTGGATGGGTTTTACTGGGTAAGTTTAATAATAAAAATCCGTACATGCAAAACAACCAATTCTCATTTTCAATAACATGGTGATCTATAACGGATGTTTATATCCCCAAGTTTGACAGCTGTTGACAGGTATTTCAGCTGCTTTTAACCGATACCTTTCAACATTCTCACATATTTACTTCGACATGTCCTTGTAAGCCCCTGAAAATAATATGTTCAACTAGTTTGTCCCACTGGTGCCAGTAATGACTCCGGGCAGTATGGGATTCTCTTGGTGTAGTGCATTTGGGTTAGAGGGACATACTGACTGAACAGGAACTGAAAGGCAGGATGGTAGCTTCTTGAGAGATGTACCTATCAATATTTTCTATTTATGGTTATGGTATAGTTAATATATTTTTATTTATATATTATAGATAATATGATGTTGTTTTATTTATAGATATGATATGGTTAATCAAGGGAGCTCAGGAGTTATTGGTAAGTCCAACTACATTGTAACTCGGCAAGGGAAATTTTCAAAGACTGACTATCGAACAGAAGCAGCTAAAACATTGGCTACATTGTCATGATCATTATAAATTCTTATTTTGTTATTTTTTATTGGTGATTCACGAAAATTGATAAGATTGATGTATTTTAAATCCTAGTGCAAATGAATACGATTCTTATGAAATTTGTCTCTGAATTATTCATAGCTGCGAGAGGTACCTTGAGATGCTGTTTATATTTTTAAACGGACCAAGTTTAATAGCTTTACTTGTGTCTTGTTTTGGTGATTTTAAAACCAGATTTATAGCGACCTGGTGTTTTCTAGTCCTTTTTTCCTTTGCCTTACTTCATGTATTTGAACAATTGTAATATGTAAAAATCTTAATTTCAGGTGTGGCATATATTGGAGGGTTGTGTAGTAAGGATTTACAAGTCTCTGTTAGCGAAAACAAAATAACTGGACTCTCTGGATTGATTGTCGCTCATGAACTTGGTCACAAGTAAGTACCTTTTCAGCCTATTTATCTTGTAACTACTGTGACATGAATCCTGACATAATATCATCATTATTTTCACCATTATTGACCGACAAAGACTTAATGCTTATTAAAGATATTTTGTTAATTATATTTCAGTTTAAATTCTGAACATGATTCCAATGAATGTAATGATAATCATATTATGGCACCATCTGTAGTTTACCCACAGTCTCAGTCAGATAACAACCCTTTCTTCTTTTCATCATGTTCTGTTCAAGCTTTTAAAGATTACATGTCATCGGCCAGGTATGTTATCAACAATACTTCACACAATCTTAGTCATATCATCAAACTCCCAAATACAATATTTAGTTTAGTGAGGCAATTTCAAATACCACAGTTCAGTGATATAATATGCTTTAAATGGTGAGAATAAAATACCCATAAAAAAGCACTGGCCTAGGTCTTGAATCTAGAACTCTATATTTTAAAGTGCAGTTAATTTATTAGTATACTGTATTAAGATAAATAAATAAATAAGAAGTTGTATAAAAAGCTGGTGGTACCTTATGTTAATATTGGAATTCATATGTTTATTCTTTTCTAGTGGAAGTTGTTCAAGAACAATAGAGGATGCTGGTTATACTTCATATTCTGTAAAGCATTTGGGACAAATTTACAATGCAGATAAACAATGCGAGTATTCGAGAACCAGTGGCTCGAGGTTTTGCAGAGTAAGTATAAATTTAATTTACTCGAATGTTCTTGCGTATTTGGTTCTATCCCGGTTGGCAGTCATGTTTCTTAATTAGTCTAGTCAACCAGCTGTAAATGGGTACGGATAATCAATTAAAACCCAATGCAATTGAGTTTTGACTACTGCTCAGCTGATGAAAGAAGATGTTATCCGATTGCGATTGGTTCTTTCTGTCTTTCCTAGTACTAATAACGCTTTATGAC
This sequence comes from Lottia scabra, assembly GCA_029955415.1. Lineage (NCBI taxonomy): Eukaryota > Metazoa > Mollusca > Gastropoda > Lottiidae > Lottia > Lottia scabra. Next base: position 7,881,541 of record JARJEI010000015.1, read on the forward strand.
AAACGTAATGTGTAATATGTACCCAACAAAATTGATAGTAGGTATAATCGCATTAATATAATTTTGATATATTTTATATTATATTAAGGGATAGGCTTGATGTATTTCATTGGGAGTCGCTGACCACAATTTCCAGATTTTCACCATTTTAACAATGTAACTAATTTTTATACATGTATTTAAGCATGACATCTCATTGAGTAGACAGTTGATTTCTTACATAATAATTTTCTGTTTTTTGTAATATTTTAGACTGGTTTTCAAAATAATGCCGGATTTAATGACATGTGTTGGGCTTTCGAATGTCAAGCACCTGGTGCCAATTCCTGCTTTAAAGTCAGGGTGATGGATTTCACTACATGCGGAAATAAAAAGGTATAATATGCCATTTTTAAACTTATCAGTATTTCTTTTACAAATATACTTCACTAAAAAAAATAACCAATATCAAATAAGATAATAGCTCCCTTTTCTGCACACCCTGTTTGTGACATATATACCAAATCTAAGATCCAGTCTAACAAATAAATTCAATTTTTTAGTGGTGTGTAATGGGAAAATGTGTAGCTTCCAGTTTGGCTCCAGCCGCTTTAGGTATTTACTATTTTTTGTTACTTACCTTGTCAAAAAAACCAAAACAATCGGATTTGAACGAATAAAGATAACGCAATTTTGATCCGGAATAAGGTTTCTTGAATTAATTTTTAAGAACTAACGACATCTCCTTGGCCAAAATACCACTTTCTTATTAAAGAGAGTAAAAAGGGATAAAGACATTATAGTTTTCATATTTTCAGTGAATTTATGGCATTCACTATATGTACTCCAGTAACAATACTTGCATGCCACTTAGCTGCCCAAATAATGGAAATATATTTTACATTTAAAATTGTTTGTTTTCTTATCTATTTACAGAGAATTGTCCACAAGGCGATGATCCAACGATCACTTGCGAAAGAGCTAATTGTGCATCTTACAGTTCAGACAAGCGTACGTTTTCCTGTTGTGCTACATGTGGTGCCCAAGTAGTTAGTGCAGCAACAAGCCCAACTACGTCCCCAACAACTTCACCAACCACATCCCCTACTACGTCACCAAATACATCACCAGCTACTTCCCCAACAACTTCACCAACAACGTCCCCAACAACTTCACCAACTACGTCTCCTACAATCTCACCAATTACATCACCAACTACTTCACCAACAACGTCCCCAACAACTTCACCAACTACGTCTCCTACAATCTCACCAATTACATCACCAACTACTGCACCAAGTGCATCTCCAACAATTTCCCCTATTACTTCCCCTACCATCTCACCAATTACATCACCAACTACTGCACCAAGTACGTCTCCAACAATTTCCCCTATTCCTTCCCCTACCATCTCACCAATTACATCACCTACTACTTCACCAACTACTTCGCCAGCTAGTTCACCAAACACGCAACGATCAGTGTCTGAATCTACAGCCATTCGAGCGGATATCGGTGTAATAAGATACGTTAACTTTATTTGTACATGAAAACATTTACCTGTTATTGTGGTTGTAATTTGGAACAATTTTTTAATTTATTTTTTTTCTAATATTATTGATAAATGTGTTATATTATTTATATTTGGTAAATATTGCTTATAATATCATTCTTTCGTTTTCGTTTTCTTTTAAAGTTTGTCACTTGCAGTAAATCAAACACTGTCATCTCTCAACCACTGCAAAATCTTACTAAGACTGACAGCTAAACCTTGGACACTCGATTTCAACTAAATCTTTCTGCGAAATGTGAACAAAAATTTCCTGATTGCAATTTGATGATTTGATAATATGGTGCTGCATGTATTTAATGGTAATACACTTTATGGCTTTCTCATAATGCCATATCATTGAGTTTTGGTAATTGACAAATCTATTTTCTTTAACGCATGTCATGTCAAAGATGGAAAAGAGACACGGTTGCGTCATATACCTATCACTTGCCTCAATTTAGGTCCAATGCATTTTAGAACAAACTCTTTCGGGGTCATTGAAGGCACGAAAATATGTGACCCTGTCCCTAGTACATTGAATAAAGATAAGATGTAATGTGGTCTAAATAGTTCACTTTGTCTTGTGTTATTTCCCTTTATAAACTAAATAAATAAACATTGACAAACCTTTTAACGGCTGTAGTTTTTTTTCTTGCAACGGGTTATTTCCCTTTAACCATGCCAAATACAGGACTGATTAATTTGCCACGCCTTTTCGAGATATCTCGTTTTAAATTTCCCAAAATGTCACATGCAAGCCTGACCAAAACTTATTGTCTCCTCCAGAATTCAATATTTGACCATGAAAATTGTGAGTAAAGCAAGTCGAAAGTAGACCACTGTTGTATAAATACACAGTAATGTCCAGGGAACGACTATTTTTCAGACGTCAAAATCCAAATCTAGATCTATAAATCAGACATACAAAAGAAGGAAGAAGGATATGTCGAAAATACTATGGTCTTAACAACCTCTGGTGCAAACGCAACATGGGAGGTATGAGGTATGCATACCACGTATTTTTTGACTGCGCTGATTCATAAAGAGTAGATTTAAGTTTCAATTAAGTAAAAACAACAACAGCCTGAAAGTTCGGTTAAAATGTGTTTACTTATTTATTTGTTCGTTACTTTGAATATTCCACAGGAAATACGGAGTTCCCTTTCCTAAATAGAACAGTTTGAGATGAAAGAAACAAGTACTAAAATAACATGATTTAAAACCGTCTCATATCAATAATTCTCTTAAATACAGTCAAACTTATAAATCTGTTATGTCTTTATATTAAAGTGATTATATTATGATCTAAAAATACAGCGGATCTGAAGAAACCGTTAACAATTTAAACCCAGTAATTCAATTCCACAAGCATTACATATAATAATAGCATCAGATTATGATTTGATTTTAACAATATTTCAATCAGCCAAATTTAGACTGGATTACGTATTTAACTCGTGGCGTCGACTTAATTGTCGATTTTAATTTTCGTCGCACGAATAGGGCCTATTTGATTATAGCAATATACCAATCTGTTATTCCAACTGTGACCAGTTGCTTTAAAACAATTTGAAACCACACGATCTCTCCAGGGGGCACCACTTAATACCCATCAACCATCATGAGGCAAATCGGTGGAAAAATTCCCAATGCACCTTACATAATTCTTAGAAATATAAAAACAATGGTCGTCCGTTATTAACTTCTAATTATTTTGATCGATTTGTTGTTGTTACGTCACTCTCAAGTTGTCTTCAGAATTATTCCCCTTTTATTCAAGCCGCTCTTCAATTAGAAGGTCGAAATCTCCTTTAAGACAATTAATTTCCGCTCACTTCCTGTGCACAAGAGATTTCAAGTAGCGAATCAAACAAGGGCAGATAACTGTCAAATCCACTTTAAAATTTGTGTTTAGATTATCACGACAAGTGAATAAAAAAGATTATTTTGATAAAGAGTTGAACTATTTAAGCCAATCAGAATGTCAATAGGTCTAACAGCTTAGGATTCAACTAATGGAAATATACGTTACCTGCTAATAGCCAATGAAACATCAGTATACGGAGTCATTATCTACCAGAAATATGAGGTGTTATCAGGATGAGATTTTTAATGATCTTTAATAATGAAGGTCTTTTATTTTAATGAATACGCCCTGCTTTTTAAACAAGATAAGAGAAGAAACGTTGTATAATTATCTAAATGTGTAAAATTACGCCCCAAGACATCAGGTTTATCTTGTGTACAACTGTTAACAAGGTCTGCTTTTTGTTACTGATATGGGGCTTGTTGGAGGATAGTACATTATTATTTACAGACTATATTTGTTACATGCAATACATTTTTGTCGACAACTAGTCCACTTATCTATATTATTACAAACAGTGGAATAGAAAATTTTGTTTAGTTTCGTATACTTTAATGTACATATTTTTAAAATAAGTTTGCAATACATTGTATTATCTCTCCTATAAAAATGAGTTGTTCTCGAAAACTAATAATATAGTAATTCAACTACTTCATGTGCTAAGAATCTTATTCGAGAAGTACATAAATTATATAGTGACTACACAGCGAAATATTTATAACAGAAAAACAATACCAAAATTATAAAAAAATGACTTAAAATGAGAAATCGCGGCCTTAATCACTGGCATCTATACTCACAACCACTGCTACGAAGTTTAGAATGATTTCTATTCTTGATGTGTTTTTGAGCAAATCCAGAATTGAACAAACTGCTAACCGTGTACATAATATAGGAAAATAACCCAAAGACTTTAGAATCTAACCCTCTTTTAGAACCATTTCATTATCTTGCCTCTTCTACCCAACACTATTTGATAAATCCTTCATTTCATTTTATTTTCCTCTGTGCAGAAACGTAGGACGTAAAACTCCATTATTTTCATTTCATTTCTCTTCCATTACAGCCTTTGCAGAATTCTAGTCAAATTAACCCTACCAACAACTCAACTTTCTCTACCTCTTTATTTTTCTCAGCATAACCCTAGTTCCTTCCCTTCTAATATTTCCTAATAATAATAAACTCTTTATTTTACATGGGTCAGAATTAGGCCCAATACCACGAGTGATACGGTCCTGTCTCACACTCAGCCCATGGGGACAAACATAGATACAATATACAACATATAGACAAAAAAAAAATTGATGGACAGAATAGAATATGATTTAGTGATCAAGTACATGACCACAAGATGATGTACAGTCAACTGGCTAATTAAAATATATTTCCTGACTTTTTGCTCTACTTTCTTCCGTTCTCTCCTCTTCCCACTTGTCTACGCTTTCTAGTTTTCTTCTTTCGACTACCCCTGTATCTTATTCTTAGATTCTCTTCAAACAGTTTTTTTCTTTGTCATCTCAACCCTCAACTTCCTCCGTCTGATCTCTGCTTTTTTTGTCTTCTCCCCTTCCTTCCTCTTTACTTTCTTTGTTTACTCTTCTTACCCCTTCAATTCCTCTGTCTCCTCTTCTCCCTACCCCTTTACTTCCTCTGACCCCTTTTCTTCCTACCTCTCTTCTTCTTACCCCTTTACTTACTCTGTCTCCTCTTCTTCTTACTCCTTTACCTCCTCTGTCTCCTCTTCTTCCTTCCCCTCTTCTTCTTACCCCTTTACTTACTCTGTCTCCTCTTCTTCTTACCCCTTTACTTACTCTGTCTCCTCTTCTTCTTACCCCTTTACCTCCTCTGTCTCCTCTTCTTCCTTTCCCTCTTCTTCTTACCCCTTTACTTACTCTGTCTCCTCTTCTTCTTACCCCTTTACTTACTCTGTCTCCTCTTCTTCTTACCCCTTTACCTCCTCTGTCTCCTCTTCTTTCTTTCCCTCTTCTTCTTACCCCTTTACTTACTCTGTCTCCTCTTCTTCTTAACCCTTTATTATACTTACTCTGTCTCCTCTTCTTCTTACCCCTTTACTTACTCTGTCTCCTCTTCTTCTTACCCCTTTACTTACTCTGTCTCCTCTTCTTCTTACTCCTTTACCTCCTCTGTCTCCTCTTCTTCCTTCCCCTCTTCTTCTTACCCCTTTACTTACTCTGTCTCCTCTTCTTCTTACCCCTTTACTTACTCTGTCTCCTCTTCTTCTTACCCCTTTACCTCCTCTGTCTCCTCTTCTTCCTTTCCCTCTTCTTCTTACCCCTTTACTTACTCTGTCTCCTCTTCTTCTTACCCCTTTACTTACTCTGTCTCCTCTTCTTCTTACCCCTTTACCTCCTCTGTCTCCTCTTCTTCCTTTCCCTCTTCTTCTTACCCCTTTACTTACTCTGTCTCCTCTTCTTCTTACCCCTTTACTTACTCTGTCTCCTCTTCTTCTTACCCCTTTACTTGCTCTGTCTCCTCTTCTTTTTTCTAGAGATCGTTTGACATATCTATGATTATAGGCTAAGGCAACGTTAGGAATTATTGACCGTTTTTATGTAGCAATACCTAAATCCATCTTATTTTTCAATATGATTTCTTATGAAGGCGAACTAAAATCTAAATTTATTAGCCAAAGAGGAGTGTGACAAAATACAAATCAATTTTTCAATTTTAATTGTACAATGGTTAATTAACTGATTTTAAATATAAAAGGATGCTATGCAATGTCAATGCGTTTTTAAAGTGATGAGTTCAAGTTCTCTAATAAATTATTGAACGAGAGTGGCGTTAAATTGCAAGAACCGGATTCTGCTATGAAATCTTGTGAATTATTTTCATATCATCATTTTTGCCAATAAGTAGATTTTTCTTGTCATATCCCCTACGTTTTTTTGGATAGGGATACTTCCATGACAAATCCAATATGTTTTGTATTTTATCTTACAAAGTAGCCTCTATAATTGTTCCATATATATGGTATACTGTTTAGAATTTGTTATTCATTAAAAGAAATGTTGTCAAAAAATTCTGTAAATTTGGCGATAACTTTGTAGTGCAAATTCCAAAAGCAAATTGAAAATGATTGAGGTAAGTTTTCCAAAGACTTTTAACTCATTGCCTCTAAATCTAATTTATAATATGTCTGATTTGAAATAACATGAATATGTGTCTATGAATAAAAATTTGCTGGACTGAGGATTTCAAGTAAAAAAAACATTTGTATCACAAAAAAGGATGATATACATGTAGTAATAAAAACTATGCAAATTAATAATATACCAACAGATATGCTTGTATACTTTTGTTTGCTTCAAGCTTCCAATTAAGAAAATTGTGTACTCAAAAACAGATGGATCAACCACCATTAAGATAAGGAGGCAAAATAATTGAGAAAACACAACAAAAAAAAATTCAAAAACAAAAGTTTTAAAGAAAGAGATTTTGTTGATGAATGTAAATTGAAAAGTTAATCTAACTGTCAGTATGGAAAGTGAAATCTTATGTTAAAATTCTTCAGATAACCTTAAATTATCGAATTAAAAAGAGCAACAATTTAGATTCTATCTCAAAGCCTATTTTAAATGATTTATAAAGATTTTTAAAAAGGGTTCTTTTTGACGAGCGGTGGATTAAAAAATATCAAAAGTGATAGCAATCTTGTCACCTCGCTTGAAAATTTCTCCGGTGATTTTGAACAGAGATTTTAAATTGTTTGTTAACTTAAACACCAAATCTTTAATGTTATCGAAATAAATATCGGAAAACTTGTCACAAACATGCTGCGAGCAGCGAATTATTCCACCGATAACCATCGCCGTAGAGTTCTTAATCGCGTCTATCACACAATACGCTGTGTTTCATTGGTTAAGACGTTACAATGGGAGTTGTCAATATGTATTCAAATTCTTAAAGATGAGAATATGGGCGTGTCTTGTCGTGAGTGATATTACTCGTAACGTTTACTATGTTATTAGTATGTTTTCTTCATCCCTATAGTAGCATCCTAGTGATTACATTTTAGCGGATTAGGATAAAATGGCGACTGCTGCAATGTTAGGGGTGAGTTAATCTCCTTTTTTCCTAATCTTCTTTAACGGGATTAATAAGGTACTGCACGTCGTTTGGTACGAATTTGTTTTTTGTGTCTTCGTGTTATTTACCTGTAAAAATGTTAAGTCTTGTTTACTTGATAATATTTGAATATCATCGAATTCGATTTTCTATTATTAATTTGATTTCATCTGTACGATTAATTAAAATTCTTTGTAAATCGAACTGTAAAAGAAATATTTTGTAAAAGTTATATTTTTACTATCTGGATAAAACATTGTTGACTTGCCGAAAAATACGTTGACGATTCCAGTCGCAGACCTGAATAAACGCATCACGAGGGTTCCACACCCGTTGCGATATGTAGAATAATTGAAGTCCATAAACGTAAATTATTCATTTTGTTCCAAATGAAATTGAAATGATAATACTGTAATCTATTGACGTAGATATATGTAATGTTATCATGTACCGTTAATGTAATCGTATTAGACGGGATTATTACAAGTATAACCCTCTTACAGTCCAATTTATTCTGTTAGTTTGTCCAAGATTTTAGTTTACTTACTTAAATTGTTATTACAATTATGCATTCTGATAATGCAAAAATATTCTGTTTTATATATTTGTCACCTAACACATTTCCTCTCAAGTTCCGTTCGGTGTTGGTAAGCAGTCTTGCTGTTATGTCCTGTATTGCATTATTTAAAAGGGATTGACATATAAACAGTATATTATTGAAGAACTAATTTGTTGTTAATCATATATATATTTATAGAAATATAAACAAACGTATTATAATAAAATACATACATAATTATTTGTCATCCACTACGTATAGTGTTTAGTAGATGGTTTACATGCTCATATCATTTCTTAAAAACTTATCGGGTTACTGTCACTGTTATCCTGAAATAATTATTGTATTCAAACATATATAAAAATATATTTAGATAATAATCAGATTAAATGATCTTATATAGTATGAAATAAACAAGTAATACAAGGTAAAAAAAGAAAAATAGAGAAAAATTAAAAATACTTATCACATGTCAGAGTGAGTTTCTTCAAAAACATCTTAATTATTCATTTTTAATCAGATCTTTTTAACGTTTTAATATAAATTTTAATCAATGTATACCAAAGCAATCATAGTTATGAACAAAATTCCGAGAATGTAAATATTATGCATTTTGATGAATTTTAATATTATAAGACTGCAATTATAAGAAAATCGTTTGAAATTAAGTTGATGTTAGTTGACAAATAGTTGAACTATTTCTGCAGTTTATGTAAACATTTCATCTTTATTCTATAAAACGCTTGTAATATACATTTTTTGATCCTTTCATATAAAATTAATTCCTTTTTAACAAGTGCATGTCCCAAAGGCACATCAATTGAAAATGGCAATTCTATTCGTTATAATTTGTCTTTTCAATAACGTAAAAGATTTCCATTACAAGCCATCACTTCTACAATTTGTGTAGCAGGTCATAATCCAAATTCGGAAGAAAATGTGGAATTTCTGTATGCAACATTTATTTGTCCAAACATATAATGTAAATTGTCTAACAATAATATCAAACCACTAGAATTTTAGGACTTTAAACCTAGTTTGAGATTTTAAATCTTTACATACCAAAAATCCAATTGGAATTTATTGTTCTTAGAAGTATCAAATTTTCCCAATCATGTTTCAGATGATAATATATTCTATTAACAGCGACAAGTTGATATTTATGACTCTATTTTAAGGTTCAAATTTATACTTGCACTTTTCAGAATGTAAATTGTCCTATTTTCATAATTGCAAACAATGCAACTGGAATCATGCACGGGAAAATATAATTTTTTAATGCTATTTATATTGTTTAAAGAAATTCTAGACGATAAATGCGACAGTAACATAATATAACGTAACATGAATATGCTTGCAGTTTCGATGCAATTTGAAATAATTATTTTTAAAATTATCTGAATTTTGTTTTATTCACAAGCTAAATCTGCAGCATTGTGCTTATCTGTAAACGATAGAGAACATTTAAGACATTCTAAGAGACCTAAAATGTTCGCTGAAAACAGTCGCAAATGCCAAATAACATAAGTCAGTGGGCTAAGTAGCAGATCAAGTTTTCCTAATTATGCTAGTGAGCTTCAAATTGAAACCAGACAGTTTCAAAAACATGCAAAAACATAACGTGACGCTAGTAAGTTTTAGATTTTATTGATAAATAACTAAATCTTATTTATAATAATCCGTATAAGATACTTTGTGCTGTGCTGTTCATCTATTATAATTGCATAAAAACTAATTTCACTAACAATAGTTATTCTGACTTTCGTGAACTAGTAATGTAATTATATTGGCGTTCTTGATGTTGTGATATTTACAAAAATATGTAACAATGGCCATGAAACAATTGCTCTTTGTGAAACTATTTTTTTGTTATGTCTATTTGTCTAAATAATTATGTTATGTTCATTACACACGTTTAAAGGTCTTTGACTGTTCAATAAATCAGCTTAAAAAAATCTTACTTTATATAATACATGTAACAACAATAAGGAACAATATACAGCAATCCAAACAGTAATAATTATAGATTTATATGACAACCAGACCTTCGTTATACATACTTACAATTAAAATCTATCTCAAAAGTTCATTTTTACATGCAATAAATTATATTTATAAAATTGTGTTGTTAAAACAGAATCTAAATGGAGACATCTTTCATATCTTGAATAAAAATCCGTACAAGCAAAACAATTCCGCCATTCAAAAGCATGGCTGTTAGCTGTGTAGACGTTGATAAACCAGAAGCACTCTCACGTCAATGAATATCTTCCCTTTTGAATACATATAGGATTTTATAAGAGACAAACACATAACTGACACAGAACTGATATGATGGTGTTCTCAGTTGATTCATGCTATGTTCTGTACATCAGTTACAGTTTTATCCTCGTTATTGCTTGGTCTTTGGTTTCAGAAACTTACACCAAGACGGGGACAAAGGATCTTCGAAAGTTGGTTATTCCATTGTGGATGAACAAGAATATGTACTAAGTTGAATGATAGTACTCTCTTGGTGTAGACCTACTTTGTTATATTTCAGTGCAGAGTTATTGACAAATCAATTAAATGGTAGTGGTCGATGATGCGAACCCTAGGGCACTCCTGTAACTAAATATTTTAAATGTATATAAAATGTATCATTGTTCTGCCTCTTAGTCATTGACAAAAACATAGGTTGTCGATTTGACTTTTGAATTTGATTCCGTGTTCGCATTCATTAACAGTCCTTGCAATAATCCTGTATAACAATATCAGATCAGAAAACATTTTATTCTTAGATGTTCTGTTCATTAACAGGTCCAATGTTTTAGCAAATATTCGTCTATACCCACTTGATAAATTTGTATAAGATTTTAGAGAAAGCATATCCTGGGTCTTCCGCAAAAACGTTTTGACTGGATACCGTTTTACAACCATGAATCCTGCTTTTAAACTATTTGTTTTGCCTCCGAACACTAAAATCTGGATCATTTAGACCTATCTTAAATGAGAGAAAATTGCATCGAATGGTTGTTTTAAGTTACTTTAATTTTGATTGACAGGTCGAATGCAGCATGTCTTATCACCATTTTACTGCTATCAATGTATTAGATCTCATGATTTCTCACCAATTAGGCGATAAACAGAAGCGGAAATACTCGCCATTTTAGATAATACAAAACCATAAAAATGGACAGCAGAGGGCGCCAAAGTCATAAAATTAGAAACAACGAGCTCATATTTCCCGACCTTAGACCTCGCGAATTAACGAATCTGACGATATTAAACGAGAATGACAGGTGAATGGTTCTTACTAAGATACGAGATCAACAGAAATGAAATAATTAAATTAGATATACCCTACAAAATAAATGATTCAAAATAATGAGAAGTACAGTTTATTGCTAAACCAATAATGACTTAAAATAGAATTAAAATATTAGAAGACATTTATAAATTATACTTTTTTTTAAATCATTTCATTAAATATTAATATTTTCTGTTAATTTTAAGATTTGGACACAAAATATTGTAAAAAAGAAACATGCTTTAGAAATTGTGTTTGATATGCAATTAACTGTTAAAAATTTATCAAGCAAAATATTCAAAGACATCACAAATAACCGCTTTTAATAAAATAATTGCAAATTTGAACACTATCAATTTGTTTTCACATTTCGGTCTGTTTTAAAAGAAAAGTGTATTCTATATTATGTTCCAGGAGTTCAAATACAATTTCTATTCAATCAAACGTAGAAATTCAAAATTAGTTTTAATATTTGTTTACACGCCAATTCACTCTCATTTACAAATAATCTTTTCATCCACAATTCTAAAATCTTAAATCATTTTATTTTCTGAAATTACCGTCATTTAGTCTTTCAGGAAACACAAATGAGTTTAAACATTTGAAGAGTTTTTCGAAATTAGACTACGCGTGTCCATTATAAAAAGGGAGGGTTTCGTACACTTTCATAACCCCCGATGTAAACAGTGAAACGTAACGAAAAGCTCATGTTTTTGTCATTCTGAACCGAAATATTACATTAAACATGTATAATGTAAAAGAAATAGACAGAACCTTTTTAGACGTCGAAAGGGTTAACATAGTTCAAAGCATTTTGAATGTAAACACTTTGCAAATAATAAAAGAAGAACTGGTTTTTATATTTTCGTTTTCAATTACTATTTTACACTATTTGAAAATAAATAGTACATTTATCAATAGCCGCCTTAACATATGCTCTTAAATAGAGAAAGAAAGGGTGACAAGATTCACCTATACGCCACTCTTCCAACCATTGAGTGCAAGTCTGATTGTGACGGGTTCTTTTCGTTTGATTTGGCTAAACGTTTAAAATGCTTTAGAAAACAATGACCGTACTCCACCTCGAAATCTGCTGTGAATCCAACGAGTCACGTAAAATACGCGACATAAGTGACTCATGTTTTATTTCGTGTATTAATTTCACTGAATTTGTTCTTTTATGGAAACACGGTTTGTATGAATTGTCGTCCAATTTGTTTAGTAAATGGGTTTGAAGCCGAGGTTCTCGCTACGTGTGGTATGCTAGGAAGGCACGTAGCTCGCGAGGACCGCGTGACGTCTTCGCCCTTTTCTACCATTCCTCATCTAATTTTCCCGCCATATTTTGGCATATTTCACGAGCATGATAGAAATTATATCCTTATTTCTCAAATTTCAAAAGAGAATCCGTCTGATTATTCATAATATGATGATTAACGAGATTTAACGAATATTACTATTTGAAAACAATTCAATCGAAGAATAATACATTATTCTGACTTACTCTTTTTGTGTTGCTAAATCGCAATTTTCTGATAATGAATTAAAGTTCCACTTTCAGAAGAGTTCTTGATGCTAGGCTAAAAACATATCTAGAAGAATATTATTACTTTTCTTTAGAGGACAATATTAATATCTTTGGAACTGTATTTTATGTTCAAATGTAAACAATAAAAATCGGACAAAAATGCATATTATTAATTATCAAATGCTATCATTGATGTTAAAGTGAAAACATGTGCAAGTATATTTCGATATTTAGAATGTTACGAAACTGATACAATTATATCTTATAGATGTATGTAATTAATCAAATAGGTAGCCATAATAATCTCAGAGGTGAGCTAATGTAATTTGTAAACTATGCATAGAAAGTTAGAGAAGGGATGGAAATATGTTCCCAAATCATTAGTACTAAGTATTGGGGTCGAGGGTCAAGTTGCACCTTGCGACACACGTGATATTTGTGGCTAATGTACAGAATTTCAATATTGAATAAAAGGATGAAATAAGAGAAATGACGTGTGCTGGTATATTTCTATCAGATTATTAAATCCTTTGATCTTGTCGCCTTGCTTATTTTTACTAGACATCGGGTCTGTTTAACCCCTCTTTTAGGTACATTCTGCTCTAGTTGACTCCATTTTGTAGAAATAAGGATATTGAGTTCTTCGATTTGTTACTGTCTAAAGTTTTATGGTCTAAAGATTAATTATAGTTTTAGTTTTAAAAAATTCTAGAGACATCCGAAAAGTTCTAGTCAGTTATTTTACAAATATATAAAAACAGGTTGTACTATCTATCAATAATTCATATAAGCCGACCTCGGGTTGATTTGACCACCAATGGCATAATGACATCATGTGTTCCGGAAGGTTAAACACAAGCAGGGGTGGAATGAAAGAGAAAAGAAAAACCTTCTTGTTAATGAAAAGAAATTTTCACGCCTCAAGACTATGTTCATATTTTATTCAAAAATAAACAACGATTGTTGGTTGTCGTAAAATTGTACTTCTGGTCAACAAGGGGGAGATAACCCCCTAGGGTTATTTCAAGTTCAATTCAATTGTTACAATTGTTACCAGTGGAGCGACAAATGATGTTTCAGACAATTTGTGGTCGTTTCGTATCAGTGGTTTTCTGTTCAAATTTTTAATGTTTAGGCTAATATGTTATGCTCACTGTTTTGCTTTGAAATTTTATTTTGGTGGTACTTGTTGATATTGATGATTGGTGTGTAGGTGAAAAATCCGTTCATTTAGTAAAACGTGAGCAAAAAAATTGTAACGATTTAAAAATGAACCTTATTAAAACAAGAGAAGTCTTTTTTTTTCACTGTTAAATGAAGAAAAAGCTGTATAATTTCCTTTCCGTTCATTTTCTGGACAAATATTGCAAGTTCTTTACACACATTTTTAAATTGACAGTTGAAAATTCAAAGTAAATACCAAAAATCCCATCTTTAATTCAGAGAAAACCATGAGTAATTTCTTGATTAAATAATATGATAAAATCAAATACAGACAAATTAACCCTCATTTCAGTAACTGATTGATCTTTATAATGAAATCAAGTTCAATTTCAGAAACGTGTCTCACTTCTCACCATTAACGACAACATACATTAACCCCCTGGAGGCCTCTAGTTTTAATTTCACAGCTAAGTCGATAAACTAGCTAGTTTTTGTTTACATTGTTTACTAATTACATGTGTAAACAAATACTACATACCTGTCTACACTAGTCCTCATCATTTGTCAGTTGCTTTGATCTCTTTAATTACCGCATCCAATTGTTTTGTGGATGTAAAGGAGAGTCTGTTTGGAGACTGGAGACGATGGATTATTGACATTAAATATTGTATAGTTTATGGTATTCCTTCTGGCAATAGTTGTTTCTTTCATAAATTAGATAAAACTTCCAAATTGGTGCCATTTTTTGGTTAATATACTGTTTAGAATTTTTCGTTCAAAACGAATAAATGAGATACTCGGTATTCAATGAAATTCTGTAAAATGATATAAATCAAAATTCAATGTAAACAGAGACTGTTCGGTGCGGACCTGAACTCCGCTCTTCATACAAGAAGGTTACCTAACACTTTATGACCCTCCTTACATTAAAGAGTTGTTGTTCAGGGAGTTAATTCACCGTTAAGTCTTAATGGGATCTATTGTTTCGGTTCTAGGGTATAGATGTCGATCTGGTGTAAGAAGTTGGATCTAATGACAGCCAGATTAGTCCTAAACGAATTTATTCGTAACATTGAACTAACTACAATATCCTCTTAGATGAAATGCAAATTGTGGCAATATTTCATATCTCCGTGTTTTTCTTTCCTGCATGTACACATTCACCTTAAACGTGTTCATTGGTTAGAATAACTAAATTATCGATTTCAATTTACAGTAAGCGTTCTGGATGTAAACGTTGAGGTCCATAAAACTTTCAAGAAAAATATTAAAATACAAATATCCAATGGTATTTAGTTAAAAAATATATGCGTAAAATATCTGATTAGCTGAATATATTTTAATATTCATTAAAATGCACAATTATATTTCATATAATATACAATTATTGTTTCTTCATTTTTGTTACATATATTGAAAAACTTCCTTAATGCTTGTTATTTAATATTCGAAGAAATCGAATCCGTCAAGATAATTGCTTTTTAACACATAAATCTTAAAGAGATGTTATTTTAAGGGTTGTAAATTTTAAAGGAGGTCGTTGAGTAAGATGTGCAACATTAGCCAATGTCAATTTTCACCGCTCATAAACTTCATTCAGTATTATATACTTTCTGGCATCTTCATTTCCGGTATGCCCCGAGGTTATGCAATTAGCAAAATGTTTTGGTGGCTAGCACAGTTTTAGGTATGATTTTTGGAAGAATGATCAGTATATTCGGTATAACTAAATGAGTAACTAAAGGCTACAAAATATATGAAAAATAAATATTAATAAAAAAAATAAATGTAATTTGCCCTTTATATTAAATTCAAAGCATGACAAATCTTTAAACTCGTCTTTTTAAAATACACTTTATTTTTTATCCTATTTGACGACTTTCATATATAAAGTTTTATGTAGACATTTCATTGAAATGCACTTAAAAGTTTAAGAAAGGCAAAATGTTGTCATTCAAATTGTATGAATGGGTCTATTTTGTCCTCTTAAAACGACTTACTTGGTTGAAAATCCTTAAGTTCAACACGCCTGAAGTGCTATTTCTCCCCAATAATAACAACATTGAAAAGCCTTCTAAATCAAACTTTTTATACTAAATGAAACATAAATATTTATTTTTGTTCAAAGATTAAAACTCAGTTATTGAAAAGGAGTTGATAAACATTTCGTATAATATTATTTATATTATTTTGATCAATATTCAGATGATTCTCTTTTTGCAAATTGTACGAGTTTAAGATTGTTTTTAAAGACATATTTTTGAAGATAGTAGCAAAGTGTAACCAAACTATTTCAAACTATCATCATCTCTATAGTCTCTCTAAGTTATGCAAAAGAGTGTTAACTGTGATTTTGTTTTAATACACATGTATAAGAGTAAGACCAATTTTTTTTCTATTTCTCATAAAGTGAATTCAATGTTCTTTCTTTATATTTTCAGGATCCACAGTCGTTTGGAGGTACACCATTAGCGATGTTAGCTGCTCAATGTAGCAAAATCAACAACCGAACTCCTCCTCCATTGGCAGAAGCTACCGTGGGAAAAGGCTTTATGCCATGGAAAAAGCCGGGATGTGTCGCTACTAGTCCAATACATTTGTCTGCCCAGAGGATGCAGGGATTTAACACTTCGTTAACCACGAGTAGTCTGACTTATCCTCGATCAGCACCAAACACGACTTCACCTACGTCATATAATAACGACTTATTTTATCCACCCGTGGGAACGAACTCTTACACTCAATGTGATATCTCTCAAGCCGCTTTTCTACAGAAAATGGGTGAAACTGGTTTGAACAACACGGGACTCGGTAGTATGTACTCCAGAGTGCCTTCGAACCATCCTTACGAATCGTGGCCATTTACCGGAATAGCATCTACACAAGCTGCAACGTCTCATGGAATAAAAACGGAAATGACAAATGGAGTGAACAGTGGTGCATCATGGTGGGATTCTCACAGTGCCCCATCTATACACAATTCTCCAGGGAATTGGTTGTCGGATATGCAGGGATCAACTAACACAGGACTTCATCCACAGATATCGGCGAACTATCCGCCCTCGGACTATGCTTTAAACCACTCTCTTAGTTCTAATGCCAATTCCCTCCTGCCCTCAGCAGCCAGTCAACATTTATTACAAGACACTTATAAATCAATGTTACCGTCACAAGGTGATTTAGGAGCAGCATCTGCAATGAGTTCATTTTTATCTCGACCAGGTTTAACGAGTTTAGCTAGTCCACGATCACAAAGACGTTATACAGGACGTGCAACATGTGATTGTCCTAACTGTCATGAAGCGGATCGACTTGGGCCTGCTGGTGATCATCTTCGAAAACGTAACGTCCATAGCTGTCATATACCTGGTTGCGGAAAAGTGTATAACAAAACATCACATTTAAAAGCACATTTACGCTGGCATACGGGTGAGCGTCCGTTTGTTTGTAATTGGTTGTTTTGTGGTAAACGTTTTACGCGATCCGATGAACTTCAACGTCATTTAAGAACACATACTGGAGAAAAACGGTTTGCGTGTCCGGTTTGTAACAAACGGTTTATGAGAAGTGATCATCTAGCCAAACATGTAAAAACTCACAACGGCACTAAAAATAAGAATGAAAACAATAGTGATAATGAAAATACGAACAATAGTACAGGATCACCAACCAACTCCGTCTCTCCTAATACCACTTTATCTCCTACAGACAAAAAATTACATTAAAAAGATCCTGTGACTTTAACTTAATCTTAATAATTGAATTGTCTGAAACCAAAATCCGAATTAAGTTAAATGTTTATAAATGTTTCTGTAGATCATTTAGAAGTCGACTGAGGAAGAAACGCTTCACAAATATTTGAAAATATCAGGCCACATGATTATTATAATATGCGGCATTGACTGTTATATTCTTTCATATCCTTCACATAACTGATATTTGTTGATGGACCTTATTTTGCAGATTTCTTTTAAAAATAGTTAATGTTTCATCTGGTAATTTTCAAACAAGTACATGTAATGATTTTGTCAATAATCTTGTTGAAAATCGAATGCCACAAAAAATATAATATATTCATGTGATTGTGATAAATGATTTAATTTCATCCGGTGATGTCTCCGTTGGCACATTTATCAATTATCAAAAAAATTTATGTTGCAATTCCCCCCTAAATTAAGTTTAGAATTCGTGATGATAAAGGTTAGCATTATGCATGTAATTTTATCATTGAAATAAATATGCTGTTATAATGTGTCATAATGATTATTATTAACATTATCATTATTTTTTAGTTCTGAATTTCTTGGATATTTCTAAACAAATAAGTAGCAAGAAATATCCTCATTTTGATTTAAAACCTGTTCCAGATCCTTGTCAGAAAAAAATGAAAATCCACAATTCGGTTATAAGGAAATAAAACAGATATAATTTGTATACAACTTTAAATTCGATTTGTTAATTTTTAGTCAATATAGCATGCAGATCATATCAACATATGACAATCAGATACATTACCCTGTAGTTTTAGTTATGGCACTAGATTATTAATTTATTAAGAGAACTTAAGTAATTAGATGTGTTATATTTTGTATATTTGGAATGTAATTAAATGTATAGTTAATTATAATTGTATAAATTTTGTATATATACCTATTCCAGAAAACAATAAAAATTTAGAATTTAAAATTTATTTATTTATACAACGTAGCCAAACATAAACCCTGCGCAGTTTGATAGCATGCACATATTTCTGTGTAATAATTCTGCAACTTTGAAGTTATATGTCATAACGTTATTCACTTTGGTGTTAAAATACAACACAGAAACATTGCGTTGTTAGTAGCTGAATCAGATGGATACAGTATTTTTAATTGCTCACTTTACTTATTGTTAAATTTCAAATTATCGGATAACAAAAAATAATTATGAACACAATGATTTGATCTTTTTGTGAACGTGGCCAGTACAACTTTTATTACCCTCTCAGCTTAAGTGCAGGAAGGATAGAGAATATTTGAATTTTCAAGAAAACCGAAACATAAAAATTTGTTGAGCATGTTAGAAAATTTATTGCTTTACAAAGGAAATAAAAATCACAAGAATGACATTTAGATCTAACATCACACAGTGCAACGATGGCAGCTTTAAATTGAAAGCCCATCTTGAATTCAGAAAAATTAAAAAATAACATTATAAATCAGCGTCCCAAACCTTTTAGCAATCATTTCCGTGTACTGTATATCAACCAAATATTGTAATAGTAAAAAAGAAGATTAAGCTCATAATTTCCGCCATATCAAAGAGAAAATAAATGAAAAGCAGACAGATCTATATTCACTTTCCCCCTGTTTCTGATGCTGGTATTCCATTCAGGTACACCAAAAATACAAACTAAGGTTTTGTGCACTAATGGATGGTACATAATAGTTTAAAAGGTTATAGATCCCTTGTTAACTTTATCTTTTAATGATGAATTAAAATGAAACTGAAGCCAGAGAGTTTATGGATTTGCACTTGAAAATCACACAGAGATCATAAAAGAAACAAGATTGTAAAGGTAGCCTTTCTTACGAAACTAAATCAAAGCTATGTATTTTTTTTACGAAAGTAATAAAATTAGATACACGTGCACGTGGTAAACTTCGTTAATTTAAAAATCTGATTTTACCACATTTTATGACTTCTTCGAAAATAAATTTACGATTAATATTTATCGAATGAAAAGGGCGTTTATTTTTGACAAATTTCTCAAAAGGTAAAACAATCGATAGCAAACCTCGGAATTAATAAGAGCAAACATAAAATTTGATTTGAATTGAAAGGTGAAATAAGGATATTTATGAACTGAGCCCCAATAAATCAATCGATGAAAGAAGGAATAATTCATCAGTGATAAAGGGACTAACTTCAGGTGTTAATCAAAACCAAATTTTATGTTTTATTCTATGTTTCATTGAATATGTGGTTGGTTTAAGTTTTCTCAACACCTGTTCGTTTTTTGTTTTATGTTATTTCATTTCTAACACGTGTTTTGGCCACTTTTTTTAAAGAAATAAAAACCAATATGGTCAATGCCATCGAATTTGAACAACCAAGTCGTGAATGTGAGCACCAGACCACAGTTATGTTCTGAATATGCGTAGTTGTGTAAATACATTATGTATTTATCAATATTTTGTTAAAGTGCTGATTTATAGGGTATATTTTGAGATATCTATATTATAAGTATAGTAGGCTATAGTTAAAACTAGACATTATCGATACAAAAATGTTAATATCCGAGTATTTTATCAAAAACAATTAAAAACATAGAGCAAAGTTTAATTTCTTTAATGGAACAAGCGGGATTGATATTACGACATCCGAAAATTGATATCGCATGTATCGCATTAAACAACAATTAATCACTTCTTTACTTATTTTGAAAATACCACCTTAAATTGTAAAATTGTACACATTATATATTGTAAAAATTTACACATGATATTGTAAAAAATTACACGTAATATTGTAAAAAATTACACTTAATATTGTAAAATACTTATATTTAGATTCTAAATATACACATAATTTTATACATAAAATTTACTCATAATTTGTACATGTAAAATATTCACATTACTTTGTAAAATATATTGTTTCTGCATTCGTTTTTTTTGTGTTTAATTTACAAGAAGTTTTATAAAACAAAGAATAAAAAAATATTTAAACGTGCTTTTCTAATATGTACTTGTTAATGTAAATAATTTTGTTAAATTTGTAACAACTTAACAATATCTTTTTTAAATACGTTTTTAAATACCGAAGTGTAATAATTAATTTGATACAATGTATTTATTTTCACAAAGTACATGAGTTAAAAAGGAAAAGACTGAAAAATCGGTTGACACTAAACAGTAATATGTATTTTCTGATCATCAAACGAAATATCTATTAATACATGTATCAATTGACAAAATACAAGTGAAGCGAATTAATATGGCGTCACGACACTCCCCGAATCTTTTTCATCTTTTATTGCAAACAACTCAAAACACAAGTCGTTCGTAATGACATGGACATTTCAAATCTTACAGTCATACTGTTATGGGTTCAAAAATACCCATTCATAAATTTCTCTCAATGGACGTTGAAAACTTAAAAAGGTTATTTCATAAATACCAAAATGACCTTTGGTAAAATCGGGACCGTTTGAACAAAACCAGCGGCTTGACTGACAAAGATTTTCATGAACCTCATCAAGGACTTAAACGTTTTAAGAATCAATGAATTGGAATAATTTCGTACGAATAGATCAGAGGTAAACTGAATGAGCAGGTCGGTAGGGACATAGTCAACCGTATCGATAGTTAAGTCAACCGTTAACAACTTTGACACAAAATGCTTGAACATGTCAAATAAAGTCGCTCTTAATGTTTTTCATAAAATATCTTTGATTTATTTGGTCCTAGTGGCTTGAATTGGATATTAACATGGTCATTGGTAGTTGTTGTAGTATGGAAACTGAATATGACTACTATTTTTGTTATAGGTTATGTCCAATCTTTACTCAGAACATTTCTTATTCTACAGGTTTCAGATTATGTCCAATCTTTATTCAACATTTCCAATTCTACAGGTTTGAGTTACTCATACCATTTCTTATTCTCTAGGTTTCAGATTATGTCCAATCTTTACTCATAACATTTCTTATTCTACAGGTTTCAGATTATGTCCAATCTTTACTCATAACATTTCTTATTCTACAGATTTCAGATTATGTCCAATCTTTACTCATAACATTTCTTATTCTACAGGTTTCAGATTATGTCCAATCTTTACTCATAACATTTCTTATTCTCTAGGTTTCAGATTATGTCCAATCTTTACTCATAACATTTCTTATTCTACAGGTTTCAGATTATGTCCAATCTTTACTCATAACATTTCTTATTCTACAGATTTCAGATTATGTCCAATCTTTACTCATAACATTTCTTATTCTACAGGTTTCAGATTATGTCCAATCTTTACCCATAACATTTCTTATTCTCTAGGTTTCAGATTATGTCCAATCTTTACTCATAACATTTCTTATTCTACAGGTTTCAGATTATGTCCAATCTTTACTCATAACATTTCTTATTCTCTAGGTTTCAGATTATGTCCAATCTTTACTCATAACATTTCTTATTCTCTATATAGGTTTCAGATTATGTCCAATCTTTACTCATAACATTTCTTGTTCTCTAGGTTTCAGATTATGTCCAATCTTTACTCATAACATTTCTTATTCTCTAGGTTTCAGATTATGTCCAATCTTTACTCATAACATTTCTTATTCTACAGGTTTCAGATTATGTCCAATCTTTACTCATAACATTTCTTATTCTCTATATAGGTTTCAGATTATGTCCAATCTTTACTCATAACATTTCTTATTCTACAGGTTTCAGATTTTGTTCAATCTTTACTCATAACATTTCTTAACAGGTTTCAGATTATGTCCAATCTTTACTCATAAGATTTCTTATTCTCTAGGTTTCAGATTATGTCCAATCTTTACTCATAACATTTCTTATTCTCTAGGTTTCAGATTATGTCCAATCTTTACTCATAACATTTCTTAACAGGTTTCAGATTATGTCCAATCTTTACTCATAACATTTCTTATTCTTTAGGTTTGTAATGCATACTAACTATACATCCTTAATGCCTTAATTGACTTAAATACAATGATAAATACTAAATCTTTGGTAGGTCTACAGTATCAGCAGTAATATACTCAACAGCATCACACTACATCACCAGTAACGTACGTAGTTTACAGGCTCTCTAGAATAATCACTTTCTAAAAGTCTGATGATTTAAAGAAAAACAATGCCTTAATAGGCACCATAATAAATTTTCACATAAAAATCACCACAACTGAAATGTACGTACATGTATATATTTACGGATTTTTCTTGTGTAGATTGGCAAATAGATACGTTTCACTCTTAATCATATCCTGTTGAAGTTTTATTAGCTTTTTTTTTGATAAAATCTTTGATAACTTTATATAAATATATCTATTTTACTTTAACCCTCAGATAAAAATCATTCTTGAAATATAAACTAGTCAGAGTTAGTCAAGCAAGTCTTTAACGTCAAATTATATGACTAAGCCCTTACTGCAATTTACTGTAACAATTCACAGTGACAGGACTAAGTGTAACCTAGTTAAGATACAACACTTTATTAACTGTAAAGGAAGTGTTTCGGGTAAAGTTTTTGAAAATCATGTTCGAGATAAATTGACGTTGTCTTAGAAATCTGTGAAGTAAAGAGTAAAGTATTCTGATACTGTACATAGTTTTATGTGATACATTGAAAACAATAGAATGGATACTAAACTATCTGTCATGTTGTATTTTATAATGTGAACACTATTCTTGTAACCTTTAAAAGTACTTGTTTTTCATTTCTTCGGCACAAGCTGAAACAGCACAACATTTAACTACTGTATAATGAAATTTTGGAGCACCACATTTCGTGTGTATCTCCTCAGAAACATATTTATGGAAATATTAATTCTGAAATTCAATTCCTTTTTTTTTATACCTCGAAAATTCTTTTAAATCCCTGGCAATTGTCAATTATTTCTTAATGAACTAACTAGTGCAAAATTTGGATTTATACGCGTGTGAATTTCAGAACGACATTCATGCTGACCATGAGTTGTTTATTAAGCTGTTTATTATTAAAACAGATATTTCAATATAAAAATGTCAATTATGGCTTTGAAAAGCTATACAAAATATTAAAGTTAATTAAAGTTTTTTCCTAGCTTACTTAGGCCTCGAAAAATATAATTTTCGAATGACTCCCTTTATAACGAATATGCAAGAATGTGAAGTTGAAATGAAGCCAAGTGAGTATCACCCCAGTAAATTGGCTTTAATCATCGAAAAGATTACCAAGATGAATGAAAATACAGTTTAGAAAATAATATAAGACTAACAACCGGCACAAATTACTCTAGCCATTGAAAAAATACCAAGCAATCATATTGACAACTCAACTATGACCTAAATATTCAGTGACAACATAAAAAGAAATTATGTTCTGTGTTACCTACTACCTGTATATTTGAAGCATACGCTGTTTCTTTATTTTTAATGTAATAGCATAATTGAAAAATTTCAATTTATCATAATTGATATCATAATGACGTATTAATGATTCTATGAATTGAAAAATTAATTTTTAGAGCAGTTTGTGTTCTCCAACAAATGGTTTGTGTTGTAGGAAAGAATGTTTAAACCTATGTCTTGTAACCACAACTATGTGTCTTCGTAAATACAAAATATCGGTGTTGTAAGTTTTGCTTCATTTTTAACCTTTATACTGTCTGTGGCATATCTTGCTGATAATTCTGTCAAAAAAGTAAAACATAATTTAATAGTTGAAGAACATTGGAAGATATTCACAAATTCTGATGTATGTCACACTTCAAATTAGTCATTGAAAATTACAAACATCAACGACACAGTACGACACATCGAACACATTTGAGTACAAATAACATGCATTAAAACTTCTAGCATTCAATTAAAAAATACAGAAATCTAGTGTCCATAGAAAAAACAGAGACGTTTTAATACAGATTATTTCCGAAATAAAAGTTAATGTCTGCGAATTTAGACCTGAAAAAAATATTAATGTATTTTCATACATGAAATATTTGTTAAGGTTCGGGATCCAAAAATATAATTACCGTACTTTTTAGGACAATAAAAGTTCAAACAGTCTCGACGGCAATTAAAATATAATTAACAAAAAATTGTATTTATGTATCTTTTGTTCAACAATTACAATGAATTAGGTATTATGTTAATATTTCAAAGTGTGAACTAGCAGACTGTATGAAATTACCCTCTCCCAAAACTCCTTCAAAATATAAACAAAGGAATAGGTCTTTAGAACATCAACGTTTAATTCTTTAAATTCAATCTGTTGCACAAAACGATTCAAATAAACAAATCAACATCCTCTAATAACAAAAGTTGTGAAGAATTTAATCGAGCATTTGATTGGATAAGCAAGAATAGATATTCTGTGGTATACAATGCATATTTCATGATAAGATATTGTGTACTACGTCATCAATCATTGCGATCAACAATGATGGGTGTTAAAGAGATGCCTAAGGGGGAGACAACACTATTATGTTCACGGATTATAGGATTGAAGAGTTTGGACATGTGTAAAAGACAATTAGTTAAGGAGAAGGATGAGTATGTAGCTATGATCTTACCGCTTGCACATAAATCATTTGTAATTACCTATATTGACTTGAATAGAAAAACAAGCAGATCGCAGTTTGTGAGACGAGAATCTCGCGAGAGGTGTGTCTAGAACAATGGCGAACAACACGAGTTGCGTAATTTAACACGAGTACAATGATCCTGAATCGGGTGTTAAATTGTCGAACACGACCTTAATGGGCTAGGGATTCAGAATAAGTTACTCTTAAACGATTAATAACAAAAACATTACGGAAAATTGAATAATGAGTTTAAAACTATTGGAGTCTCGTGTTACACTGCCATTAGAGATTTTGAGAATTCGTTTCGCGAACACTAATCGATTTTAAACAATCTGTGAATACCTTATAAAGACTATTCTTTCCAAAATACCTTATACCAAAATTCATTTTCGAAGGATTGTTTTCGATATTCGATGTATCCGTTGGTATATGTGCGAAAATGTTGATTAAATTGTTTTGTATGAAATGCTTGTTGGCTTATGTTAAATTATTATGTAAAGTTTTTACGTAGGCGAGTTGTTTGTTACAATTGTTGCTTTGTTATTGAATGGAATGACACACATAAAAAACACACATCATGCCGTAAAACTCTTGTACAATCATGTAAAAACCAATTATGTCTTAAAAAATGTCAACGAGCATTTTCATAGACTAATTTTTAAAACTATAAACAATTTTTATTTCGTTGACAAAGAACTACATATTTGCTTTATCTATCATAAACATGTGTTTTTATTGACGATAACCAAATTTAGAATCAAAAAAGCTGAAATCGATGACCAATGCCTGTTTTTAAAAAGATTATACAAATTCACATTCAATTGACTTTTAATGATTTTTTTCAGTGAA
This sequence comes from Lottia scabra, assembly GCA_029955415.1. Lineage (NCBI taxonomy): Eukaryota > Metazoa > Mollusca > Gastropoda > Lottiidae > Lottia > Lottia scabra. The sequence continues at coordinate 7,907,707 of JARJEI010000015.1, forward strand.
TAAATGAAAAGCCACGAAACAAGAGAGAAACCTTGTATCACGCCATTGTCAAGTAAAATAGTAAATTGAATCTAATAAGTCGGTTTATTGTTTATGAATCGATTTATTTGATTGAATCGGGATGTTGAACAGGTGCGAAAATTACCTTTACATGATTTTCTATGTTTGACTTTAAAACATTGCACCTGATAGAAACCTCCCTTTTGTTGTCAGTCGGCACAAATCTTTTTATGTTTTTATACTGTCTGAGACAAAATTTTAAAATTGTCTTGTTTTAAATAATCAATATCAATCGTAATAAAACATTTTCTTTAAATATATTTAAACCTTTTTAATTAAATATTGATGTTTCTCGCCTTCTCAGTCAAATATTTTTTTAATTTCCCAATTTTCAAGACGACTTGAAAAAAAGGAGACGATTTGAAAGCCGTAATTAATTCCTTCAATTGGTCATATTGTTATTTCCAAACAATTTGATAAATCCCGAAATAATTTATTTTAAAAAATCTGGTTGTTTTCAAACTCAAGCCCTATCCTATTGACAAAATATCGCCTTGTGATATACATTGTGTTTTATTTATGAATTTATACAGAATATTCCAAAACTTCTATACAATTTACTACCTTTAATTTAATGGAATTTAACTGAAAATGACCCTACAACTGGCAGTTTTTTAGTGACTTTTCAAAATCCTTTGTGTAGGTTAACTCGTGTATTGGTTCCTTGTATTATCTACCTAGAGTTAATCCCACATCACCGTGCCCTTAACTCTTTAATAATAATATCAATAGTCCCACTATGAATGTACTTTTTAACATAATATAACATTTTTTTGTGAACACTGCTTCAACCCTGCACCAGTGCTTTCTGTTGAATGGTAACTTGTTGCTTTCAACCACCAATAATGCATTTATATAGCACCTATAGAAAGTTCTACTAAATGGTACGGAGTTGCTGTGTCATATCTTGTATCTGGTAAATAAATGTGTCTTAAGCTGAGGTTTGAATAACATGATGCTTTTAGCCTACTTCCTTTTAATATGTCGTGTTTCCCAGTTTGAAAAAAAAAAACGAAATTCGATTAAAACAATATTATGTTGTGAAAAAGTTGATATTTTTCTAGCAGCTCAATTCGTCAATAAATGAACAAGTCTTCTGATCAGTTTATAATGAAAGTTACATGTACGGTTTAATGGTATTTTTAATGAATTTACTGAAAAGAGTCGATAAATACATGAATGATTATTTGATGTATTTCTTGTGCTAATAGAATTAAAAGTATTCGAAGAAAAGATCGACAGGCAAATACCGGAAGTGAATGGTTTAATCACTTATTGACTGTAAGGAAGAAAATTAAACGTGAAGAAGCCTTTAAATATAAAAATTGATACCTTATTCGCTGTTTGCAAAAAAAAAAAGAAGAAATATCTAGTCTTTCAACTTCTTTTGGATGTAGGTATATTTCTTCAGATCATTCGGTTTATCAAGCATATAGCAATCAAAAGAGCGAGCTGGGGCCTTATTCTCGAAAACATAACTTAAGATGATTTTAGTGTTCCATTTATTTGATTGGTCAGTTACTAAAATCGATTGTAAATTAAGTATTATCAGATTGCTTTATTTCTTTAAATCAGGAGTTTATCTAAGTGAAGTTTTCGAGAATAAGGCCTCTGAATACCAATTTTTCACACATGTTAAGCAGAATCTGCTTTATACGAGCGTAGCTATAACTCATGGCAATTAATGTAAGAGATGTATGTGTTGTATCATTTCGTATCAATTCATACATTGATAGGTATGGAAAGTTAACTGGACTCGAAAATATCCATATCACTATAGACTTTAAGAAAAGCTTTCTGTGGTCGATCTATTTATTTTCAGCACTAATATTAGCTCTCATCTCCTCATTAAACCAAGATGACAATTTGAGTCGACAGCAAGGCGGTGAGGGGATGGAATGGGGAGGGAAAGAAGGACTGACGGATTAATCTAAGACACACTTATTAAATATAACATTAACCACATTAAATAGCGGAGTTTCTGTATTTTACCATTGTTAGGTCGTGATAAATATTACGACAACCATTATTATAAATGACGTGAAATAATGTAGCGACAACTCTTAACTGTCACTCGCTTATTAATCGCATCAAAATAAATTGCTACTTTCAATTTATAAATCTTTTCAACATTTTGAAGGGTCCAATAACTTTAAATACTGCGAACTACTAACTACTTGGGCTAAGGACCCTTAACAATTTCAAATTAATACTAAAGGGTTTTTACACGGAGTGTATGTTTACTTTTCTAAATTGGGTTATATTCAACAGAAATGGTTTTAGCAAAAACCTCATATTAATACAAGTATTTCGACAGGATGTTGAACTGGGAATAGCATAAAGGCGATGAAACATTTACTTATATCTTCAGTGCTCTTCAAATTATGAATTAGGGACTCGACAATAGTCAAAAGTGAGACTTCTAACTGACGCTTTGTCTGTTTTACACTTTTTACATCACTTGAATTCACATTTCAATATTTATTTAAGATTTCGTCATTCAACTTAAATCTTATTTATTTATTGTAGAACATATTATCGTAATATTGCTTAAACAGTTATTTCTTTTTGTCTGTATTGTAGTAAGATATGTGAAATGATTTTGAATTTCCCCACAAGTACGTGTCAAGATGAACAATAATTTGGCTAAAATTTTGACAATTGCCACGAGGTTAAGGAGAATATTTTTGCTGTAATTATGATGGTTGGATTGGGGTTAAACAAGAACATTTTCAGTTTCAGTAAACCCCATTTGGTAATATCAATGTGTAAGTATCTTTCAGAATTGATTTTCGACATTAATCTTTAAAAATAAATTCATATCATAGATTCCAATTTTGTTGATTTTTTTTAATGTATGTCAATTTATTGAGATTTATTTTGGAACTATGATGCTGATACTGTGGAAATAAGAACAGAATCACATTGTGCATATTAATAAATACACAAACCAAAAAAGCTCATCCCCCTCTAATTCCAAATGAAAAAAAATCAAAATACATGGATTTCCGAGAACGATTCTTGTTTTAGATAAAATTTGACTTATTTATGATGTTTATAATATTTATAAGTATATTATGTTTATTAGTAAGAAGGTGGCTGTACTGAACACGCCCAAGTCGCAAATATCCACATCATGAAAAATCTATTTGACACAAAAAATGATAATTGGTCGTAATTTGAATGAAATTATCATGTCGCCATCCAATAAAATTGCTATTAATATGTCTAGTAAGATAAAGAAAAGTGTATTCGCGAACTAATAACTGAATCGAATGGCGTCATTTTTCAATGTTTGTCAACACTAAGTGAACTTACGAATATAATTCTGTAAATTACTGGATAACTTAACATCGTTGATAATTATACTGATCAGACACATATTATTTTGATTTACTGGTTCATGTAGTAAGAATTATTTACGGCTTAACTAAAAATATTTAAGAATATCCACAAAAGGAATAATTCATAAGATTAAATATGATACCAGAAATAGCCGATATGAAGATTAATGTCGTAGCTATCTTTGCAGATCGAAAACAGGCAATGCAATGCAGGTATCAGGTCGATTTTGCCAGAACAGAACCGTCAGCCTTCTCGTTTTCGATGTCAATCATTAAACGGATCCTTTACGTGTGTCCATGTCCATCACTGGCAGGTGGAGAAAATCGTATGTTTACCTATTGCCTAATATACTTGTAAACGCTATGGGTTTGAAAGTACTAGGCAATTAATAGTAGGAAACTGATTACAATTTACTTTTATTTTAATTTGGAAAACTCCTAAAGGTTCCATGAGAAATTAAATGAAATGAATTTAAGCAATGTAACACTGGGAGTTAATCGTTTTCTGATTACTGTTCGTAACCTCGTTCTGTTTCTCTTACAGGTCGGAGTATATTGAAGTGGGTCAAACTACCCCAAGGCTTCCCTTTTCATCCTTCGACAGCAGGGGGTTAATATAGAGCGACTTTCAACAAATACATTTGTGTAGTTAACCCTATACAAGTATTTTAAATACTCGCCTTTTTCATAAACATCGCTTTTGTTGAGTTGAAGGCTTGAAGAAGCGCCGAACTATTCAACAGTTGATTTTCCCGTCCGCCTTAAGTACGGTATGTTCACACCCTCTTTATTGTTGCGCCTAATACAAAGAGTCCGAGCCGACTATAGCTAACGAGCGTTTAACAAAGAACAAGGATGCTTCATTGAATGAAGTGTAGTCAATCCGTAGATTTTCAATGATACTTCACGTTAATCATAGACCACTTTATATGATCAGCGTATTAAGAGAAATTTATCAAGCTAGACGGACTGGCTCCAGGATTGCGGGTGGAAGCTGACTTCAATGATTCCACAGCTTACGTTATAGGTTGTTGAAAATTAGAAGCTCAATGATGGGACATATAATTGGTTGTCAACTGTCTTCAATATGCAATGCTTGGCTGAAACTTGCTGAAAGAACGGTATTGTTGATAGCTTTTGAAGCAACGGTCGTAATGTTAAAGTATGCTACATAACGAATGCATGGATGCACATGTACTACAGTCGGGTTTACTACAGGTCTTATTAATATCTTTTTAATGCTTTTAACATTTGCAACAATTTTTTTATTGGTCTATTGGTGAACAAAAATTGAAGTAAAATTTCATGTTTGGGCTACATTTGATGACTAATTATAAATCTTGGATATGATTCTGGCTGAACTGTATTATATTCCTATTAAGGAAGTGTAGTGGTACTGTTCTGTGAGTCAAATATCACGTCGGAGGAGCTGGTCAGGACCAAAATTGAAGGTTACCCGACCCGACGGGACTGACAGTATAATAGTCATAACAAGGTTATGGTCAGCACAGATTCTGTCCATTATCGAATTTGTCCAACTGATTTTTACAAAGAATTATAAAAACAAAATCCCTGCAAACAGAATTGACAATATTCATCTTTCATCTAACACCTAAAAAGCCTTCATCACAGAAGAGTCAATAACTTGTGATCAGGAAGCAGTCATTTCATTAACTGAATTATCTCCCGTGGGACGAGCTAATCTACTTGAATCCGTCACAACTAAACGAATGGAGTGGAGAGTCTTTTAAGCTGATTAGAATTGTGGTTAAAGTGATTTGATAACCCAATATTTTACATAAAAACCATCTTCCTTAATCTTAAACAAATACGTTAGCCATTTTAAACGACCGAATTGTGATTGTCGTAATCCATTATAGTGATGTGTGTAGAATGTCGTTAAATCTCAGCTTTGTTTCTGTTATTCATCAAATCTTTCTCTTGTATTCGTCATCAGGAATCGGTTTCGACCCCGACACAAACAGCACCTGAACTCTGGCCCATTTTAGCTCACCATTCTCTTAAGGATTTACTGATAATGTATATTAAGTTCCACTACTCTGAAACGGTTACAGTACTCGGGGAGAATCATTTTGCGACTAAACAGAAAAATTATCTAGATTTCAGCAAAATTGCCTTTGCTACAAAAAATATGACCCTTATAGAGCAGTCTTGAAGATCTAGTTATACAACTTGCTGAAAACACAATGATTCGCCATTCTTCCACTCAAATGGGACATAAGTTTAAGAACTAGCTCTTTTTATAATTTACATAATTTGTATTGTTTATCTAATATATATCTATCTTTTACTTGTAAGAATGGCAAATTGAATCAAAAAGCACAATTTCCAAGTTTTTATTACTATTTATCAATCCGTAGTTTTCATTGTCGTATTTATCAATGAACTTCAAATGGATGATTTGACCTAAAGCACCATTAAGAACGGATCAGTCTAGAACTATAGAAAGGAATTTAATTCATCCCATATTGAAGAGGTAATGTCCAGTTCGGTTGATCAACGAATCGTAAAATTCGGCGTTCAGGCGGAATAAAATATAGAATTAAAAATAAAACACAAAGTTACGACTGACTAATTAAGCTGTTCAAATGATTTTTATTTTAGTCATTTTTCAAAAAAATTCTTTTCGCGGTAAATGTTTGATGTTTATTGTCGCGTCAATCAAAATAAAATTTGAATAAAAATGGGCGTGTTTTAGTGAAGTTTTGATTTTTAGAATTAATATCAAAGGTATTGAGATTATAGGGTTAAATTCCCTTCCATAAAAAAGAACATATCGGAGACGGGATTGGGATGTCATACGGTTTTGGTTAATCCTGTTATCGTATATGGCAATACAATAAATATAATTAAACTTAGAGTATTGGTGTATAAAAATGATTGAACGTTCGATGAGACAGATGGACAGTATGTACGTTCATATAAATATTTATTGATATCTTTGTGTCATTTTGAAAACGACAATCTTTTTTATTAATGTTTAAAAGCAATGGTACATTTAACTCTAGTCCAGTATTCTGTTTTGTAAACTATTTCCGGTTAATGTTCAGTCATTTTGACGCAACATAGAATACCTCAAGGGAAAAATCATTTTGATTTTGAAGTACTACGTGAAAGGTATTGAGAACAGTGTTTGATGGATAAAGCTACTGAATGAAGCTTCATAAACATAGATAACAATTTCGAAATATAAAATACATGCATCCATTCATCGATACAACCAGAACTTATGTTCCAAGGGTTTCCATCAAAATCCCCTGGAACCCCAAATGAATTTTCAAACACAGAAATATTGCATTGGACGGGTAAAACTGTAAAACAGTAAGAGGACCATTGAAACTTAGTGTGGCGAAAAATACTACGGTTATTAGCGCTAGAAACGTTTGAGATGAAGTCACACGGATAACTCGGGGTCTAATTGAACCCAGCAGGGGTAGCGAGTTGGAAGAAAGGAACTATTTTCTGTGTAAGCTGTTCCGCCTCATTACCCCAGGTGAAATAATATGGTTAAAACTGTTGTCAGTTACACCTGGGCCTCGTGTAGTATGCATCACTTGGTGAACAAGGTAAAATGAAGATTGGACTTGTCATATATTCATATCGGACTTAAAGGTGCCGTACCAATTGACAATGATAATGTTAATCGGTGCCACGAATATGGTATACTGGAACAAATACTTGAATAAAATGTTCTTCGCTACCGAGGTTCCCAAGTATGAATATTGGTTGACAAGCACAATATTGCAGAGCGACAATTTGACATTTCGCTGTTCAGAATGATGCATCATCTATTCAATTGATTGTCAATTTATAATATATATTAGCTTTATACTACCAATTTTTTGTAAAAGTTCTATTGTGCTTCCGAAGCACCAGCATATTATCTGCCACCAGGTCTTCGAAAGAAGTGTTTATGGTCTAACCATATCTGATTTCCATCTAATAACTTCTAAGTGGGAAATTCACTTTAATAATCATTGCTTAATCGTCATCATGAACAAACAAGATTGCATGTAATCTTCCGCCATTTGCAATGTACCCCATTCAAAATAACGAAATGGGCAATTTGTCAGCCGTTGTTCCATAAAGAACGATTAGTGTTTCTATTGCAATATTCTTTTCACCAGCAAAACCTAATGACCCACGGTTATTATGTGAATTTCAAACATCAAATTACAAATAGCTATTAGACTGTAATACTTCATTGAATATATATTTCAGAATACTATTTAATGAAACGAGTAGTTCATTGCATTTATAAACCGGAACTGACGTCACTATAGAGTTATTAAACAATGAATATATAAATTAAATGAAGCATAATAGTAATTTATTTTTTATTTGTTCTATTATACGAGATAAATCCAAATCCATCGAAGTCTTTTTATCGTTTAGGCCAATTCAGTTTAAATTTAAGTTTTGAACATTCAATTAGTTAGATCTGACATTGTTTTTCCCCTGAATGAAATGAAAAGTCGTCTAAATTTGTCTATACATGTATATATATATATATCATCTGATCGAACCGTTGTATGGTTTATAATATCGGTACTCAAAAGTAACTACAGCCTTCAATACTGCTCAAAGTTCATTGAAATTCTTACAGAAGATTTAAATCTATTAGTGCTTGGAACCGATGACAATTTTAATGATCGGATTTTCGCACCATTGGCGACTCATTTTGACAAATTCAACTATAGCTCATCTCTTATAGAAGCTACAAAGGGAAAATCACACTATTAGCGCTAAATACAAACGATCAAGGGATGTTCACACTATTACCTCGCAATTAAGCTAATTGCCACCCACCTTTCAATCCTAATTATTTTTAATCCCGATTATAATGAGTCCTAATCCTTCTTGTAAATGAATTACAATTTAACCCCCGAATCTTATGTATATTTCAAGTGGCTCTATAGGTAAACAATATTGGTACTTGAAATTCAATGTTTTCAAACATCATCACAAACGATTTGTGACGACTTTGGTGTAATTGATTTAATAGGCTACAAAATGTTCGCTAAGCTAAATCACTTCACACTTTCGTTTTGTTATAATAGAAATTAATTGAGATGTAGACATAAAAGAAACCGATACTTGAAAACAAACAGGAAGCCCATTGGCACTCATTGCAATGGTAGGTTTCGAGCCGAAAATTTACTTTTAATTTGCCACCGATTAACAAGACGATGATTGATATATATTTGTGTTTAAGAAAATCCAATTCCTGTGCAAAGGTGTTTCATTTGATGTTACAGGAATGCCGCTCAATGCAAGCAAGCCAATGAAAGGAAAAACGGGTGCCATTTTAAACCAAAAATCATCCCTATTCCGTCACTGAAGATCACAAAAACCGGTACCGAATTATTGAGTTATCATAATCATGACATTGTATACCATTAAGATACTGATAGATTGCAATTATCTGAGAATGCCAATAAACGACCCTTAGGAGTAATAAGCAAACGCACAAAACTTTAATAGTATGCACCAAACTTCAAATGTCGAGGACTCGATATAAACAGTAATACTATTTTCATATTCAATGTAAGGTAAGAAAGCTATGCTCTTAAAAATGTTATGTCACCGTTTTTTTCTCTCAAAATAATATCATTTCATCGAATGGTATCAGTAAGTAATATCAGTAGACCTAGTATAATAATAAGTTATGGGATGTTAGTGTTAGTTTTTATTTCAACTCTACGTGAAGTAGCACTCTTAGTGTTCTTTAGTATAGAGAATGCAATTTAAAAAACTTTAAAATATTATGTTTTGAACACCAGAGATCTTTATGATTTACCCAAAATAATCGTTGAATATTTAATTAATCACAAATTAATGTTTTCAGGCCTCGAGCGACAAATTATGTCGTTGATCTTACATTGTTCTTTAAGTTTCTTGACAACAAAATGGCGGATCAAATTTCAAGTCGGGAATAATCATTGCAAATTATTTTCATTTAATCACTTGACTCAATACAAACTATTAACTTTGATTCATAATCGAAACAATATGGCTGATATTCTTTTCAGAAGTTGTCATGAGCAGATGGACGGAAGTAGTTTGATCGTCTGTTCGTCACGTGACCCCTGACCGTGATGGACAGGAAGTGATCAGGTATCGACCATCTAGACATAGCTTCATTACTCTTATCACCCATTCACAGTAGCGCGTTAATACAGGATTTGGTATAGAGTTTCTTATTTGAACAAAAAAAGATTAATCGTGGAACGTTTAAAAATGGCGAGTAGATCGGTTACTTGTAACTGAAGCCATGGTCATGAATCGCCTTGTCAGTTGTGAATAGTTATAAACAAATTACCCGTTTTCATTACCTTCGACAATAAAGATTCAGTGAGAATAAGGACAATTTGAAAATATGATCCACCTCTGTCATTCTGACCGCTCTTTCCTTGCTAAACACTACATAACAATATGGTGGTATAGGTTTTCTATATATTTAGAACAGACCACGATGCTTTAGGTTTCTAAATAGCTACTCATTAGTTGGACATAAAATGCGAAATGAAATATATTATATATAATAGTTGTATATTCACATAATAGTATAATGTACACGACTAGATTACAATATGAGTATGTCGTTACGTCCTACCTGATTCGGAGCAGTGGCGTTACTCAGCGAGGAGTTTCCCCACTTTTGGAGGGACCATGCCCCCTTATAAATCATGCCTAGGACAGAGGCACTAACCTATTACAATTGTTGAGGTATATACTCGAACTATGTCGGGATTGAAGCCTGAGCGTTTAACTCACTAAGCCACCACAACGCCGCTACAAATTAAGACATACAATATGCTTATTTACTTTGGTGTACTTTGTGTACTTAATATTTGAAATGTTATTTTAGATGCTGGTGTTTTTTAGTGTGTATTCACTTAAAGGTTCCCGTATACGTTTCTTTGCTGCCGTGCAAATTATTACGGTATTTAATGGTGGCCATTTTTACCACTACTATATTCCGAATCTCACGTGGTATTAATAGTTACCTTCATCACATCGTTATCAATATTTAATAATATAATTAATCAATCTGTAGAGTCTACTGTCAGTCTGCTTCCTCTAAGTAATCAGGAGCAGAAATGAAGAGCATAAAACTCAGTTTCTTTACTTAAGATTTTACATAAGGCTTTAGCAGCTTGCCTGAAGAAGTGGAAATTGAATGGCACAATAAATTGACAATAACGACTGTTTATTTTATATTCAGTGCTAAACAGAATAATAAAGAGTTCACGCGAGATGTGAAAAGGGCTAATTAAGTAATTGCCAAGGAAACGATATTTGAAATCGGTGTTTTTAAACGAGGCCTAGATGACAGTTGACGAGATTTCAAGATGGCGTCAGTTCTCGAGAGACTAGTTAAATCGAGACTTAATTCAATAAGTGCGGATTGGAGATGGAACACAGACCGATATTAAAGTGTTTCTGGACGTCTTGGAGAAAGAGAATTTAGAAACATTGGAAGCATTAGTCATGGATAATAATAGGTTAAGAGACGATATCGTTCTTCCTTAATGATAGGGCTAGTGTTCCAACTTGGGGTATATGGCATTTATCAAGCCTTCAACTTGTTCCTTTAAATTGATATCCAGCACAATTTAAAGAAATAATTCACAAGAAGAAGCTAATTTGAAAACCGATTTTAAATTGCTATTTCTAATAAGAAAATTGCGAAAAAATATATTGTATTGGTGCAAGAGTAAAGTTTTTGATTTTATATTTTTCTAAACATTCTGATCGTCAACAAATTGTATAAAGTTACTAATTAGAATTCTGTAAGATTACACGAAACGTTATAGTCTAAAAAAAGTGGCAGTATGCAATACATTTTTAAAACATGGACAATTCGTCCTTGTAGTTTTCAAAGGAAGACCATTATGTAAATGCAACTTCCTCTCCCTTTCAAGGCCACACGTTTCAGAATATATCATTTTTTGACTATTAGTTAATATGGATAATGAATGAGTCTAAAGACAGAAGCATTTTCTTTGAACAAACCGATTATTTGCTGACTATAAGACCATTGGTAATAAACTATTTGATTATTTGAATAACATGATATTATATACTAAGATTATTTGCTCTAAAGTTAGACTAATATAAATGACAAAAACGATACAGTGACCCAATTTGCAATATCAATATAAATTCAAAATTTCCTGTCACAAATAATCCATGTCACCTGTCAAAGCCACAAAAATCTGAAACCATAATTATTCTAACTTATAACACATCTCTAAAGTTTGCTTGGGAAACCCGAGTTTCCCCCGGAGGGCCTTCAGTCTTGCTGAGACAGAGACCTAAACGAGATCACCAAAACGTCATGACGTTGTACACAATACTTCATGACGTGTACACACAAACTGGCTCGTGCCACCATGCTGCGAAAAGAAACGTAATTACGTGTTCTGCCAAGATGAATTCAGCTGCTTTCAAAGTTGATGAATTTTTTCCCAAGCATTATGGTTTTCAATTTCGTCTATGACGCCCTAATTGCTATCTTCGCCGATTTGCTTCTAGACCCCTTCTAGCTTCGACTTGTTTTGACGTCTTAAAGTTTCTCTAGAAAATACAATCTATTTTAATTATGGCCCTTTAGTGACGTTGAAAAATTATAATTAAGTAAAGTGAACCCACTATGGCGACACAGCTTGATGTTTTAAATTCAATTTGCACATTTTTCTTAAAATAAAAAGCTAACTGAACATATTTAATTGGAAACTGTTTTAAAATGTTTATCACTTGAGATTATTACATTTAGTATATTATTTTGGACGTGCTAGTTAATGTATGTCAATAACATCCCACATTCCAAAGTTGTCTTCAGTTGTAATTTTTCAGTTAAATATAATATATATAATATGTAATATAAAGTTAAAGGTTTTCGCAGAACGTTTCGATACACGAAAACCGTTTTAATTTGTATAGTTAAACAATAAATCCATTTGAAAAATATTCTTCAAACTTTTATGCCAGAGTATTATTACTTTGCTAAAAAAAAACTAAAAGGATCTACAATCCAGTTAAAAAATTGCAAATACGTCATGATAATAATATTGGCAATGTGAATTCTCTAAAATTATATACCAACTGAACAGACTTGTCTTTAATTCTCTCTCAAAACATCATAAGAAATGGAAACTCAGTAGAAAAACACGAGGCCTTATAACATATTATTCAGATTTACGAGTAGCAGGTCTTAATCAAAGACAGATATACGGCCAATTAAACTGAATAACATTTTTATTGGTACATTCACCTAACTTTCATAAATTATAAATTAATGAGGGAAGATTTTTGACAGATTTTTTTCTTAATTAAGAAGACTTGCTAGATCTTTTTTCATATTTTTATAAAAGTACTGGCAGCAGAAATCTGTACACTGTTGCAAAGACGTATCCATGTTCAATCTCGGCAAAGATAAATATTGGAACTCGGACATGAAAAAAAAGATTGTTAGTTCGGATATTTAACAAATCTTGAAACAGATCTTTAACATCATGTGGTTAATGCGCACATTGTACAGTGCATACACCATCTTCAACGTACACTATTCTAATTCATTTTATTTCCTCCAACTATGAATCTACGAATGCATGCGCCTGACTCAACCGACTTTAATTCGGAAGTGTAATTGTCACAAGGATTTACAGAAGACAATCAATTCTATGATCTAACATTACATATTGAGATAATTCTAGAGTGAACAGAAATAATAATGGACATATTACGCGCCATATTCTCTTTTGACCACTGGTCAACAGTCCATTTAAGCCACACACTGGTCAGTATATTAGAACACATCGTATACCATATTATTAGTGTCTAAACTGTAACAGCGGGACGGACCCAGAGGCGGTTACGAGGGCGGTGGGGGGCAGGAATGATGACACTCGTGTAAACGTATCATTTTCACAGTAAGTGGCCAGCATTTTATTAGTGATTTAGAACACTTGGTTGAATTACGGAATAATCGATTTCCACTCGGCCAATTCTTCTCCTTCCGTGCTTCTCTATAAACTTTCAGTGCGAGAAAACAATAGATTACCAGACGTCAAGTACATTAATGAAGTGAAAGCCAATTAGTAGTTGTATGTTTCCGTAGTGGTAGTTTCCATTTCTAACTAAGGCCCATACTACCTGTATTGTTAGTGTCTGGGTAGTTATCGACAAGACTAGGTATCTAAAAGCGTAGCCACTAATACCTATCACCAAAATACAACTACTATCAGAAACATTGGAGCAGTGAAGAATTTATTGTACTAATGGTAAAATGTATAGAAATTTGTCGGTTTTTTTTTGTCCTGTGGCATGCACTAGATATAAATTATTACGTATACACTAGTACCAAGACGTTTTATTACGCATTTTAATTAGCTTAAATTGTTATTAACTAGAAGATAAACTGAATACTGTGATGTTTAAAAATAACACCGTAAATTGTTACTTCCAGTTGGATAAATTGAAAACACCCGGCCATAAACAAATACCAGTAGAAATCTCGCACCGATGGCGTGCGTGGTGTCCTCTGGTCGTAAATTGTTATTTCTACTAGTTTAAATTGAATCTTGTTATCTCAAGATATCATCTAAAACTAAAGTGTTGAAAGAAAACAAGGATAATCTATGTTGTCAGGCTTAATCTACTCATAGAATTATAACCACAACCTATCGTGGTAACGAACATATACTCATCGCATTGTTAATCCTAGCTTATTGTGTTTGGGCGGAAAAGGGCGGTCGATTGTCAGTTCCTAGTTGACACGGGTTATTATCGCTTCAGACAGCTTCGTGTTGAATGTAAGGAGCAATTCTTCGCTTAGCGACAGCCCTTTTTTTTACGGACGATCGGCTCGATCAATGTATACCACATTACTTAACGTACCCGTATCAAATTTTAGAAAAAAAATTAAGAGAATTTTCCCAGTATAATACATGTTCATTTAAGCAGATCATTTTAGAAATAAAGCTTGAGCAGAATTTAATTTTCTTTTGTTATAGAAGATAATCTCCTATAGAAGTACTCAAAAGTAGAGACAATCAATTTTAACATGAAAACTAATTCAATTTAATTAAATAGAATACTTTCTACTGAATATATTATTCAGGGATATAATGCTTCTGTGTTTTTTTCTTTTCGAACAGTAATATTTTTGAAAACAAAAATTAACAAGACTAAAGTGTCAAAGTCAATGGATACTTTTGAAGAGCGATCGAATTGTTCGATTTTAGTTTTCCACATTTAAGAGCATCTTTACGCTTAACTGATATAATGATGAATTATATAGTTAATTGTTTTTCTTGATTCAGGCTTCACTTAATGAAGGGTTGTATCGACTTCTTAAAGGAACTGTTCTTATTATCATATAACTAGTATAGCATGGTGCTATGCAAAAGGGTATTTTTGTTTATATATACTATTTTTATAGTTTACAAGAAGTGTGATTCGGCTTGTCACTAATTCATATTGTATTAAAATAAGAATTACTATAAAAATGCATGCAAAAGATATGTAATATATTCATGACTTAATGATGTTAAAAATCTCCGGATTGTTTTTATGTATCATTATTTCCGCTTTATCTAAATTACAAAATTAATATTTTAAAGCACGAATATCGATACCATTGGACTAAAATTGTACTAAATTCGGTTACCTAGATAGCTTAAAATTGCCATTTAATTAGACCCGACGATTCCTTTAATTTTTTTTATGGTCGATATCGACAAAACAGCTGAGGTCACCGAGTTTAATCATATGTTTCCCTGACCATCCTTTGGAACTGATGATATGTTTTGTTTCTCAGACAATTTCTAGGAATTGACTTTAAGTCTTAAAAATTAATTAGTCGATATCGAATTCCATAAACCTAACAATTAAAGTCAAATTATATTGTTTATTTGTTTTTTCCAATGGACAGAAGTGTATATTTTCCTTTATTTTCAGATGATTTGAAAGCACTGAAGCACTGTGAAGTGTTAAATGGCCAGATTGTCAACAGGAGAGGCAACGGCCGCAACACCTTTAATAAAGTGAAAATCGACATGAACATTATTATCTTTTCGTTGGTCAAAGTCTCATTACAGTTTTTCTAGTTGTTTATCCCATTCCATCTATATTTTTGGTTGCAGGCCCTTACCCTTACTTTGAAATAACTATCGAGAAATACAGAAAAACATGATCTAAAAACATTCGAAAATAATATTGACCATACTGATAAATTATAGTCTTCATACATGTGACTCTACCAGAAATACCTCGAATCAATCTAGTGTTCACTCTGCAGTCCGCGTTTACCATTTCAAATAGCAAGTCTTCAAAAATAAAATGTTTTAAACGCACGCTTGTTCCAGGGTTCAATCTCAGCATATGTCGAGATAATACTTTCGGGTTAAGCAACCTCATTTTCTCTTGTGAGGGTTTCAGGTTCGAGGGACTTGACATCAGATGGGATTATTAACCGAGACCCCGTGTGATACAGGCTGCGCACGTTAAAGATCCCTTGGCCGTTGGAAATCGAACAATAGGGTAGGCTCATGCCGCCGACCTGACAAAATCTCTCTCATTGCACACTGCATGACTTTTGCCCACATATATGTATAAGTGCACAATAGTGGGACGTAAAACACCATTTCGTTTTACAATTAAGATGTTTTATTCTTTGTTCTGTGAATATCTTGATCGTTTTATTCCAAACGGAAACATTAAATAGAAAAGCACACAATAATAAAATTAATATCAACAAATTAACAAATATATACAATCGATATGGCCCCGGGATCTACTAAATTTCATCTGGTACATAAACACATCCACTATAATATAAAGCGAAACATTCTCCCACGTTCCTAAAGGCATGTTGATTATCAAATTTTAAATTGTAAACAAGCAAGATGTTAAACAAGGGCGACAATTTGGGCAATAAAAACACCTTTAGTCAAATATAAAGCGTATTTAAAGTATTTAATTTATAAAAGCAAAGAGTTGTAGAGACGGGGTTTAAATTGTTATTGCAGTTTTTGTTGTTGGCTTTAAACGAGGGAGGCGTAACCAAATAATTAGCTATGACAGAAGTTCAAAGATGCGGACGTTAATCTTTATTTTTTCAGCCATCCCTTCCCGAGGCGGATTAAAAACTGTGAAGTGAATTAAGGTCTATTAATATTGTTGTTATTGTCGGCTGAAGATATGCCTGCGAGCGACTTGTAGTGTTTCTGTCTCGGATGTCTTGGTTACCTAATTTCCTTCGAATTCATAAAAGTATTCTATTACCATTCATATTCGAGACGCCACATCAACGAACTGTCCAAAATGGCGTCTTTGCACCATTTTCATCGCTAGGGGGCAGCAGTCGCGAATCTCGTCGCAGCGAGAATACCACTCGAGATTTTCCAGTCACGAGCATGAGTAAAGGGAGGTAATTTAACCCGGTATTACGAGATAATTGATTGGAGTGGATCTCGCTCGGATTTCCGTCAGTTAGTTTAACCATAGATTATTTTGTCATAATGATGGATATTCACGCTGTACGGTTATAAAAGGATTTGGACTGATGCACGACGGGGTATTGTAAATAGAGTTTTGGGGAAGGGTAGCGTGAAGGTCGCTACTCAATATATCTCGTAAAAGTGTTTAAAGGAGGACAACTGGTAAAAGATTATTACATCAAAGATAATGTAAAAATTTCTGTCAAGTTGAATCGAAATGGTATCTGAAAGACAGCATTTCAATAATAGAAATGCTCAGTATCCGAAAAGAAACGGCGTTTAACAATTGAAAGAACCACAATTAGGTCTATAAAAGCAGATTGACAAATCGTCGTCATAATAATGGTGGCCATAGAAAAAAAAGGCTAAGGTGTCTCTCTACTCAGAAGCATTACTCTGGTCTTGATGCATTGACCTATAACATATTAAATCAATTTTCTTTTTCCATTCCAGATAATTAATATTCAATGTAAAAAAATGTTCTAAAAGCTTCATAATATAGTTTGTTATGCAAGTGATGAAATGATCAACTAAAACAGAGTAGTCCCTTTAAATAGTACATTGAAGCGAGGAAAAAAATACCGACCCCCAGCAGTGCTCGTGTGGTGTCTTACAACACTACAACTGTAGTAACACGACGATCATCTATTATAGAAGATGTAAGACATGAACCAGGTCGCGGGTTTGTGAATAAAAGTCGCTTATGTAGATGATAATCTAAACTGGATCACTTACCATCAACTCGCATTCTACAATTTCACTTCGATGTCAAAAACAACAAAAACATTTAACATGCTTGAAAATTTCAATAAAACAAAATAGTCATTGTTCAAACGGCTACATAAACTAATGCTCAATAGAAAGTACCCATATTACAGTTAAATTTCCGACCCTGAAAATATGAAAGTCACCGAATAAAAATTGTACAAGAACTGCCTCGAACAAAATAGAATGTCAAAAAATTCAATATCAGAACAAACTACACATTTCAACCTGTGTCTATTGTGCTTTCACCACATCGACCACCAAATATCATTCATTTTCCTGAAATGCTCTCACAGCTCTGATCTTAAGATATTTTCTCCCAAAAAGCAACCTTCCTGCCATTCAGTTCCTATTCAGCCAGTTGGTTCCACTGTTGATGGTCATGACTCCAGGCAGTATGGGATTCTCTTAAGAAACAGGTGAACTGCACTTGGGTTAGGGGGACATACTGATTAAACAGGAACTGAAATTCAGGATGGTCGCTTCTCAAGTGGTGCCTTTAGATGAGATCCATGAGAGTTTATCAGGATGGAAAATGTTTGATATCGGTGGTTGATGCGGTGAAGGCTCAATGATCACAAATTCAAATATGTAATTTGCTCTGATATTGAATTTTTTGACATGCTATTTTGTTAGAAACAGTACTTGTACAATTTTTGTTCGATGACTTTCATATTTTCAGGGTCTGACAAGGACATGTTGAAGTAAATTTGTGAGAATTTTGAAAGAGATCGGCTTATCAGAAGATGAGATATTTCGCTTCAAAGTTGGGGACGTTTTTTTTTGAGACACCCGATATATGGCTAAAGATTTAATATGTTTTCTAGCTGTTATGGTTACATATTTTCTTAAAAAAGTAAATACTGAGTGGGCGTATCTTACCTTGTCTGATAAGCTATCTTAATGGAAGAAAGAAAACCTAATAAATCCACAAAACTTTGTTGTTAGTTATCGAAAAGGATCAAATCAAGAAAATGTGCTCAATAGATAATTTTCATAAGAGTTTCACTCTTTGTTTGCAATTTACATTTAAAAAATGGTAAGTCCAACTAAGTTTTCATCACATTGCAAACAATTCTGATGTGTTTCTGTTATAGGATCCAATTTACATACCAATCAAAATATTGTGAGACGATTCTGACATCCACATCTTAAAAATGACTGCGCGAATTCTAGTTTAAAGATATTTGTGTATTATTTGGATGTGTTTATTTCTTAATAAAACATATTAAACCCTGAATAAAAAAAACCCTGAAAATAACGTGTTTTAGCGTAGCCTGATACCTATCCAATCAGTTTTTGTCGAATTTAGAGCCTCATAAATTTATAAATGTAACTAATATCCCAACATAAAAGAACCCCTATAAACATAAGTCTATCAAATAAGGTTGATAAGGGGTTAAAAGTGGCAAATATTTCTGTCAATTTGTTTCAACATCTTTAATACGAGCTGTCATCTACTCTTTAGTTGATATCATCTTCAGGAAAATTGCTTTTTAAGAATCAATCAAGACTAACAAAGGCGGTAATGAAAGCAGAGTAGATCAGATTACCAGGTCTTATTAATATATTAATTAACAGGTTTTCACGATGGAGGTAACAAATACACAATGAATATTAAAATGGTGAGATTTTCTGAAGACGTGGTGTGTGGCTCGTAATTGGGTATGAAATTTTTGAGACAAGTATCAGATAGTTTACTGAAATTAACGACAGAACAATTGCATTTGAAAATGTTATATTATATGTGTGTACATATCTTTCTATTATGCGTGGTATCGTAAAGTAGTATCGATACGCCAAATGTTGCGTTTCAAATAAATCGCATACCACTGACTTCAGAAATATCATGGTTATTTGACGGTAGTCAAAAGATTGTTTTATTTGCTTAATACATAATTTCAAATAACAATAAAATAATTAAATTAGAGGCTACAAATGAAATGCATTACTTTTGCCGCAAATAAAAATCAAATATTGAGCTTTTAACATTGGGAATTACAACAGATGGCGATCTTTAAAAAAACGCATGAATCTTCAAATATCTTTGTTGAGGTTGTTTCACACGAAATTTGAATATTTAACCAGGGATTTAATTGTCAGTGTTTTAATTGATTAGGTGGAACTTGTTTAATCAATCCATTACCTCCACCTGTCTTGTTCGGGCTATTTACATGCAACCAAGTTCGACAACCTATCATTATCTAAAGTAAGAACGGGATGCCAGCTCAAGCAGTTCAAACAACGACCCAGCATGACTTGTAGACTCCTATAACCTGGTCAAATTTAATCACCATTTTCGAGTGTCACACTTGGGACGTTTAGCCTAATATCAATGCAAACCTGGTTCCAGTTCCACTCCCAAGTTCCCAATCGCCGACGATACCATTTACAAGTGATAACATACTGTTGGTGCTAGGATATAATCTATTTTGTATAACAATCAGTCATGCTCTGGTATTGTCAATGCTTCGAACCTGATACATGTAAAATGTGCAAAAAATGATTCCATGAAGGTTTAGTTTCAGATGAACTAGAATACAAGTACCTATATCGACAACAACTTTCTATCTTTGTAAAGAAGGGTGAAAATGAGGAGAGTATACCTATGCAGTGATGCAAATATCTGTGGATGTCATGCCAAACTACAATGTGACAGTCCAAACAAATCAGGTCACCCAAATCTCTATTAAGCGCGTGTCAAATGGTTGAGAATGTCCCCATTCTCGTGCTGGGGGATGTATGGTAATTATAGCTTACGTCCCAAATCTCACCAGCTGCAGACCGACGTGGTTTATGGCTTTTCTTTTCTTCGACTTCTTCATTAAATTTAACACCTTCCATCGTTTAAAAATCTTGACAGCAGGGTTTTAGTCTAACGCCAAATGATTTCTGTTTTCCATAAATTATTAAATCATGGCTTCCAGACGAAATGCAGGTTCTTAATAGAACGTATTTTAATTAGTTTATCAACAAGTCCTGAGAGTTACCACCCCTTAACAACTCTTCTCAATTAAAAGCGAGAAAGGTTACAAGAGTCAATGAATAAATGTGCTGATTACATGTGCCTTTAATTTAAAGCCACTTTGCGTAATAATCATCTTCAGTGTATCCTGCTGAGATGTTTCACTAACTAAGAGTTGTGTTTTATGTGAAAATGTTATCAAAGCCCCTACTAATTGAACGCGTAGAAACGAAATTAGTATTAAGTTAAGGATTTTAAATATATGCAGATTTTCATATTTTGTTTTCACATGAAAGACGTTAATTCCCGCCTACCTTATATGCTTAAAGGAAATATTTTGAGCAAAAGCATGAATAGGCTATGAACTTAAAAGATATGCAAAATAGAAATTGTTTTTTGGTTGTAAAAAAAAATCCTTAAAAAGTGACTCATTAAATGGTGGATCTCTTAGTTACAGGGTCTGTGATTTTGGTACTTCTGAATAAAACTTCTAAATTTGAATAATCAAATAAAAAAGTCAATTATTTTGGTTGACATAGACATTGAAAACTGAAAAAAATATTCACACGCTTTTTAATATTTTCATCAATCAAGTTTTAAATCCAACCGAGACGAATATTGACCTGTCCGTCTGGTCAACGCCTTTCCCGCCTTTTTAGTGTTAGCAGGCGTCAATCAAAGAATATTTAATACTTTAACTATATTCATATCTATAATTACACTCCATCCAGCCTACTAACGCCCTCTACTTCCTTGCCGTCTCGTGATTACCGCCCTTGGGTGGGAGAGGGTGGAATCGCTAAACATCCCTAATAACAGTTTGCGATTTTCTTCTGTTATTTTATTTAGATTAAATTATACGAAAAAAGACGTGTTGAGAAATTTGATATCTAAATAGGCCGGATGCTCGCCAGTCAACATATTTTTGGGGCATTTTCACAAGTTTAAACCTTTCTTGTAAATTATTGTAAAATCGTACATTTGCCCGTAAATGATTGTGATGTGAAAGCTTAAAGATTGAGATGGCGCTTTTAAAAACAAACATCACAATAAAATGTTGCACAATAAAGTTATCTTGTACAACATTTGACAATAGTTAGTCTAATCTACAGTAGCATGATTGACCTACAGTCTACCATCCTACCATTTGATATACATGAACATGAACAGTTATACATTCACAATTAACATGATTGTTCAACAGTCTACTTGTTCGCTTAATCTACGATAACATGATTGTCTTACTATATACCTAGCTACAGTAACATGATTATCATACTGTCTACTGTCCTACTGGTTAGCCTAATCTACAGTAACATGATTGTCCTACTATATACCTAGATCTACAGTAACATGATTATCATATTGTCTACTGTCCTACTGGTTAGCTTAATCTACAGTAACATGATTGTCCTACTATATACCTAGATCTACAGTAACATGATTATCATACTGTCTACTGTCCTACTGGTTAGCTTAATCTACAGTAACATGATTGTCCTACTATATACCTAGATCTACAGTAACATGATTATCATACTCTCTACTGTCCTACTGGTTAGCTTAATCTACAGTAACATGATTGTCCTACTTTAAACCTAGATCTACAGTAACATGATTATCATACTGTCTACTGTCCTACTGGTTAGCTTAATCTACAGTAACATGATTGTCCTACTTTAAACCTAGATCTACAGTAACATGATTGTCCTACTTTAAACCTAGATCTACAGTAACATGATTATCATACTGTCTACTGTCTTACTGGTTAGCTTAATCTACAGTAACATGATTGTCCAACATGTTAACTTTATCAACAGTAACATGATTGTTCTACTGTCTACTATCTTACCTGTTAACTAAGTCTACAATATGAGTACTTTGTAATATTTTGTACCTTCTCGGTTTAATAAGAGAAACATAATTGGTCGACTTTTTACTGATCATCTACATTGAATATCTTGATCCAACATCCACGTGTTTTGTCTTAAGTTTGTCAGGAGCTAAGCAGTAAGTGTAAGTTTTAATAGCCCATCTTGATTTGTTTAAAGATTTTTAGTCCAAATAAAACCCTTAAATACAACATGTTGTGTTTATGAGATGTTACCCACCGTCTAGTTTACAATTCCACGCAGTGAAATAGTCAATAAATCACCAATGATAGTAGCATCAGACTGTGGGGGTCATTATTTTAATTAAACTTAAGTGAAATTAACCCAAGATGGCGCCCATTTTTATTGTCCTTAACAACAGGGAAGCCTACCCCTCAAAGTGAAGTTAATTTTTTGTTTGATGTAACTAATAGCACTGGACATTATCATGTAGGGTTGTGCAATAACATTTTCCTTCAAGGGAGATTCACGTAATAAAATCCTTAGCTTTAAACCAACACGTTATTTTTGAATTTTTTCCTTCTCCTTCTAAAACTACACAATATAGCAACATTTTAACCATTTCCGTGCAGAATTTTAAAACTTCTTCAGCATTGTGAACATGTACTGAAAATTCAGAAACATTATGTGATATACCAATACTTATTGACGCCTGCTGTATTGGAATAATATGTAGTAGATCATGAAATTATCCTTACAAATTTCAAGTCAGTCTGATTCAGACACGAAACAGACGTCCAGAGCCAAGGGTCATTTATCACATCTAGTGTCAAAACACATTATTACGGATTGACTTGGGCAGATGGAACGGCTATTAATTCCTGTGTAATCTTATCATTTTATTATACAGTGTTAAATGATGATACTGTCTTTATCTGACTTCTATAACTCGAGGGTCAGTCCGTTTACCCCATAATTAAATAGCCATTAGAATCGTAATGTATGGGTAAGATTAACTTCATAGTCGGTCTACAAGTTGTTGTGATGTGACATCATGTAAAATCGCTTACTGCTCTTTGAGGTTTTCTTCGTAAATTGAAATAAAAAATAAATGCTTCTAAAAGGGGCGGCATTTCACTTCTCCAAATGACCGAATATCTGACTCCATTGTTCAAAATTTTAAATCGAAATTATTTCCAACAATAAAGAAACCCTTGAAGCCTTCAGCTCCTTAACTTTACTGTTGATTTTTTTCAGGTATATTCTGATCGGTAACTTTTTTTCAATTTTCAAAATTTATACCTTCACTTCCGGTAGCCTATTTAACCAATTTATTGAGTCTCCAAAATTGTTAAAATATTTTAAAATTATACTCTTAGTGAGCGTATCAAAGTTTTAACTAACTTGTAATAATGAAGTTCACAAACAGGATATGTAAATAACATTTGAAACAGGATTGGATGATATGATTGACATTATTGTTGTACATTTCATCCAAGATTATTTGAAACAATTAAGTAACGTTTGCACGTTGTCGTTTGTATCAGATGTTTTGTAAAGGAGCATACTTCCTTCTTTGTTTTCGGTCTCTAGGACTTACGTTCGTGGTATTTTTGGACATCATTTTTGTTTTGTTTTTTTTTGCATGGCAATTTAGTGTGAAATTCTCATTTCTTTAGAGTTCGGGAAATATTTCCTGTCCATGTAGATGTTTATATCCAGTAGTATGTACTATTTTCGATATAAACGGCATTTTTGCGGATAAACTGACACCGATCGAGTGATAAACGATTTTGAAAATTAGAACCATATACATTTTGTAAATGTGGATACAAATTGTAACTTTTGGTCAACTTCAAGATTATCTCCCTTGAACTTTCTACTTGTGTACGGTTGTTAAATTTCGAACAGCATCTTCTTTCCTCATGTAGCAACCATGTATATTGGCATGACTGTTTCTGTGTTTAAACTCTTTTGTGCAGATAGCACCACGGTGCTAAATGTTATTTATAAAATATATACAGTGTTAAGCCCTTCTCCTATCCGTCTTCCTAATAGGAGAACAGAGAGTTCGCAAGTCATTTCTTTTGACAACAAATTGTATTCAAAGGGAGAAAACTATGTTTAAATGGAGGGATCGTATCGCGTATGACCGAAAATAATTATGAGGTGCGTCATCTTTAAACAAATAAAAAGAAGAGAAGGGAGATTTAAATAGAGAAATAACAGTAGTCTTTCTATTAAAAACTTTTTCCTCAAAAAAAGTGAATTTCTAAATGAAACTTTAGGCGTGATAATCATTAATATTTATTACTTTTCACATAATATGGAAATAACAAACAACTTTTATACTCCTGACCCGGGTAGTAACGTTATCATGACAGTTATATTGTCTCTTGACCCAGCTAACAGAGCAGCTTGTACTAAATATTCTGCCATCGACTTGGCTAATTCCCTTCTAAAGTCAGACACTGTTTGAGGTTTATGATCGGGTATATCACAGTTGACCGGAACTGACATCATCTCGTTGTCATGGAGACTCGTGTCAAGGTCGTCACCACGGTGACTACCAATTTCTGTATTTAAATCTGCAGCAATTTTGTGTGTTGCTCTAGCGGAAATAGAAGGCAAACTCAACGAATCTCGGCCTGTCGATGTGGCATTTGGTAGATCTTCGTCTTTCAGTAAGGATCTGACTGACTCTGAAACCGGACTTGGTGGTGGAATCAAGTTGCATGGTAAAAGCTGAAAAAGTTTAATGATTAGCTACATTTGTAGTTCAGCGCATGTAAGATTGACCAAAACTACATGATATATGTATTATATAAAATGTTTCCTAAGATTCAAACCTGATGTTTAGGGAAAACCAATTTTCCGGATTATCATTGATTATAAGACCAATTATTATAATCTAACGTTGTTCTAAGACTAACTTCCAAAATAAAAGTTTAAAAATAAGAAACAAAATTAAAATACTGAGCCCAAAAATTAAAAAAAAGTATTAAAGGAGAATGTTCAGCATTTTCTAGGATCGATATGGGCCTTAAATTTATGTAAATAGCCTGCAGGTTAACTGGAACTGCCCAAAAATCGCACAATCCCTTCAATTATACCCGTACCTTAACAGTTATCGTTCATTTTCTTTATATTTATGTATTTTCTATATAAGGCATAGTCTTACTAAACGACGAGTCGTATTTTTGACCTTCAAACGCTTATAATTATGGATACATGGGGAATTGAAGGCTTAAATTTCAAGGAAGAGTTTGGACATTATTATCGATTGGATTAGCTAAAAAGTTCTTTGGTCGAACAGTTAGTGAACATATCCCTTTAAATGATCTTTATAAAAAATTGGGTTAGTTTCATACCAATATATTATATAAAAAATTGATGAAAAAATGTTAAGCTAATCTATTGTTCGCTATTAACGCTATAATGTATGAAAATATAATAATATAAAAATTGTATTAGTCTCCAGTATCATGTTACCTTCTTTTGCAATTTTCTGAGGGGCTTAAAAATAAAACAAAGAGGTATTTGGTGTTAAACAGGAAACGTTTCAGGATCAGAAGCGTTGTTTCCAACTGAAACAACTACCTGTATACTGTTCAATTGGCAGAACATTTAGAAGCATGAACTTCTAGAATATCCAACAGATTGATGTAGAAGTATATATAGATTTTCATGGATGTAAATGTAGTACCGTAGCTGCGATATAGCTCTTTAAAATGGGGTCAACACTTCTGGAAAAAGGCCACGTTACGATCAGAATATTTACCTTCAGTAAAAGGGAGGCAACCTCCTCGTCAGAAAATATTTCCCAGACTCCACTGGATGCCATGACCAGAAACTGGGCATATTGGTCAATAGAAACACAAGTTGTATATGGTTGCACTATCACTGATTTCTTCATTTTGACATCGCCATGGTTACCGAGTCCACGTGTTGTTGATAGTACACCATTAACTGGACAGTCAGATGAAGCCATGTTGATATTACCACCTGTATTACAATATTATTGACGTTATCTTTTGTAAAACGATGTTTGCAATAAGTTGACTTCAACCCATAATATTGTAATACATTGTATTCTTATTATCATCATGATAATAAATGTTATATGTATTTTTCTTTTAAAACAGAACACTTTGTATCTCTACTTTAGTGCAACCAGTTTTCTTAAGAATGCATATATTTCGTATTACGGTTTCAAAACATATAGAGCAGACTTATAAGTCAGCAGTCTTCAGCAAAATGGTATGATTGAAATTGAACAACTTTTGTAAAATTTTCTCTTAATTGTCAGACTAACCTGCTTTTAGTACTCGTTTTCTTTCTTTGATATTATTTGGTGTATGTTGTTTGTTGAGTCTGTAAGATCTATTATCACGTATCAACAGACAGTTTACATTACCTAAAAATACAGTAAATTAATAATTCCCTTTGACTTGATAATTTACATGAAAATGATGAGATATAACAATTGCTTGGCAAAGAACCACAGTCTATAGATCTTTCCTCTAACTAGACAATAATTTCGATATGATCTGTAACCACCTGTACACATCTCTAATGCTCTGGTCTTCCAGCAATTCCCAGCATCTCACTGGACTCATATCGACTAATTAACTGAATGTTTTAAGATTCCAACCCTTCATTTATATGATCACATTTGATATGTCCAAGGAAAGAGCAAACCTTACCAGCATTTGCTAAATGGATTAGACCAACTTCTTTTGGAGCTTGTGATGTTGAGGTATTGTTTTGCTGGTTGTGATTGGTCTCCGTCTGTGTATTTTGTATGACAACATTCAAAGCTGAACAACCGCTCCATCTGACCTTCGACCTTTCATCTTTTCCATAAGATAGTAAAATGTCAAATAATCTATATGCCTTCTTATAGGCTTCAGACATCCTTTCAGAAAATATAGTTTTAAATTTTGAACTGCTTTTGCACTTCTTGGGTGGATCATCAGTTGCTTCACCAACAACTTGTTGATATTTTTCTTCACACATTTTAATGATTTGCTGAACGAGATTTACACTTTCATCGTAAAATTCCGCACTGTCGTCAACTTCCGGTTCTTGTTGGCGGTTATCAATATTTTGAAAGTCGGGTGATTTAGTCTTGGGGTCGAATTTTCGCATTTCATTAAGCAATATTTTATGAAATTCGGTAGCGGCAGCTTCGGCTGCAGTGTGTCCATTATGTCCGTCGAAAATTCCCAAGTAGCACTTATCCGAGTCCTCACCAAAACAATCCTGGTACATTTTAGTATCTTCCATTGAACTCTTCCATTTTCTGTTGGCACTCGATGCAATTCCAACTGCATACACACACGGAGGACTACAATTCAAAGCAACCCCGTTTACGCTGGCATCAACATTTTCTTCCACGTGTCTGAATGCCTGAAATGTGTCTTCCAAATGAGCTTTCAAATATTCATACGCTTCATCAATAACATGAATTTGGTGAGGATCAGGTGGTAAATTACCGGAAGTCGACTGCTTGAGTTTTTTGATTAGCTGATTCCGCCGTTTGAATAGTTCTTCCCATGACTCTGGCAGTGAATCGCATTTATATTTCATTATGACAAGACTAGCATGGTACTTCCGATGTTCTCGTAGGTTTGAAATGTCCACAAAATAATCACACTGTTCGCATTTCAACGTTATATCTGGTTTATTGTTAAATTCTGGCAAGTATGTGTTCGGGGTGTCTGAAAAGAACAACATGATTAAATAAAAGAAATGGTTAAACATGTACATGTATCAAAAGTAGAAACATAAGATCGTGAAATCATTCTACTAACCGTCTGCCTCTGTGGTACTTATTGTGCCTTTATTTAAAAATGAAATAATGAAAAAATCAAATTGTATTGTTCACCTTTATTTCCATTCATTATCTTTCAAATTACACATCTATTGTAAAGTAATATCCTAATAATTTGATACTATTACTGATAAATTTGATATATTCGTGTCCGTGTACAAATCACTATTCAGGTCTATATAACATTGACTACAGATTGACATAGCCTAGTTATTGAATATCAATAGTCAAACAATACATTGATTTATGAATAGCTGTTCAGGCTAACTTTAAAGCGGTGTTGATACATTGAATCCAATATAATGTACGTGTATACTTGCATGGGTTGGGGCACTTCATACTGGGGTCCGGGTGCAAATACTGCCAAGGGATTTTTTTTCAACACGTTCCAAGCGTAATTGCATTAGGGATTTATTCTGTGAAACCGTAATTTGATTGTATTGCGTAGGTTTGGTCGACAAATTTGGTCAGAACGACTCTCTCCAAACCAATAAACATTTCGTAATAAAAACGTCAAGCGGAATAACTCACCTGACCTACGAATATTTACGCCCTTAAAATCTTCAGTACCAATCTGTGTAAAATACCCTGACCCTAAATCATTGTCTATCGTGGTATCCATGGTTCCAATGTCATATATATTGTGAACACTTTGTGAGAGTGATCCCAGATCAAGGGAGAGCACATCTGCGTTGGCCATTTTTCTTTCTATAATTTCTAAAATTGGAGAACAATTTTTAATAATTGGAATAATGCTAATGAGTTACATGTATAAGACAAATGAAATGTAGGGTAGTAGAAATTTGTTTGAAATAATTTTGTCTACAGACGCTTTTCGATGACAGAGTGAAGATTTAGATCTACACTGTGATATTAAAGGGACAGTATGAATTTTTGTTAAGGTCCAAAAATTTTTTTGCTCAAATTTGGGAAAACTTTACACCAAAATCTGTAACAATGTGCCCTTTAATGTATTTGAAAGTTTTAACTAAAAAAATCCAGCCGTTAATTTTTAAACGCTAAAAACATGCTAGAATTTTTAAAAACCTTACGTAAGGTTTTTAAGTGTGTTATGTTTTTAGGACGCTGATAGGAATCTACTGAACGGATTTGAGTAAAATAAACGCCTAATTGTAGAGAAATGTCCGTCTTGTATATTTAAAAGGTTTCAGCTAGAAATAATGAGCCATTTAAAGGGCAAACACCAAAACTATGTCAAATGGCGTAATTAACAATAAGTACTCCTTGTTTGTAATTAACCCTTTAAAACCAAATTAAGTTTGATCAAGAAGATATAGAGATATAAAATGCATACTTTAAAAATACTCTCAGATAGCATTTGCGATTTTTTTTTATATTGGAAACTTTTTTCAAAAAAGCAGAATGGCCCTTTAAGGATGACACTTAATGTAGGCAAAAATGAGGGGAAAACGTGAGAACTTAAGGCAAATAATATTAATATTGTGACAAAAATCGGAAATCAATAACCTATTGACGCAATATCCTATTGACGCAATATCATTGAGCAGTAATGGCGGATGGGCGTCAAGTAAGGTATGGTAACTCTTCTAGACACCTGATACCACTTTTCATTATGAAATATTTACTAATTTATTGATATACTTCCTCAAATGGAAAGTTTATTAGCAGCTACCAATGTATTGCTCATGAGTTTATACATGTATTTCGAGATTTGTTTTACGGTTGGGATCGTGCGTGCTTTGGTTATATTATATTAATATAAGCTTAAATATGGCATGGAATTCGTATATGCGTCTCTATTGATTAATAAATAAAATTTGACAACAACCACTTTAACCTTATCATATATGTTAGTAAATAACTAACACTACTTTATGAAGGGTGGCGTTAAATTATAGTCACTGACACAAACAAATAAATACAAGTGACCCCCAACAAGTGTATACTAGACTAATAAAAGATAAGAAAAGAATTGAGATTTACCTGATTAACTCTACGTGAACAATATTCATACAAACATAATTAAATATCGAACACTTTCCAACATACCTCGCTATAAACAACCTATAAACTTTATTCACCAAATCGCCATTGTACCGTTACTTAGCGATGATAAACAATTACAGCTGTTCTATCAATTAATTCTACGCCCTCGATTAAGCTTTTTTAAAGCGATACGATTTGATCTCCCTATTTAAACACGTCATGTATTTAATCATAAGGGCTGGAAAATCGAGTTCTGAACTGAACTGACTTTGAATTACATTCTTCGTTTTAATTAAGTTAACTCCCTTCAATCAAGATTCGAGTGCATAATTGATTGAAAGGAAATCATAAGTTAATAAAGCTACAACGTATGAAAGCAACAAGTGATTGGGACTTGGGGCGACATACCAGCTCAGAAGTAGTATTAGACATTGTTTACATTGTAAATACTGTAGCTGTAGCTTTGATGTCAAATGTTTCTATCTAGCCAAGGCATCATCATGGAAGGAACATGCTATAGCGTACCGAACCGATTGATACACATACACCCCATTTGCTGGCGAATGTAGAATGTTCCTGCTCATAAAGGAATATTGACAATTTGGATATCAAAACCATTACCGTCGCATAATATTTATATACGCCATCACAATTCTTGAAGCGTTTTGCCGAATTTGTAGGATGAACCATATTTAAATTATTGCCCTCTGTCAAAGCGCGTAGGATTTTGGCTTGCTAACACCTACTTGACTGATCCTCATTTGGCCGTACACAATCTAGAGCACACAGATAGAGGATAGTTCAAGAATTAAACAGTACATTTTTTAAAACTTTTTTTAATAAAATAATTACAGTAAATATGATATAACTATTGCATGATATACGAAACGATAACCTTAACTGGTTCTCCATTCTATGTTACTATCAGTTCCTATTAGATAGATCAGTGGTTCCCAACCTGGGGGCCCATAGGGGTGTTTGTTAGGGGGCCATGGCCCAGGAGGATGTTTTTTTCTAGTTTAACTATAATTTAACTATATTTTGCTGTGTAAAGTCTGTAGTTGCTTGTGGTCAAATGCATGTGACCTCCTGATGATGAAGAGGCACAAGGCAACAGCTGTTGGGCTATATTCCCTATTTTGCCATATTTTGGAATAGAACAAGTGACCATGGGTCTGGGAGCTTTATGAATTTGGGCCACATCTTGAAAAACGATTGAGAACCACCGAGATAGATAGATTACTAATCCATTTGTTTGTATGCAAAAGACGATTTTTCTGGAGCACCACCTGTAGATGAAGAAACATATCGTCTGGTAACTTGAGCAATAACAGCCACTATTAACAGGATCACTATTACCACTAATGAACATCTGAAATAACAAAATATGAAATTTGACTTTTATGAATAAACACAAGAAATCTAAAAAGGATAGACACACATTGGATGTGGATGTTCCGTGAAAGGTATTTCCCCAAAGGTTTGATGTGTTTTAAAGATTTCTAAATAACCAACTATATTGCAACATACAGCCTCATTGTATCTCGAATGCGGGTTTTAAGTTTGTGGTTTGGACATGATGCTTGTAACCTGAAATAACTGACGAGGCTAGGACCCCAAAGCTTATAAAATATAATCCGGGTGAATGAATAAGCGGAACAGACATAGAGTAAACTAGTAAAGAAGGATAGATATTTCAAAAAGACCACTCCTGTTTCCTGATATAATTCTATTCTATTTGTGGAATAACATAACAAGATCTTAATTCTCTAAATGAAACTTACTTCCAAAATGTCAACAAAAAACAAGATAACCAAAATTATCTCAAGTTATATGGACTCCCTTTTAGTGAACAAATTTATAACAAATAACTAAAAAGACTTACTGTATAGAAAAGAGTAAAATAGTGATGGTTTTAATGCTGAATATTCCAGGTTTTGGATGAGGTGTTGGTACTGTAGCTGTTACTGAACCACCAGTCACTGGTGGTGGTGGAGTTATTGGGTTAGGGCAGGCATATTTACTTTGCAATTCAAAACTCTGTAAGAGAAGAAAGTAATCTTATTCTGAAGACACCAGGAGCTTTATTAGCCAATCAGATTACTGTATTTCTTAAAATCTTGATTTTATCTTAGTTACGTTTTGGAGAATAAGGCCCCAGGTCTTTAAAATGGATGCTAACTGCCGAATCGTGACCTAATTAGTTTATTTCTTGCTGAATTGGTGGATTCGTCTGATCATCGAAGCAAGGGCATTAGAAGTTTCACCAATGCGGGTAAACTATGACACAGAAACGTACATGATTCTCAACCCATTTCAGCTAATACATGTAAAGACAGATTCTGGGCTACTAAGGTTTGCTACATGGAGATATACTTACGTTAATTGCAATTTAAACTTACATAGTTTAGAATGGGATCTTCTTCAAAGACTTTGAACAATCCATCTAGAACTGGTTCACAGGTTAGAAGGATCGTTGAAACTCTGAAACAGTTTGGAGTGTGTCACTGCATAACAAAAAGACAAACTTTTATTTGGAGACTCAACCCTTCAATAATGGCTAAGGGGTATGATGGATGTATTATCTTTTAGGTAGTCTAGTGTCAGGCATTCCACATAAATAAAATTCAAACTACCTTTCTTGACCCAGTTCAGCGCTGGCATAATAGATAAGAGCACCAGCATGACCATCGACCTCTTTAAAACTGACTCGGTCTGGATAACCTAGAAC
The DNA here is from genome assembly GCA_029955415.1 of Lottia scabra. Lineage (NCBI taxonomy): Eukaryota > Metazoa > Mollusca > Gastropoda > Lottiidae > Lottia > Lottia scabra. The sequence continues at coordinate 7,940,737 of JARJEI010000015.1, forward strand.
TTCATTGGTCTCGAGGGCTAAAATTTTCTGACAAATCTAAAATCAAAATAAACTGTTTTACGAATAAAAATCTTGTGTTACTATTCAAAAACAAATGAAATCCAACCCCTGTGATACAATATATATAAATGTTTCAAATTTAAAAGCTGGGGAACAATGTATCACTCACCGAAACGTTGTGGCAGCTCCCTTCATTAAAACCAAAACATGGATTCCATGAATATGAATACTGATTGGTAATACGGTCCACAACATCTTTAAATCTATAACAAAACAAATTTTAATTTAACGTCATACTTTTCTGCTCTGACTGCTCCTCATGAAGACGAACAACGTAATTGGATTACGATGTGCACTAAGATCAATGTTCTAAGACTGTGACTTTTGCATTGGCCAAAACACAATGTCGTTTTAGTAAGATATACTTTTTTCCATCACAATAACAAACATTCAAAGTGGAATTTTCATCCAAACTAGGTTTAAAGTTCCTGTGAATACCTAGAGTATTGGAAAGCGTGTAAAGATTTTGTGTATAATGTCTCTAACAATTTAAAAACTTACGTAGGCTGGTAGTAATTGCTTCCTAGAGGAGTAAGATCAATGACTCCTTGACTAGTTTCAAACACACAGTCATTGGGAATGTGTCGAAACGGTTCTTTAATACAAACTACCACACAAATTAGCGACACAAAGAGAATTAGTTTGGATGTCATCTTGGTTGATGAGGAAAGGATTCAACAAAATGATCTACTTTCGCCTTTATCTATGTTATTTATGGAACTGTTATCAGGCTCTTCACGTGATAACCATCTCGAGTCCATATAGTATGATGTTATAAGTTATATAAGGTTCATTTTATATAAATAAAATATTTAGTTATACATAATTTTGAGGGTGGACATGAAAGTTTATGGCAATTCTTATTTATCCATACTGCATTGACCTAGTTTTACATTTAATTGTTTTTTTGACAGAGTTATCTCCCGTAATTACACTTCCTCTTCTAGACATTTATCATTATAAAATGAGTGAGGTCAGAACTCGGGGTTAGTGTTACACTGACCTCGATGAAAAGTGTTGGGTGACACTGAGATAACACTACACTTTTAGGCCTTTTAGGAACAATTTAATACTAGTGTTAATCTAGTGTTCCACTAATCCGAACTAATGGTTTCAGAACACTGTTTTAGCATGCGTTTTCATATACATGTACCTGTAACCCTAGGGGTTTACAGGAAACATAGCTCAAAGCTCAAGATTACATTAGTGTAGTGTTATTGTTTTCTAATATGTTTTTCATGCCCGTTTACAAGGCAATGGCTGCTAGACAGGATAATCTTTTTAGACAGGCTGCTTCAAGCGAAGAACCATTTGAAAGAAATTTAAGGTTGCCCAGTTTCAGGAGATTACAAATGAGTATCACAACTGGCGAGACAGACTGGGGCGGTGCAGTTACCAAGCATCAGAAAGCAAAATGAAAACCTTTTTGCTGTATTTGGCTGGTGGTAGCTAACACCGACAAGTGGGATACTTGCAAGGTATTGCCAAGTCCACAGCAATCCTACATAATCAGGGCTGCGTAAATTTCTTCATGGACATTGCTAACCAGCATATTTCTCTACCTCATGCAAACGAATTGCCGAATTTGCATAGTCCTATTCAAGATGTAAATGGACAACGACAGGAGGTGGTACTGTATATTGACGGGTGATCATACGCATTCAGCGCCCTGGACACGCCGGTGATGCATATTTTTGCGGTCGTCACGGCAAATCTCGTACAATATGTGGTTGACAAACATTGGAAAGTTAGGCATATCATAACAGTCCTCCCTGGTGCAACACATGATAAAAATGCCGCAGACTGGTCAAATGAATTGATAAATTTTCTTCACCAGCTACCTTCAAATGTTGTTATATTGGGTGATCCGGCCTACAGAAATATGAATCCATCCCTGACAGTGACAGCCACAGGACCCAACCTAGATGCAAATCAAATCCGCTACAATAACCAATAACAGTCACGACGCTAGTGTAACACTGGTGTATCACAAGAGTAATTCGAGTGTTATTCTGATGTTTTGTAAGTGTTACACTGTTACACTGATGCCAGTGTTATGGTGACTGGATTAGCCCCAACTCTAACATGACTTGAACCTTATAGGATCCCAAATTTGTGTGTCGATGAAGTGCAGGATAATGTAGCCGAATGTAGAATTGGGCTAAATAAAGGTTTAGATCTGTGTTAGTTTCCAAACATTTTAATTACCCCTCTATTTTGTCCTACATTTAACAATAGTAATTCATTGACTACTTCTGTTTTATCTTTCCTTTACTCTCGTGGTAATTGGTCAGTCAACCTTTGTATCTTTGGTAACTTTTACTATGAAGCACGTTCCTCATTTCATAACATAGATAAAAACATTAATGCACTGACTGTACGATAAGGTTTCCCTTACATCCATGATTTGCCTCAAGAAAGAAAAAAAAAGAAATTAAAACTTATTCAGTGGTTCTTCAAGACCCAAACTTTGAAATATTCTTTAATCAATGCAAAGGATAATGATTTTACTGTTTTTATCATAAATAATGACACAATAACGAAACACCAATTCTTCTGCAAAATAGCTCAAGGAACCTTCACTAGATGTTTTTAGTCAGAAACTGGACAATTTTCTCATCCTGAAAATTTTGAAAACAATCAAAGTAGGATTTGTAACTTCTGAGAAGAATATTGCGAGAATTTTATGGCGTGCATTGGTTTGCTGTTTGCAAATGTATCCAATAATCTAGTGTTATATTTATAGTAAGTGACGTATGATAAAAACTGAATATCCATCACGTGAAGAAATCAAGATAATTATTAATAAATAGAGATAAAAACCTTGATATTATCATACTCTATATTTTTTTCAAGATGTTGAAGTTGATATTGACTATGTCTCTGATTAATATTATATATTGTAATAACCCGCTAATAAATCTCAAAGATGGATGTACAATAGAAACTACTGATGGCATCATTGATCTCTCACCGCTTGGAGAATCTGGTGTTGTTCCTAGGTAAGTTCATCTGTCTTTACCCATATTGAATCAAGTTCATGGTTTATCATCTTATTGTAATTCCATACCTTTGAATCTATACTGTGGTTGGTGACAAGGTTGATCTTGATATACGTATACTTCTAGATAGTTGCTCATATCTTAATGTGTATTTTCAGTTGCTCATATCTTAACCTCGGCCTGTGCTTTCGTAATTCCAATTATATATTGTTGTTACAACCACTCTCACTTAATGTGTATTTCAGGTTTAAAGCTAGATAGTTTCTCATAATATCTTAATGTGTATTTCAGGTTTAAAGATCAGCCAGGCCCCCAAATGTTGTATTCTTATTCTTATAATCCATGTACAGGCTTCTCAGAAGGCACATGCAATGGTGTAACGGTATGTCTATATTTTGTGTTTGTACAAGTTTAAGTAAAACAGGAACAAACGTCAAGCTTTTTAAATTGGAATTTAAATTTCTCTCAGAATGCAATTCTGTCACAAAGCTGTAAATCAGTTTATATTTAATCCAAACTCATTCTAGCTCAAGTTGTCGCTCGGAAAGGTTATCAATATAATATAGTTTAAATAGAAAAATAGGGAATACGGGTCCACATCCCTTAACCTTAATCGTTTTTTGTTTTTTTTTCAGATATGCCAGCAATTAAAATCGATAGGACAAAATTTTGAACTGGGTTTCCCAAATAGGGTTCAATATCAGCAAGTACCTGGTCATTCTGGAGCTTTAGTTTATACAGCTGTAGATCAATTGAATCAATTAAGGTTAGTATCTTTCAAATAGTTCAACACATGGTTTAAATTATTATTAGCCCCTTTATCAAATAATAACAATATTGTCGGTGTTGGAATAGTGCTAAATGCATTAATTGTAGAGCGATCTTCCGACAATAAGTATGGTCAAACAACAAATTGCACATCGTCAAACTCAACATGTTTGAGGTTCTGTTTTAATGTGTTTGACATGATATTATATAATTATGAGAATTTTGATGTGGCATTGATTTCATATTCTTATTTCATAACTTGGTTTCGCTGCAGTTCAAGTACTACAAAAAATCGTCATTAAAAAAACTAAAACATACGTCTTCATTTATTGGTCTTCATTAAGTTAATGCCACTGATTTTAAATTTCAGAACCTCAACAATTACTCTTACATGTCAACCAAATATTGAAGGACAACTTATTATTAGAGGAGAGAATCCAGAGTTATTCTATGTAAGTTGTCGTTACTTGATTTTATATTTCATATTTTCTGTTTTATATTAAAACAACGGCAACTTGAATTTATTTATTGTATTTTGAGACAAAATTTCATGATGCAATTCTAAAACTGTAAAAAAAAATAACTTATCCGTATCACAATTTTATCGTTTTTAAGTCCATGTGGAAAAATGTAATGTCAGAAGAAAACATTATAATTACATCTCGTGGAATGTCATTTATAAGAAATATTTCAATATTTTCTCTCATGCATCAATGAGATCCCGATCCAACATCACTCCTTTACAGTCTTTAGCTAGCAGCCTACATACACACGATGGTTGTGTCGGAGCATCTTCCCTTAAATCTTTTCATATCTGATACTTGTTGGATATATAGCCAAACCCCAACTCTACAATGTAGTATCAGTACTGCACTTATAAGGCCCAGAAGACCAAAACAGTACAGTTTGCAGATACTATTAGAACATTTTATTGGTAAATTTCATATTTGACTTCCAGAGTTTTGAACTAGTGAGCAAATACGCCTGTCCAGCCCCTGTTTCAACAACTTCACAGCCTCAACCGACAGCAGTCACAAGACAACCACCACATCCACAACCAGTACCAGGATTGTTCTCTATCAAAACCAGTGTCATTCTCTTGTTTTCTATACAGTGAGTGTTGTCTTTTCAAACTTTGTCTTGCAAGGTGTTTCTGTCGAGAAACAACTTGTATTATACTCGCTTTTATATTACGGTTATATTTTTATTTAGTCCATACCAATTAAAATTACACCTACAGAACATGGGTACGAGAGTCTACAGCCTATGTAAAGAAGTTAAATTGTCTTTGCTTGTGGTGCTGTGATAGCTGTACAAGCTACCTCCTAATATTATCGCACACATGTGTAACATAATGGGTTTTTTTTCCTACAGGTTCACCTTAGTTATCATCATAATTCTCCTATTGATTGCAGTTATTGGTCAGATTTCAAGACGAAATTCAGCTGAAAAATCACAATATTCATTTAAAAATATGAGCTAATTGTCTTTATTGTGTTTATCCACGTTAACAGTCGAAGTTTATGTTCAAATTTGTTGTGAGATAATCGATAACCATTTGAAATATGTGGGCCTATAAAAACATTGAAGCTAAATGTCAGAAGTTGACTGAATAAATAAAATATATTAAAAAAATGTGTTATGTGAATTCCACTTGCGTCCATAATAATTACACAAGCATTGAACGATCCTAACTGTAAAACTAATCTGGACATCGATGTAAACATATTTGACAATACATTGGCAGCATGACGAACTAAGAGAGTAAAGTTTTTATAATGAAAAGTTGTATCGGATGTCTAAAAGAGTAAATATACCTTGTCTGGCGCCACATTCGTCATATTGCTTTACAATGTTACACAAAATGTAGGAAGGTATAAACAAAGACTTTGCGTAACAGCAAAAAAGTAAGTCAAGGGAAGTAACTGGTAATAAAAAAAAGTTTTCAGCTAAATTTAGGTCATTATAGGAATCCTTAAAGAAGTATTTAAGGTACTATAGTTCAAGGGAAATAACTGATAATAAAAAATTTAAATACAATAGCATCAGAGATGTTCGTACAAGCGGACATGTTATAATAAGATCATGATGATGACGACCGTAAAATTTCTGAAAGTAAGTTTGGAAGTGTCAAGTGACCTCACATATTTTTACACCAGCGATGTGGAGATGAAGTAGAAGGTTGGTGAAACGTATAGACGCCGATCTTCAAAGATCTGAAGTATCTTGAACCAGTCACTAAGCTTACAAAAGAGAGGGTTAAATATCAAGTTACTGATATCAAACTTGAATCATTAGACTTAAGCCTCTATTTTTCTTTTAAAATATATGGTATTATTCTGGATCACCCTTCCTACGAAGAAAGCCTACAGTGTTTGCTTTTTTAAGTTTGATTGGTTCGAATATAAATCTATTGGTTGGCTAACTTCACGCCAAGTTCTATTTTTAAATGTCACGTGGCAATACTTTATTCAACATGGCGAATTTTTCAACACGCTAGGAAACAAAGTGAAAATTAGAGAAAAACATTGCTCCAAAGGAGCTCTATCAACTATCCATGATTAATTAACGAACAGGTAACAACTTATTTTACTTTTTTCCGCCAAATATTTAATAAATATGGATATTATATAGGACTTACAAGCAAATAAATAAGCCGCCATCGAGGAAGTAAAGAATCTGGTGTGTATAAAATACCAATCACTGACCTCTATACGGTCACCTTGTCTTTTTAATCCATTGTTATTCTCTTTAATTATACTTTCGACCTGGAACTTTGCCAAATTATATTAATAGATCTTATCCATATTATCATTAGTTTTGAAATACACAGGAAATAAAAGGAATTGTACAAACAGGAAGAACAATTTTTTAGTTTTATTTCAATTTCATTACCATTTGACTTTGGCTACTGACTTTGTGTTTCATGATTAATACGGAAGATTTTTTAACTTGAAAATAGACTGCTACCTGACCACATTGTTAACATAATATCGATGTAAGCCAGTTTACTTCACACCTTCCCTGGTTCTATATGAAGAACATCAATTTGCATATGGGCTATGGGGAAGGTTTCATTATAATATAACTACATTTAAATTCATTATTTATATGTTGGCAAAAGCAAGTTTTCTCAGTTAACATAAGTCTGTAAACCTTGTAAAATATCTTTTTTTGATCAATGACCATAATAAATCATGTTATTTCTAATAAGGAAGTAGGAAGTGAACATTTTTTTCCATATGGGCAATCCAATCAATAATCCTTAGTCGTGGAGTGCAAGTCTCAGACTTATTTAGAGAAGAGAAACTTTTAGTCCAAAAAGTGGTTTATTTTCATGAAAGATTTCTGTGAGAGTTTATTTATTTCAATGACATGTCATTGATAATTTTACTTAAATTAATGGCGAAAACTTATTATTTTTTTGTTATTTCAGTTGTTCCAGTCATTCATCATGTCTCTAGTCAGCTCTACCATTGGTCTTATCAAACATTATCTTTGTATACAGAAGACTGTGAACGCTAAATCTATACCAGCACCATTCAGAGAACCATACATCCTTACAGGCTATCGTCTACCCAAGAAATCCTGGTCATACTACATTGTCAGTTTATTTCAATGGCATAATGAAACTATAAATGTGTGGACTCACCTAGTAGCCTGCCTGTTTGTTCTGGGTGAACTAGCCAGGTTTGGTCTCAAGTATGATTTATTTAGTGACAAAGATGGTGGAGCCCTTTTGGCTTTTGGACTGAGCTGTCTCACAATGTTTTTCTTTAGTTCTATGTCCCATTTACTTCATTTAAAATCAATTAAGGTCCACTATATACTCAGCCTAGCAGATTATGCAGGTATTAGTTTATATGGATCTGGTGCCGGGATCGCAACATTTTACTCATGCTGTCAACCCAATGTCTATGATGTCATGGCACCATTTTATATAATTGGTAATGTGATTGTTGGGTGGTTTGTCTATGCCACTTGTGTCATAGCAAAACTAACCTTTGTTGGGCCACATGCTGCTCAGAGAAAGTTGATGTGTGTGTTTGCCTTCACGATACAAGGAACATGGATAGTTACACCTCTTTTATCAAATTATTACACTTATTTTTTCGATCCCGAACACAGTATTTGGAATTTGAATCACATCACCATTTCATGCCTTCTCTGTGTATTAGAAGGAATAGCATTTGCTGCACACATTCCTGAAAGATACCGACCAAAAATGTTTGACTATGTTGGTCACGGTCATCAAATATTCCACTTGCTTTGTATTTTTTCAGTTATTTATCAAATGCGAGCCGTTGATCGTAATGTTGACATGGGTTTAGCTGATCACACTGGCATGAATATCAATGACGTCCTTATTGGATTTATTGCCTTAATTATGTCACAAATTATCACCACCTTCTTTGTTTTGGGGTTAGTTGACAAGAAGGTTAATGAAATTGTCAAGGCGGGTAAAAAATCTCACTAAACTACTTAAGAATCTCAATTTGAACTTGTTATTTGATATCAATCTGAAAACCAATTTCAATTGTTTTCTATGGCAGTCATTATTGCTAGATTTCATAATTTGTAAAAATAAACAATGGAAAAAACAATTAAAGTATGGATTTGGGAGCAAAGATACTTGTATTCTTCTGGGTATAACTGAAAACATTATCTGAATAAGAGTATGCCTCAGTCAGTAGTATAATAAAAATTTGGTTCCTTTGTTCTTAATCAACATTTATTGTATATTAAAGTGGAACTTGTTTTTTGAATATTCCACCGATGTACACTCATGAAAGTTTTTGACATTATGTTTAGCAATTTTTTTCTATAGTTCATTGTGAAATCATGAAGATTTATTTAAATCAAACAAATTGACAAGTTTTTGTGATAAAAGACAATTGTAGATAGTAAAGTTTGAATAAAATGTTAATTCATATAACAAGTTCAAGGTTTTATGGTGCAGTACACACATTTTGCTTATGTGAATCTGTATTTTTTTTTCAATAGTCAATGTGTAAAGTATTTTTCAAAACCTGAAATAGTGGTTATCTCCCTTTGAATATCCTTGTTGTTGACTTTGAAATAACAACCTTGATATGTCCATTTAAATTTTGTCAATTTCTTATTATTTTGTGATAGCTGTACTTAAGATACCAGTGTTAAATAAATTTTTAAGTGGTAAATAATTATTTTTTTTGAAAAAACATCAAATGAATGAAATTTTTTATATTAAATCAAATAAGTGGTTATTATGGTATATTTCATAATTTTGAGGTTTAAATACAGATTCACAAGCTAACTGAAAATCAGAAATTTTGTTTTGTTTTTATATATTATTTAAGTAATGTTTATGAATTATTATATATTATACTTTTTGTGTTTACACCCATAGAATATCTCAGTCATTATGCTATTATTATCAACATAATGTTATTTAGAATTGTATATTTTTGTTGTCTATTTTGTATTTAATATTATTTACTTTTATAAATGGCAGTTTGAATTTAAAGATTGTATCCCTTATTTTATATAATGCTCTTTAAGAAATACATTTGTTTAAGTATTTGCTTTACATTAAAAGAGCTCAATCTCAGTAATACATGTATAACATTACTTTATTTAAAGGTAATTCCAGACTTAGTTCAGTATTGTTCAAATTCTGAAAATAAGGCCAGTGAAATTCAGTTTTGTAATTCCGGAAAAGGCCTGACCATCAGGTCATGCTCAAACTGTGTTCAGGCCAGTGATTATTATCTTGTTGGGTATTTCTGAAATGAAGATAATATAGAACAGTGTTGTTGTCCCAACATGAGAAAAATAACACACTTTCAAACATCTTTAAATTTATGGTTTTGAAGAAGGACATTGTTAATTGTCCCAAAGTTGTGTAAATTTGTCAAGAAACTGTCAATTCACAGAAAAGCATTGTACAATTTTATGAGAATTAGTCACTTTTTGCACCCATTACTCACTTAATAGCTTCTGTTAAAGTGAATTAGTTTATCTCATTACAACATTCCTATTAATATTTTTTTGGCTTACATTAGTTGTTTAGACTTTTAATTTGCTCAGCTTAATATTTTGAACTGAAATTTATTGTAGAACCTTTAATAAAGCTGATTGATTAAATGCTTTAGAAAATAGGCCCTAAATTTAATGTTGGGTTTTGGAAAACCAATTGAAAAGATTAAATCCAGTGACGTTTTTAATTCGATTTATTATTAAGAACATTATGATACATGATGTTCTTGATAAATTTTATGTTCTCATAATAATCAATTTTCCGTTTGGCTGTGGTAGATAAACATTTAAAAAAAATATGTATTGAAAGGCAACAAATCAAACAATTTTCATGGTACTTTTTCTCACTTACATTTGTAATTTTTGCTTATTGCACTGTGTTACAGGCTTTATAAACACCTTTGTGAATTTACTTTATTTTATTATCAAATACGACATGAAAACTCTTCACAAATATTTTCTGCTTCATTGTAGTTATGTTGAAATTGAATATTTTTATGTATGAATGTGAGTTGTCCATTCTTAAATTGTCCATGACGTTCTTTATCGTATTTGATAGGAACTGAGACCATTATTTATTTCATTTTTTCGTTAAAAAACATTTTAAGAGTCTAATGTAAAGCTTAAAGGGTCTAAAAGAGGTTCCATAGACTTGCCAATTAGCTTCAATTTGTATCTGAACTTACAGTGAAACAAGTGTTCTCAATACACATTTAAAGAAGCCTCTTTTAAATCCCTTGATTGAGCTAAACATTTCTGTTGTATTTATTACAATTGAGTGCTAATCAAGGCTTTAATACATTTGATAAAATTACATTAATATTTTTCAATTTTGTGGTTTATAATGTGTCTGTTATTAAAATTTTCTGGATACAGTTTTGTTGAAATGGCTTTTTTTATACGCATATGTGAAATAAGGTGCGTTTTTATTTTCGCCCATGTCCATAATTGCCAAGTACTGAAAAATGCAGCCTTTTTGAGTTATTTTGACGAAATCTCGAGACAATCCGGAAGTAACGAGTTATTACCACTGTTTTGAAGTGTACCCCGTTAAAATATCGATTTGTCAACATTTTCTAACGAGAAAGAAATTGCCGTAAATCGTATAATTAGTATATCTATTGTTCCTTTTTTGACAAACAGTTGTTCCCCTTTCTATCCCATATCATTGCACTATAAAAATGAAATATAATAAAATGAACCACATCGAGTTTAATAACGGACGTAGACATACGTGCATGCTGAAATTGATCCTCTTACGAATATTGATATAGAATATTCGCTGTAGAAGCAGTGATAGGTCGTAAAGATCTAAAAATCAGGTCTACAAATTTAAAGAAAGTCAGGAAGCGGTTAGAGGTAAAAAAGAAAAAGTAGTTCCATCAGGTTGTCGTTTTGTTTATTGTTACAGGAATACTAAACTATTATTATACAAATACATAAAGAATAGGCAGAGGTTGTGCTTAGATCTCTGTTGTAGCAACATCTTCTGAAATTTTTTTTCCCAAAACTCGTTTTGAAAAGCCTTGATAAGGACCATCATCGTTGATATCTGAAGCCGGTCTGTCACCCAGGGAGGAAACTGGTCTTGCTTCTTTGTGTCGTGCTAAAAGACGCTGAGCTGCACTTTGTTCGTTGTTATTTTGAGGTTCTGTTGACTCAGAGTGTGCTCTTCTTTTTTGCAGGATGGTTGCTTTTCGTGCTATCGTCTGCCGAAATTTTTCATTCGATTGAGCGATCTTAGTTATTGCGTACATTGATGTTTGGTTCATATTCTTAAAAGTTGGTCGATTCTTCCTACCTTCCCCCGAATCATTTCCTAAGCCTATGTTGGTGACAAGTTTACCGAATTCGATAGCAAAGTTGTTGTCCAAATTTTTGGGTTTGTTGGATAATCGGGTAATCATGTGACGTCTACTAGCCAAACGTTTCCATTTATCGTTTTCACGAACCGAAAGGTGTGTGTCTTCATTTACACCGTCATTTAAATCTAATGAGTCTGACGATACAGACATAGCATCTTCGTCTTTTGGACGTTGTAGCTCTTTCACGAGATTCACCGCTTCTTCGATTGTCATTTTCTTTGTATCTAGCTCTTCCCTACTTGCTCGACTAATTCGGAATCGAGTAATTGCTGCGATGTGCAAAAATGTTGAGATTCTATGAAACATCATCGCTAGAAATTGGATTAGAAGCAAAACTCCAAATACTAACGTAAAAGCAACGGATAATGGTTCGATAGCTTCTCCTCTAAACCTTTCGCTGTCGCAAGGAATTTTGTAGGTAAGGCTTGTAGTTGTTTCAGCAACCATTGCTAAAGTGAAAACCAGCACCACGAACAACCCATTAATGAGGAAAAAGAAAAGACACGTTTTGTTTCTTAGCTCCAGCAGATCACCTTGCATTTTCTTCTCGTGATCGACGTCCTTCTCCAGAGGGAACAAATAAGTGTCAATCAGTTCCCTCCAGAAATTGATCTCGCTTTGTTCTAACAATTCGATATTACCATTTCCAATTTCTTCGTCAGTCAGCCATGTTAAGTTATTTGACTCATCGCTGGTTACTGATACTACATAACCTTCCACTTGATCTATATAATAAATATAACATTATTATTTTATTGAAATGACTTTTTGTCTGGCTGCTAATGGGCTACTCATTTGATAGATATTACGACATTTACCAGCTAATTGCGACACTAGTGTAGAAAATGTATAAATAGTATTACCTACCTGGTGCCCAAGAAATTCTGAATTTTCCAGATTTTCTGTCCTCGGATTCTGTTTTAGTCTTCCTACTACTTCTCATCTTCACAGAATCTTCATGTTTTATATTTTCTTCCATGGCATCAAGACGATCCATAACACTGTTAATCTTTTCGTCATTTTGGTGTATTTCTGTCGATGAACAACAAGTGCAGTTGAACAGACCACCTGTGGAAGACATGCCCTGCGCATCTGAGCTTCCAGAAAAACTGTTCCAAATTCGTGCCAATGGATTTGAGGATTTCTTTTTTATCTTTTGACCAGATTCTGATGTTACTGGTTTGGGCGATTCACGAGTTCCCCATGATACCACATGAAGATTGCCAAGGGAGTAGATCATAAGAAGCATGGACATCGAGGGAATCGACAGAAAATAGAGGAATCCATGGAGGATGCAGGTAAACTCTTGTGGATGCAATAAAGAGGTGATGAAGAACAGTCCACACACCGCTACCAGGAAGATGGTACTGACGGAGCAGAAACCATTCTCTGCTGCTTGCTTTATCAGACCGACCACTACTAGCATCATCACCAAACTATAAATAACTGACAGCACTGCAGCATACGCTAACTGAAATAAAGTGGTTTCATATTTAGCTTTGACATATTTTAAATTTGTTAAATCATGATCCAACAACTATTTCTGTTTAGGGATGTTTAATATCTATCCAACATGTTGTACACCTAGGTTACACAGTTTCTATTAGGTGATATATAAGAAATTCACGATGTGACTTCTTACCTGAGTCGATGTTTTAGTAGTGAAGCACATAATAATAAAAATGCCAACTGGAATGATATTCAAAATCAAAGAACCAAATAATGGAAGTTCTGGAAATGCTGTTGTTATGGCACCGACTATCAAAAGGAAAATAGTACCAGGCGTTACAATGGATGATGCCATCAGTCCCATTTGGTAGATGATATACAAACAAGAGATGTCCTCATTCTTTCTAGTAACACTCTTCCAGTTGTTCAACAGATCCAGGATATTTGCCATTGTCGATGGCGTCCATCGTCGTCTCTGATTAAAGAACTCATAAAAACCTTCTGGAGCGAAAGTGTAGGAGTCTGAAGCAGCACAATATTCCACCCTATAACCTTGTTGTAACAACAGGGTGCACAGCCAACGATCTTCTCCTGTAAAGTACACAATGTATCAGGAAACCGGGTGTTTTTACATTTTATGCTTTGGTTATTTCAGAATATCTACATTTATTCGACCAACAAAGGAAACAATTGATCATTTTCTCAAGGCAGAGCACTTAATATTTCAAATGGAAAATTTACTTAGTATTGAAATTTTGCTCATAGTTATGTACATATATACTATAATGATTGATTGATTAATAAAGGCATCGAAATTACCTTGGTCATACTGAACGTAATGTCGTGGTTCTGTTGGCGGCGTCGTGTATTTCTTCATCACATTATCGTCCATAAGAGCAGAACTTCTAAAAAGACTAAAGCATCCGGGACTACACAGCACACAACCGATGATGTGTTCTGTAGCCTTCTGTAACCAGTGACTAACAGCATACTCAAACTTTTGATACCAAACCATTGGACCTATTGAAACATGTTTTTTTTTTAAATATAATTCCTTCTACCAGTGGGTTACTATAGGGCAATATATTTTTTTATTATTAAAATCTGATCCAGGGCTCTTTCAATTGTAACATAAAAACAACTTTAAGTTCTTACCAGAACCAATAGGATGAATTCTACCACATGCAGCACCAACTTTAGGATTTTTCTTCATTCTGTCAACTAACATTCGCAGTGCCTCTGGTTGGAAGTCGACATCACCATCCAAGGCGAGGAGGAATGTATTTTCAGATCTGGTTTTCTTTCTATCTAAGCTGATCGGTAGTGACATTAGTTGGTTGGCTAGGAAGTAGTACAAGTACATCACCTGGAAAAAAATCATTTGATAAGCGGTAATGCCATGGGGCATGCTCATTGTTTGCCCAATACTAAGTTAAGCCTTTTTGTTGTAAACAGGGTGATATTGCCATCTCCTGTTGCGTGACTAATTTAAACTGATGCGTTTCCAGTGGAGTAAACAATTACTTCTCATTTGTGTCGATGGTAAATGGAAAAATCCCTTGTAACAAAGATTTATCTTGCAGACTTTAGTTAGTCATAACTAAGAAAAAAAGAAAGAAACATCTATATTTTACAAGGATAACAACTCCCAGCTGGTCCTTGGCCAAACCTCTTGGCATTGATCTTACCCCGATTATCCGTACCAATTTTCAGCTGCGTTGACTGGAATTATGAGTGAAGGAAGATGGCATAAAGTAATGTTATCTCTGACATTACATTTTGGGCAAAAACGTACCTGACTCCATCTTTTTCGATGTCTGATCTTTGTTTTATCCTTCAAGTGAGCTGTTAACGTGTTACCACCTGGCAGTGTCCAGATTAAACGTCCTCCATATGGAGTTGGTATCTTTGTTGGTGGTTGTATGTTCATAGAGGTACGATGTTGTGTGCTATAATGACAGTCATACGATTAAGTCATAGGTCATGTGAAGAAAATAAAATGTGCCCATAATGGTGAAAAACATGGCCTTTTCTGCAGAAGAGCGTGTGCATACTTTTCTAAATATTATAAAGATTCATAATATCCACATTTTCAGAAAATCCGCCAGTCTGTGCGTTAACAGTGTACCCCTTTCGGAGAATCAACAGAACATAATATATACTATACATATATATTGATTCAAATGTTCCTTTCATATATTTAATTCACCTACTTGGCAGCTATTCCTATAACCCTGGTCAACATCTTGACAAAATCATTGACATCATAATCAAAATTTTCTTCTTTATGAAACTCAAATGCATCGTCGAAAAAAATATGTGCTGAAAAGGACAATGCATACTATGAATAATTTGGACTATACTAATACAAATACCCAACATCGACATAAAACTTTTAGTTATTTGTCTGATTATTATTATGATTCAACAAATTGACCCAATTGAGCCAATAGTATCATATAAATTATATAAGAGAATCAACTCAAAGCAACTACTTCTTAATCAAATTTTAAAATGAAGAGAATAACTGACACAAACCTTCAAACTCATAGTATTCTACGTCTATCTCAAACGCTTTTACCGCCTTTCTTCTTGCACTTTGGTCCTCGTCAAGTCTGTAAGAAAAGTTGACAATTGGAACATAAGGTAAAACAAAAAATATTTACATGTATTGCAGTTGAAATTTTTCAATAATAAAGTGCATTTGTAAGCTTCATTGATTGAAAGCTTAAAGTCATATAAAGGTTCAGATTACAGAGACGTTGTTTACAGACATGGTTAGTTGTTATGGATCTAGTACAATACCCAAATACTATTCTGTCTCTTAAATGTTGAGATATATGTGGAAAAAAACATAAAACATAAAATAACCTAAATAAGGATCGGAGTACTTGAATCATCTCATTTTCAGTTTCGTGCCACATAGTAGCACAAACATAGATAAACGGCGTTGAATCAGTTCGTATTTTACTGGTATCCATCAGATCGAAATCTTCAAAGTCTTCAGTAGAAGCATCGGCTTTAGTCCATGGTGCATCAACTTCCTGTAAAGAAAGAAATTTGATAATGATTATATTGTTTTTAGTCCAATAGTTTTTTTAAATGTATATCTGCTTATTTGACTACAAATACTATAAATCGTCACTATGTAACCAATGACCTACTTTTTTCTCCCAAGGATCTTCAACTTGTTCATCTCGGGTTCTCGTCAACATCATCGATTGTTCAAGTAAAATACCACAGTAAAGACTTCTGGTAAATAATCTTAAAATATGAAAAACAATGTTACACATTTAAGTGATCTTCTTTCTAAGCTTTGCTAGCATTCGTTATTGTGATTGAAAAGCGATGGAATGAAGTAGAACATGCTATTTTTATCACCTATTTGGGCTAATGTGAACGCCATGCAATGGACAACTTTGCCTGAAGAGTGGCATACGCCTATTCTTTTTTCGGGGCCACGGGTTTTCCATCTGAAGGCATAGACGCTTCCCAAGACGGCCCTTCGACCGGCATCACTGACGGGAAACCGGGTTGAACCCTGAATCATTAGGCTAACAAACAAGTGTCGTGCCAGTGATGCATTATAATTTGTGTAATGAGAAAGTGCATAATTTATAAGTCCTTTCTCTGTGCAATTAATAGAGGACTTGGTCATCAAATTACTAAAAGCAAATTGTTATCTATTTCATATTATAATAAATACTCACTTGTCTGTTGCCAGAAGCCTTCTTGTCCTCGGATGCCAATTGTGACCAACTATGTACAGGAATGACAGATATCCAGCAAATCCAATAACAAACCAATATTGTTGTAACAATCCATTGAAATAGAGTGATAAACTCTCTGAAGAAATTGCTGGTACCCATTGTATTGTACATCTAAGGAACTCTACGTTTGCATTGCTCGTGGAATATGAAAGAATGAGTAACGCGAATGTGACAGGTGATGCCAAAGACAATGGTATTGTGAAGCAAGCCACCTGAACCAAGATCTTACAAGCGGCTTTAGCCAACTTATAACAGAAGACGCTACTTACAATGTTCACCAAAGCCACCAAGAATGGATAGAGATAATGACAATCTGTTTCGTGTAAAGGATTTGAGTCTACAAGGTTAAGCTCTCCGAAAACAGAGCAACCACTAGCGCTTGTATCCAGTGATAACAGCGTTCTAATACACTGATTGCTTCCTACTCCAAAGAGCACTAACACAAATACGAAGCTTATAATGATTTTCCACAATGAAATGACCAAATAAAGTTTAACCCTCTGATTTCGTATTTGAGTTTTGAGATTTACCAAGAAAGAGTCACCTTTGACGAAGTTATCCCAATTGTTAAGTGAGCACAGAAAGAGAGATATTGGGATTATGCATGTCAAAGCAACAGATTCGAGTTCATAATGGGCCCTGATAATCCACAGCACGATCACGGCGATATGAACAGCGAGTACAAGAAAATCTACTATCCGCTTGACGATAATTGGTAATCCAGACCTTTTTCGACCCTTTGTGTCAAAAACTGCATGAGCTGTAACTTTCCTGTGGCTAGCTTTATCCTCGAATATCTTGAGAATTCCTGGCACAGATCCTACACTCATTACCATCAGACATCCTATCAGAGGATCAAAACTTGGAAAAACATAAAATACCAATAAACATAGACCAATGGAATGGAGAGTTTCTGTGACGAAAACCTGAAATGGGATGAATACCCTTTTTTTAAATATGGCATAATCATACACTTTGAAATTTAAGGTAATAGCATATCGTTAGAACTTAATCCCAAGCTGATTTTTATACAAGCAAATAAAAATGTGGAGCGAATATTGTCGTCACCCATGTCCGTGCGTACAAAAGGCTTGAAATTTTCAAAAATATTTGAAGGGTGGGGGGGGGGGGGGGGGTGGGGAGGGTGAATTGAGTGTCAAAATGTTGCTCTGATCCAGTTTTGGGTCGTAGTTTTTGATTATATTGATCATGATAAAAAGCATTTGGTATTTCTATAAAGCTAAACCATTTTTTAGTCCATCAAGAGGTTACATAAATTTTTACGATGTGCATGTGCCCAAACCGGTACTACAATACATTCAAGGTGTATGATTTCCTCTTCTTCGTGCATCTGAGTTGCCACTCTTTCAAAAATTCTAATTCAAGCAAAGCTGCCAGTGGGCGTATGTTACCTTGCCTGTCAAGGTATCCTAATGCAATACATTCTGTTATCGAACACTAAGGCATGGGTTTGTTTATAGTACATTATAGTACAGAATTATTTTAGTCTATACTCACGGTTATAAATGGAAGAAGAGTTATGGATCGTGTTTTCTTGAAACAATTAACCCAAACGTTTCCCACAAATATAAAAGCATACGGTAAGCACATTGATAGAAATAAGCTCCATAACCACTTGACTTCTAGTGGCTTTTCGTTGGTTTTAATGATGAAGTATTGGTCGGTGTTGTTCGGGTTGTCTCCGATGATAAGAGGTTTTTGAATTGGGTTTATGTGATATGTCATGAAGAGGAAACTGAGTTTAGATATGATAGCTGTTCCAAGAATGGTGATAAACAAAAAGAAACAAGCCAAAATTTTGAAGACAAGATTAACTTTCTTCCATATTTCTGATTCTGAAGAAGTTGAAATTTCTTCTTCTCCGTCTTCCCGGAATATATCCCATTTTTTTATATTCCTGTAATGTACATATTATATCATTATTATTTGAATTTTGTGTTTTTGACATTTTGACAGATTTGAATAATATACGAGATTTTCAGTTTACATGCTGATGTGACATCATTATTACATTGTATAAAGTGCTTTCAGCATTTCCTTGTAGGATATTTTTATGACAACCATTACTATCTTGGTATAATATGCATTGCCAATGTGTTCATATGGATTTCGATATTTGTTTAACGGTTGGGATCGTTCGTTCGTTTTATTATAAATGAACTTGATTATTTTATCTACTGATATATTCGTAAAATATAAATGAATTTGATTTTATCTACTGCTCTTCTTAGCCTAAGCTGGTGAAGGCAAATACGTGCAATTTGGAGTACATAATGAATAATGTGACAGGAAGCCACATCAAAACTAATCGAAAAAAACTTTCGATATTTAAGTGTGGTATATGTAGCAGAAATGTCTTAGTAATTATTTTTTAATTTTAAGTGGATTAAGCAATAAATGATTCTATTAAATTGACCTGAGGGAGATTTTACTTATCGTAGGTCGGACATGGCACCATATTTATAGTTTAAAAGATAAGACACCCTGTTGGTATTCGTTTTCGTCCATGTGTAGAAAATATATTCAATCAGCGGTCGGAAAAAACTCAATTCTTGAACTCTACGCCATAGTGTCTTGTTTTAACATTTATGAGCTTAACCCAAACAATAAAGTTTATGATCTCGGTTTAATTTTCTATTTTATTTTACTGTATTAAGTATAATATGGTTAGAGGCTTCACATTGTTGACATAATCTGAAGGTTTCAAATGATCACCTTATCTCGATCAAGCCTACCACTAGCAAAATAACCTTAATTTAAGACTATAGTTAGTGTACATGATACCGAAGGCTTAGTATGATATAGAATGACAATATCAATTACTGTACTAAATATTTCTTGCATTACATCACCTTAATAAAGATATGTGAACATATTCAACGTATACTGAAAGTCAAAGGAAACGTCATGTGGATCATATACAATGTAATATAACATCATTTTTCAATACCTATCTTTAATGTTGAATTGACTTTCGGGCAACGAAAAAGTACTAGCCTGTTAAATTGACCACAAAATAATGTAACTGTCAGTGTCTGTTTAGTGTTATCAATATCAGAAGTGAGGTTTCCTTTACCTTTCAGTATATATACGTAAGATCACTTTGTTTTGTCATTACCATCATCTCAATTTCAGAAACGTCTTGAGTATTTTGAGTCAAGTGATTCCCAAATTTATCTTAAAGTTAAGTTGGATATTTCATGACGATCCGTCATTCAGCATTGTTTGACATTTCGGTTTTTCAAAACCATTCTAAAGTAATTCTTACTTTGTGCTTCTTCGCTGTATCTCAGAATGATCTTTGATAACACCACCTTCTCCATTTTCTACCAGGTACACATCATCTTCTACCTCCCCGTCATCATTGACGTAACCTCGATTTCTCACCCCTTCTTTTAAAGACATGGTTACTCTTTATAAGCCATACATTTGTTCTGCAACACAATTTATTAGTATTATGTGCTTCTAGAATTGTGAAGAACTTGGATAACCTCAAGATACGTATTTTTGACCAAATTCATCATCATGGTTTCACGAATACATGTAGTACATTTTGAAACAGAAACGTCATTTAGTATCAGGCCCGTAGAAACAGACTCCCCTCCCTAATCATTTTGGCATTTATGACTGAAACAATATTTTTTATATTTTTAAGATATAACAAGAAAGTACTGGTGTGTAGTTAGGGCCAGTAACATCAAAACTACTATATAACCCTTGAATTCTGCATCACCACCACCCTTTAGAATTAGTTCCACCCACACCCATATGAAATTGCTTCCTACGGTCCTGTGTATGATGCGGAAGGTTCTTAAACATCAACCGCTTATAATATTTTGTTGTACATCCTTACTAAATAGCCTAAAATAATCAGCACCTATTTCGAACTGCTTATTGGCAAGTCAAGATCTTAATTAATATATTATCTTATTTAATAAAGCGCAAAATCTTTTTTATTCCGAACATTTGAATATTGTTCTATCCATAAGATGGTAAATATAAAACCGGGGATCAGAAAGTATAAGCAGCAGAGTTATTAGGACCTACCTTAACCAGATGTTGGCTCCTCGAGTGAAATCACAGACAAAAATTAGATAAGGGGCCGCCCACAGTAAATTCAGTCCATGGCAATCAAATTTATATCTTAAAGTATCTGTACCACGATTGCCATTTTCCCCTTTCCTTAAATAAAATTATCTCTTGATAATATCTTGACAGAGGAAGAACCCCAAGGGGAACAATTGATAAGATAAACAAACTCAGTAACTTTTTTGGGACAAAAATACATTATGGGACAAAATGGAACATTGCACAAATAATACACCTCGGTTCTTTTTTTGACCTGAAATGACTCCCATACATAATTGGCAATAAAATCCTTACTTCAGCATTTTTACATATTCAAAGGATATGGTACAACGTATCTGTTCGCAACGCAAATAGTATTGAGAATTCATTACACCACAACAGAGTCTTCTATTCAAAAGATGGAAAAAAGGGATTAAAAAATTACACATTTCTTCTTGGTTAATTCAGATATGAACCCTTTAAGTAGCCATTATGACTGACCGCTGGGGTTAGATATACTGTGTTGATTTATTGCCCCTATCATGTACCCTGGTATTTATTTCGAGTGGCTGAACGTAGATCCTAAGTGGGGTTTTGTGTACCTTATATATTTGGTTTAATTTGATTTAACCTCATTATGTCCAAATCTCAAATAAACAAAGACAAATTGGGTGGGTCTGTTTTACAGCATGTTCAATATTCCATTTGTGCCTAGGTTATTTAACATGAGATTATCACTATACATAATTTACAACCAATTTTTATCAATCTTATAATTTATATGTGAAAACTTCCCCTTAAAAGTGGCATACATGTTATCAAATGATTGAAATTTGTGAACCAGTTTCAAATCTTTTAAGCATGTATACTGTACACTGTTAAAAATCTTATGTTGAAGTCCAACACAAAACTTGTGTAGCCTATATTTTTTCATCACAAGCTTATGTGGTTTTAACACCATATTTTAAGTTTAAGTTTGTTGTCAATATCCAATGAAGATTAGAAATGCGATACGTGTTGTTATCATCTTCTCTTATACACGTATTTATAAACCCACTTCAAATCTAAATATTCATTCTCTTATTATATTACTATAATTAAATAATGCCATTCCAGGGGCGGATACAGGATTTGATGTAAGGGGGGGCGCAGACTAAAAATTTTTGAGGTTAAAATAATCAAAGTTATTGAAATATTTTTCTAGATTGGGTGCAATGTAGATAGATATCTTGCCAAGCGAAGTGTGGCGAGAAACATTTGTGGTAAAATGGTGCGGACAACCCATGCTTTGCTAATTTTAGGGGGGGGGGGCGCACGCCCGCCACGCCACCCCCTAAATCCGCCCCTGCATTCGAGTCTAAAAATATTCGTAATGAAAAGGTAATGAACATGCACTTTTAAAAAGATCATAAAACACTCAATTAAGGAATTCATTCCTGCAGTTTGTGTTTGTGGTTACTTACTTGTTGAATCATAGTTGGTGTTGTTTTTGTGTTGCCGTTTGATGTGGCAGATGTTCTTGATTCTTATGTAAACTATTATTAAAGCTGATTTAATATAAGATATAATATCTTTTGTTATCAAGTATTTAAAATATAAAAATCCCCTATCTATATTGATCAACAAACTTTGGGGTAATTCAATACCAGTCAGCATACCTGATATATTTATAGCGACGTGGTTGTTTTAATGAAAACAACGTAAATACATTGAATAAGCACTCGTATACCAACTTCGGAACTAGTCCTATGGTGCCATACGGTGATTGCCATATTGAATTATTTAAATTATAGTTCAGCCAATCACAATCATCTTCAGAGAGTGTTGTATCTTTTGCAGTAGAATAGACAATCCAAATTAATCTCTGAAAAAGAGTTATCTTTCCTTGCCCATTTACCCCATAAGATTGCCGCCTATCACGGAAGAGTTAATACATAGGGTGCCCAAAACGTCCCCAAGTTTGACGGGAAGTATCTCAGTCGTTGGTAAACCAATCCCTTTCAAAATTCGTACACATGTTCTTCAACATGTCCTTGTTCAACCCTGAAAATACTACCTCAAAATATTTATGTCATCGATTAAAAATTGTACAAGTATCAAAATAACATCATCAAAATTCAATATCAGAGCAAATTACTTATTTCAACCTGTGTTCAACGTACCCTCCACCACATTTTCTGACATGCTATTGTGTTCGGGTCAGTACTTGTACAATTTTCATTCGATGACTCTCATATTTTCAATATTTGACAAGGACATGTTGAAGTATATTTGTGCGAATTTTGGTGCGAGATCGGTTTACCAATAGCTGAGATACCACCCGACAAAGTTGGGGACCTTTTTTTTATTGAGACACCCGATATAGTCTCAATAGTGACGAAGGTTGAGTCGAATGATTGGATGAGATCACTGGCTTTTAAACATTATCATAGAATAATGTAGACCATTTATTATTATGTAACAATAAATTTTATTTAAAATACTGTATTGTTATTAATCTTTCGTTAAATATTATGAAAATTAATTTCAATGTTTAGTCATCATCATTAATCATTATTCATTGTTAGGCAGTGTCCCACGTGTAGATGTTTTTGAATTCCACTAGAAGCCGATCCTACCTTTTCGTTTTCTAAATCTCCTGATGCCTACATCGAGCGAAAAAAAAACCAAGAAGATCAAAGGAAAGACAACTGTATATAAATGCGTGACGAACTTTACTGTTGTCAACAGTCTTCAAAGATGTCTGATATAACATTACTTTTACAAACTATTCGCATGGGAAAGAGAAATACTCCAGGTTATATCTGCTTTTTACACAACAAACAGCTATGAAGATTATTAAAAATGGACTAGTAACACTAGATACGATCGAAAGACGTAAACAATTTTATCAATATATGTGTATCAGTGACACACTATTTATTAAATATTTATCTCATGTTTCGATACAGTGTTAGATCGTTTTGCTTTGATTTACATAGATCAAAACACGACTGATAAATATACAAAGCAATTAAATATTTATTACGATTACTAATGTTGCTTTTTTAATGGAAGGATCAGTGAATAAACATTAATGTGGTCATGAGGCATGTCTAACGTGTTAAATTTATCTTAAAAGTTGTCTAGGATTTAGACGTTTATATATATTTATCAACCAATAAAGTAGTTTCAGCTACTTTTTTTAAATCAAAACTCACGTCTGGTTCTACTACAACCACAATCCCACCACGCCAAATTGTCCTTCTGAATGATTACCAAAGCATACAATATATAAGATATTAAAATACCCTTTAAAATGACGATAGTCTAAATCGGCGTGGTACGTTTTTGATGTAGCAGAACTGGATAGCTTATCTACATCTGAAAAGTTATATGGATAGCTGCAAAGTAAGACGGATCGAGAGTCTCTCTGTCAGAAGATATCTTTCCGACCGTAACATGTTTTCAGAAAGAATGTTTGCGTTTCATAGCATGCTGTTGAGCAATATTTTTATTGTTCAGTCTAATACGTTTTAATAATAAATACCCCACCAAATTATTTCTCAGAAGAAGCTGTTTGATATTTAAAGCTGAACTGATTTCAAAGAAATTTTTGTGTCTCCGTCTAATAATCATTCAATGCGTAACCTTTTCGTGAGACTTCAAAATAATATTTATTATTAATTAATTATTAATCGCAACACAACATTTCTTTTGGCATCATATTTTGTTTAGTCTAGAACTGTGACGAATGGATCTTTTATAATGCACAAACATAAAGCTAATACAATTCTTGTCTAAAAAAAAAACCATCTGCAAAATAGACGGTTACCTGATGTTGACAAATCTAAAAATTGATATGATTAATAACAATTTTCTCCATTTAGTCAATTTTTTTTATTCATTTAGCATATTTTTGCAATCGGTATGTAGTAATTATACAGTGAAACCCCTCAAAACCGACAGTGTGTGGGACCAGCTAATAATGTCGGTTTAGAGGGGATGTCGTTTTTCTGTGGATTCGCATTTTCGTTAATTGGAGTTACTTCCCTTAGTTATAAAATTCAATTACTTCCGGTTGTCAACTCTATCGATGTATGCAGTGGACCCGTACCCCAGCGATGTTTATAGAGAGAAATTTAATAAAATAATTTATATTGACATTTATTTAGACATATAATATCAATAACAGTAACAATACAACAATACACATGACAATTTATTTCTTATTATCTTGAAATATCGGCCTGGCAACCTCGCAGAATCTCTAATAAGATTCACCTTGTCAGAAAGAGTAAGTCCGATGCGTTGACGTTTGCTTATTCCATGGAGATATGTACATCGAAAATTGTACATGTATAAGCGATGTACATGAATTACTGCTATTGCTACCTAGGTTACATGTATATTATTTAAGCTAAGATTTCATATACGCGTTATGCGTCATCCGCGTCATGCGTTAAAAATCGAAATGGTTGGTTTTTGACGCATGACGGAGACCATTTAACGGGCGCTACCGCATATATGGAATCATACCCTCCAAAGCTAAGATTCCATATACGCGTCTAACGGATCCGTCATGCGTCATCCGTTAAAAATCGAAATGGTTGGTTTTAATCTAAGATTCTATATACGCGTCATGCGTCATCCGTTAAAAATCGAAACGGTTGGTTTAAGAGGGTATGATTCCATATATGCGGTAGCGGTATCCGTCAAATGGTCTCCTACGTGCGTCAAAAACCAACCAACAAAATCCGTAACGCATATTGGCAATACATTGTTAACAGCTTATAGCATTTTCATTTAGGAAGTAGGCTGAGGAAGTATTTCAATATAAAAAGTGTTATCTGGTGTCTGGAAATGTAGGCATTTTACTGGTTATTTAATAATTCTATTCAATAAGCGGTCATGGTTGTTACATTATAGAAGAATCAGCGAAAAACCTTATCAGTAAAGATGATGAATGATCTGTATTCAGGTTGTGTAAATTATAAACTACTGTATATTGTTACCAAATAAATTATACACGAACAACAATTGTTTCCTTGACAAATGACATTTGTGAAATATATTTATTATACTTTTACAATATTTATGATTTGCATTTTCCGTCAAAATTCATGATAGATGTATCGAATCGATATTGTGTCAAAATAAATTATTTTTTTATAACCCCGTGAGACTTTAGGGAATGAAACGTAAGGAATGATTCTAAAAAAAACCAAAAAACAGTTGGTTTTGACTTAAGTATCTTAAAGAGACCCAAACGATGTTTCAAAATCACTAAAAGCCCTAATTAGCACCATTTTTGTTTCGACGTCTGTGGTCTGTGGTCTAATACTACATGTACATGTATTACCCTTTTCGGTAAAACCTCTATAGAATTCTCTCTGAAATGCACATTACGGGAGTTTCTTACAGATGATTGATACATTGTAAGCTAAAACCTGAATGAATTGATTATCTGAGATGGAAATAAATTTTACTTGTCCAACTTCAGCAGGGACGCAGGCTGAAATAGTTAAAACAGCGTGAAACTCGCAGTAACAACATGTTTCAGGTTCATTTTTAATATTTTTCATATTTCTATATCGCTCTTATTTAAATTTTAAGCACTATTTTAACAGTAAAAATACTTTGTTATTGTATCTGAGACGGAATAATAATTTGGTGCTTAATGCTTTAACGTTCAATTTCAGAACCGGTTACTCGGGAGTACTTTAGATTTTGTTTATGTATACACTAATGAGAACGAGAGTGTTTCGTGGGTAGACGTGCGTACAGGCAGAACTTTAATAAAGGTTTATGGACGCATTATTAATCGGAGTAGCAAGTACTACAAAACCAGTGAAGCTAGTTAGCATGTCAGTACGTCTTTAAATAACATTGAATAAATCTAATTGCTCAATTAATGACGTCATATATGAAATATAAATCAGACATTATTTTCAATTTTCATTTTCAGTCCCGTTGTCAGGGGAGTTATTTTGTTTAAATCAGTAGCAAAATCATGCTTTTACAGTTCGTAGGTCAATCTACTAACGCAGTTAATAAAATATTAAAAAAGAGTAGACATAGAAAGGTCAATAGGAAACAAAACAATCCTACATTCCTGGCGATGGCGTCATAACCTCCCTGTCTGTTTACAAAAACTTTAAATCCGTTGCTACAGGAACTTGCCACCCCCGAAGATACTGAGATCACACTGTGCTTTATGTATCATTATCAGTAAAAATATATAATATTGTAGATTGCACTTTAAGAACTTCTTGGTGACAGTGATTAACATATAAATTATGAAACAAAATACATACTGACATATCGAGTGTCCCAAAATTCGGCGAGTCGTAGGGCCCTATCTTTCAAATTTCCCACAAATAAACTTCAATTTCAACTTCGTTGCCGTTGTCAACCATGAAAGTATGAAAATCCTCGAATAAATAACAAAATTGCATGTCAAAAATGCAATATCAAGTTAACTTATTTATTTCAACAGGTGTTCAATGTGCCCTCCACCCTCTTCGACTACCAATAGCAACCATTTTTTGCTATCCCGATATGCTGTTACGAATCTTATCGAAAGGTATCTGCTCCAAAGACCAAGTAGCGACTATCCTGACTTTCAGTTTCTGTTCAGTTAGCTATCCCGCTAACCCAGGTAATTACCCAGGACCATTTGGGATTCTTCTAAAGAAAATGTGTATCGGGATCACTGGGAATGGTTTGTGTACATGTAGGGCCTGACACTGACCTCGTTGGCACCTTAAACTGACCTAAACAAAAACTTATACTGACTGGTTGATCAACTGTGACAGTTTGTAATTGATATAAAGAGCACACAACCGCATTTTGGTTGATCGTGGTGCAAACACTATAGGACAAAACTGACAACCCTTTAGAACAAAATATCTCATTGGATTTCAGATCGAGGTTTTTGAAAGATAAGATTTGATATGTACTGCTGTACGAATTTAAGTGACCTGACACCTTGAACAAAATAATCACTACTACATGTACTAAATACCAATAAGGACGGATTCACGTTCATCGGATCATGATATATTAAATTTTTCTTGCATCTTTATCGCATGTTTGTCTCCAACTGTCCAAATGCCCAATTTAGACTAATACTAAACACCAACGCTCACGCGTTTAATGATAATCGGCAGAAAATTGTACTCTGCACGCTACTGGGATAGTTACCATGATGCACCAATGAACGTCTATATATCAGAACTGGTTTTCCAATTGTTCATTCTTTCTGTGCCTTAATTATTAATGTTAATTATTCAGAATTTCTCATTAATATCGTGTCGCCTGTACATCAGTATATAAATAGAGACTTTCATTTGTGAAATGAGTTGGAAATAAAAATTGATATAGACGACTAATAACTCATTTTTTTAATAACGATAACTATCTGCAACAGACCAGAAGTTTTACACAGTTTCAGAGAAAGTCAAGCGTAGCTGCTCCTTACTTCATTTATGTAAGTAAATACTATATACTTTTTGAAATTTATTTGCATGTTTACCAATATTATGTTTATACTGACAATAATTATTATGTGCACTCAGTTTTTTATTACCAAGATAAAGTAACTAGCTTTGAAAATTTCGGAAATATTTGCAGAAAACGGTAGAAATATATTTAATTTAGGTTTGGCATCTAGTAGTCTTGATTATTCGGTGTTTTAATTAATTTGATGCTTTGTTCCTTTGTAAATTTTCTCCTGTTCGTTTTTTAATATTAAATAAATTACCAATTCAATTAACTCTATGTGAAAATTGATAACGTTAGCGCATTAAAGGTTTGCAACTAGACTTGCCTATACTCATGATTGCAAGTCAGGTTGTCTCTATAACGCTAATTTCAGTATTAATTTTAACTAAAGATCTTGAAATTCCGGAATCTTAAATTAGAGACTTTATTTCGTTTTTTCAAATATTATTTTATACGAAGACACGTCCGTTCACGTTTGCTTTTTAAAACTGAAGTTTCAACCTATTTTCACGGAACTATATACGAATGTAGTACATTATTTTAAATTAATTGTCTTTCTACCAAACAATGAGAAAGTCCCAGCTTCGTAATTCGTATAAATTTTTAACACAAAACTGATTTATTTTGGCTGATGCATCTCAATTATACTTTAAGCACTACAACCATGTGTATATTAATTGACTCAAACATTATCATCAATGAAAAGCTGTTATTTATCAAAATGATATGATTTTGTCGTAGAATTGCTTAACTGTTTTAAGTTTCCTTGGCATCAGACCCTAACTTCAAAAAAATAATTAATTCCATGCCAAAGTGGCTTCTACAGGTGATAGGCAAGAGAGGTAACCATATTTCACCTAAAATGTGAGAAAAAACATACAAAGTATGAAAACAAATTATCATTTTAATATAAAACGATTTTTTCACTGCTTTAAGCGTTTGAGTCAATTAATATGCACAAAGATGTACGCACAGAATTGAAAGGACTTTCGTCCATTTTGCGCACATATTTTACAAGGTGGCGGTTCCATTTAAAATATTTACATGCCACAAGAACATTTAAACGATATTTTGGACGACCAAAGAATTTTAATTCTTTAAGGTAGTTTATGTTGATAAATACGAGCTGATGGTGCAAATACCAAGATGACACGCTTTCTAATAACATTTTCTCATTACGACCCAAGAAATGAGCAAACCTACCATGTTTTATATATTTAATTTCTGGAATTGGTCCAGTTAGTATTAATTAATTCTCTTTTAATATTGTTTCCTAAACAAAACACCAAGATCAATATACATTTATTTGAGTGGTTGTACATCCATGAATATGCACGAATACATTTTTTAAGAACTTTCTTTGAAATTATCGTTTGCTGTTTATTTCTAAAAAAAAAAGCCACTTAACATCAATATAATTGCAATGAGACACGAAGTCTGATGCCATTTAGTTTTTTATTGAAGGCCGAGGATAAGAAACCGAGTAGTCCGAATCAGCTGGCATCTGAGTGATATCTATTGACGATTGCAGGAACTTGTATTTAGGACAGTCCATTAGGCTTTTTCCTGGTTCTCAAACTAGCACACGTCTTGTTATCGTGACATGTTTACGCAGGCCACCGGTGTCCCATGCTTTTATAGAATCGGTATGATTTGTTTACGAAACAGATCGGTACCATTCTTTATCAGAGGAGATCATGGCTTATCGTTTATCGTTATCAAATCGTTTTTGGCTTATTTAAGAGAATAATTTTAATTATTGGATACTTATTTAACAACGAAACAATTTTGAAATGTTAGTGTGTATATTTGTACCCAGTGTTGGGAAACAAAGATGTAAAACATGGAGCTTTGTCAGATAGTGTATGATAGTTTAAACATAGTCTAAAAATTAAGTTCGGACTATTCGTCCTGGTGATTTTCAAAGCTTGTAGTGAGATAAAAGATAAGACGGATTCAGGAAGTTCAATTAGAAAAGGTTATTTTCCAATAGACGATATGATTTGGGAATTGAAAGTATTGCACCAACTTATCTTATTTATCTTACTTTTCAGAGTAAAAAATATATTTCAAATTTTTTTTTCATTATTCACATTCATTAATTTTCTCAAGTAGGCTAATGTGCATTTACATGTACATGTACGTAAAAAGCGGGGGTGTGCGTCAGCTTCTTAAAACACAACTAATGATATGTCAATTTTGGTTCTTCTATTAATGTCAGTAGAGGAAGAACATTGTTTTCTGATTCAGAGGAATTTTCAAACTTGTTCTCAAACTCTAAAGACTATGTTATTAAATTTTGAAAAATAATAATATTAAAATATCATGTAAATGGACGCATACTACCCCTTTTATTTTGTTTTCGTCGTTGCCTGCTACAGACCTACATTATTTTATATTTTTTTTTTCAGAAATGATGAACGTATACATAATGTGGATCGCTTTAATAACGTTATTTCCAGCTGTCAGTAGTGGGATCGTTGTAGTACCCGAAGAGATCAGCACGGGAGACAGTTCAATGTTTCCTGGAGTTTTACCACGGGGAGAGTTTGAATCCATCGATAGGGAACCCAGATCACATTCTCGAGAAAGTCTAGATCGTCTAGAAATGTTTTCTCCGACCGCAGTTGTCGAGGATGAAGAAAACCCTGATGAATTCAAAGCGTTATATCCCCAGTTTGTCCACAGTGTAGGGTTTCTTAATAGACTATTCAAAGAGCAGAATCGGGTACAGAGAGCACCAAGTAAGAAAAGAGGCACCACCAGAGCCCAAAGAGTTGGTATTGGATCATTCGTTCCAGGAAAGAGAAGTCGAGAACAGCTACCCAAGGATGCCTACTTCACCACGTATAAAGAATTGTTAGGTACCAAAGCCAGAGCTAGTAACCCGTATAACTTAGTTGATGAAGCACACGATTATAACAGAATGATTAGATTGGTACAAATGAGAAAAGTTGGGTAAGTATTTTAATTCTAATAATTGAACCAGGCACCAACACCAGTATATTTAGAAAACTAGTTAATAACATCATCTTTGTTAGTTATTCACAATCAAAGTATCAAATATCCCAAAAATTACCACAGTCAATGTGCGATTTTCAGAAGAATTCAGAAGTTCTCCAGAAAAAGCTTGTGACTGTGACTGTTAAGTTTGTGGTAACTAATTTTGTGACATAGATCACATGCATTGGCAGAGAAAGAAGTGAGGCCTTATGTGTTAGATATTCTTGGTAAATTAGGACTTGATAGATTTATTGCCCACGTCTTCTTCTATACGAGCTAGACAAAAAATAAGCCAAAAGCTAATAGAAATGATGAAATACTTTATATTACACTATTACAACTGTTAAGTGCCAAGAGTTGTCTGCACTAAATCTGATCAATATGAAACAATTGGCACAAAAAGCAAATATTGATATGTCATCAATCGGTCATTCAATGGCAAAAATTTAATCATCCAATATGTATTAAGTATTATTTGATTATAGAATAATGTGTCATTTTATTTAAAGTAAATAACAGTAATTTATCAAAATGTATAAACGGTTATGATACCATTTCCAATGTCTCTGTTCAATATAACCATTTGTTGACAATGTAAACAAGTAGTTTTAAATTGAGATTGATCTAAACTGTTTTTGCTTTGACGATAAACAATATGCAGAATCATTGGTTCAGGCCGTGTAGCAGGGGGTGGATTCTATAAATTCTAAAATAAATCAATAATATAAAGAGAAAGCTTTGCTATGTAATAAGATATTTAAAAAAAAAATATAAGCATAAAATTGACAGCCTTTCAATGATGATCTTATTTTAAATTGAGATACATGTAGCTTTGTTTCATTTTATAATAACTAACATCCATGAGAATAAATATGGGAACATAATGATGTATTAATGTATATAATCTCTTTTGTGAAATATAGACCTATCAACTGGCATTGATGTCAAAAATAATTGTCGTTGTTCACAATAATTCCAAAGGACTAAAGGTCTAGGCATTCAATGATATATATGTCGCATTAATGTATGTTTACACTCTCGACAATGATATGATAGGAAGTAAGTGACAATGTATATTGAATTTTATGAATTAAATGTGATATAAAATGTAATTATTGGGTAATTCATTATTAACAACTACACTGATATACCTATATTTATGTTTCATTAGAAAAAATAATCACTTAGAATCATTAATATGAGGAACAAAGATAGCCAGTTGTTGTTAATGGGTCTAAAGTACTATTAAGGGCCGCTTTCCCATGGGCCCACTTTTCATTAATATTTGGAAGTAATTATAAGTATGTGTACATATCCCGCGACGTATTATGACTGGAAATGTAAACATTTCCCTTGTGGACGCAATCAAATGCCGATCATGCACGAAATCGTCTTTGAAATAAAGCGATGAGTTGGCGTATTGCGCATTTAATGTTTATAATCACGCACACCAATCCTTCCATCTGGTGTTTCGCAATACACGCACCTTGATTCACAATACTGCTAAAGGATAGTGGATATTGAAATATTTTTGTCTTTTGAATAATAATTAAAACAAAGGAAACAAATGTAAACAAAATTAATTAGGGTGGAGACGTCAAAAAGCAATTTTTTCAAAGTAACAAAATGGTTTCATCGTTTCATGTATCATCATTTTATAACAGATGCTGCTGACTGAAATGACATAGTTCTTTTATTAATGTTTCTCACCTCAATACACAGGTTGCAAATAACATTATTGAACTCGTTTAATTGTCATATTCTTTATTCATGATTTCATTTGATTATCATATAAGGATGGTGTCTATCTTCCTAGGTTATTCTTAATGCCTCATCTATTTTCATGCTCTATTTATTTTATTTTCAGAAACCAATTTATTCCTGTTCGATTATTAAATGGATTAATTGAAAAATGAAGTGATCAGAACCAAAAATATGGACGTAATGTTGTTGTGTTGTTAAAGTATTGAAACCAAATAAACGTCAAGAATCTAATTTGAACTGCCAGGTGTCAACCCTGATTGTATATATTTGTATGACTAAATGTGCAAGTGTAAGTAATGGTAGTAATTGATGGAGAAATTTTTGTGTCCTTAGTGAGACCTGATTATAAATAATACGGCTTGGCATTTCTTTATAACATTTTTGATCTAATAAAAACAATGTTCCGTGTGTTTAGACAGAATAGAACTGGTTCACCGATCAAATTCAACTCTGAACAATAAAATTATTTAATAATAAGACATATATTAGCCGCAAAAAACAAAATAATGTTGTTCGGAAAGAGTCGGTGCATCCCGACTTGTTGTTGACAATTAACACAGTGATGTAGAACCCATATTGGATACAGTTTTGATATGTATAATATCTTACTGTCTTAGGGATGTTAATGTTCAATTTTTTTCTGTTTAAGTAAATCTTAAGATCAGTATATCCAAGTATATCAGTATCGGCAAAGCACCGAAAGCACAGTTGACATTAACGAATTATCGTGTTAAACAATTTTAATTTGAAAAATTCGCACCAAGAATGCCCAGTGGGCGCAAAACCAGTACAAAAACATGAGAAAATATGTTATTTTTGATTACATTTTCAATGTTAGTCACGCAATAATGGTTTTACATGAAGGTCAATTGGAATTGATTGTGTTCAAGTTAGACAGTCTTCATGCGTTACTTTGTTTCAGAAAAGGTAGAAAATTATACAACCGCCAACTGTCCAGATATGGCTTATGTATATTGGGCATACAGTTCTTATTACACGTTACAGTGTTATTTGTCACATACCCAAGATATCCTGGAAATTTAGAATGAAGCCCTTTTGATCGGACAAATTTCAAAATGTCTCCAATAACTAACTTAGGACTGTAAGAATACAAGGATTGTTTCGTTTAAAATCCTAGTCTTCAACATGGTTCCATTTGAGCAACAGGAATTCGGGAAAGGTTTTCATTTAACGTTCAAGTAGTCTTGACTGTGCAGCAGATTCAGACGATGATTAAATCTTAAATGTTATT
Source organism: Lottia scabra (assembly GCA_029955415.1). Lineage (NCBI taxonomy): Eukaryota > Metazoa > Mollusca > Gastropoda > Lottiidae > Lottia > Lottia scabra. The sequence continues at coordinate 7,975,262 of JARJEI010000015.1, forward strand.
GCTCCAAATTTACACTATATCCTACTTAAATATTTTTCTCAAATAATTGTGTAAATCGTTTAACTGTTGTGTTATTTTGAAATTATAAAATCTTTTAAATCTCAACTGTATTGTAAACAAAATGCCATTGATGAAGATGGTGTATGGGGTTGGGGATGGGGGGGAGGGGGTGCTAGAACATACGAGCATTTGCAAAGTCCTACATGTTAATAACACGAGTGTCGTGAGCTTCACTCTACCATAACGAACGGACGTAAACATTGTTTGTTTGTTATTAAAAAAGTGTCTCGTTGAGTTTTATGTAGGTTGATACACACTAAGCATGAGTATGAGCGGTTGAAGCCTTTGAAGGGGGTTGAAATTTGTTTAAAGCCCAGCCTCGACGGTGATATATGCCCACAATAATACCTCAAGGGTGCACACAAAAGATGTGTCTGATGGATAAGATCAAGAAAATGTTTGAATTTTTGAGAAAAAAAAAAGTTTTTTTGGAGGGGTCTCGAACCCGGGACCCTTTGGTGGAGGATCCAGCACGCTAACCGCTTTGCCACCGAGGCTTGAGCGAAGTTTCACAAAGGTGAACCGAACTCAGGAGAGGGGTAAATACCCCTTTTCTAAAGGCATCCACGTTTAAGCACATAAAACTGTCAAAACTTGATCAAAAATAGGTCGTTCGCATATCAAACAAACCAGCGCTTCATGACGCATCTTTTCCACACAAAATTCGGACGAAAAACATTACATAGGGAGCTTGTAGGGCCCCTCAAACATATGTACGGTCGGGAAAGGCTTTGAAGGGGGTTGAAATTTGTATAAAGCCCAGCCTCGACGGTGATATATGCCCACAATAATACGTCAAGGGTGCACACAAAAGATGTGTCTGATGGATAAGACAAAGAAAATGTTTGAATTTTTGAGAAAAAAAAAGGTTTCTTGGAGGGGTCTCGAACCCGGGATCATTTGGTGGAGGATCCAGCACGCTAACCGCTTCGCCACCGAGGCTTGAGCGAAGTTTCGCCAAGGTAAACTGTGAACCGAACTCCGGAGAGGGGTAAATACCCCTTTTCTAAAGGCATCCACGGTTTAGCACATAAAACTGTCAAAACTTGATCAAAAATGGGTCGTTCGCATATCAAACGAACCAGCGCTTCATGACTTATCTTTTCCACACAAAATTGGGACGAAAAAATAACATAGGGAGCTTGTAGGGCCCCTCAAACATATGTACGGTAGGGAAAGGCTTTGAAGGGGGTTGAAATTTGTATAAAGCCCAGCCTCGACGGTGATATATGCCCACAATAATACGTCAAGGGTGCACACAAAAGATGTGTCTGATGGATAAGACAAAGAAAATGTTTGAATTTTTAAGAAAAAAAAAGTTTTCTTGGAGGGGTCTCGAACCTGGGACCCTTTGGTGGAGGATCCAGCACGCAAACCGCTTCGCCACCGAGACTTGAGCGAAGTTTCGCCAAGGTAAACTGTGAACCGAACTCCGGAGAAGGGTAAATACCCCTTTTCTAAAGGCATCCACGTTTTAGCACATAAAACTGTCAAAACTTGATCAAAAATGGGTCGTTCGCATATCAAACGAACCAGCGCTTCATGACTTATCTTTTCCACACAACATTGGGACGAAAAAATAACATAGGGAGCTTGTAGGGCCCCTCAAACATATGTACGGTCGGGAAAGGCTTTGAAGGGGGTTGAAATTTGTATAAAGCCCAGCCTCGACGGTGATATATGCCCACAATAATACGTCAAGGGTGCACACAAAAGATGTGTCTGATGGATAAGACAAAGAAAATGTTTGAATTTTTAAGAAAAAAAAAGTTTTCTTGGAGGGGTCTCGAACCCGGGACCCTTTGGTGGAGGATCCAGCACGCAAACCGCTTCGCCACCGAGACTTGAGCGAAGTTTCGCCAAGGTAAACTGTGAACCGAACTCCGGAGAGGGGTAAATACCCCTTTTCTAAAGGCATCCACGTTTTAGCACATAAAACTGTCAAAACTTGATCAAAAATGGGTCGTTCGCATATCAAACGAACCAGCGCTTCATGACTTATCTTTTCCACACAAAATTGGGACGAAAAAATAACATAGGGAGCTTGTAGGGGCCCTCAAACATTTGTACGATCGGGAAGGGCTTTGAAGGGGGTTGAAATTTGTATAAAGCCCAGCCTCGACGGTGATGTATGCCCACAATAATACGTCAAGGGTGCACTCAAAAGATGTGTCTGATGGATAAGACCAAGAAAATGTTTGAATTTTTGAGAAAAAAAAAGTTTTCTTGGAGGGGTCTCGAACCCGGGACCCTTTGGTGGAGGATCCAGCACGCTAACCGCTTCGCCACCGAGGCTTGAGCGAAGTTTCGCCAAGGTAAGCTGTGAACCGAACTCAGGAGAGGGGTAAATACCCCTTTTCTAAAGGCATCCACGTTTTAGCACATAAAACTGTCAAAACTTGATCAAAAATAGGTCGTTCGCATATCAAACGAGCCAGCGCTTCATGACGCATCTTTTCCACACAACATTGGGACGAAAAAAATAATATAGGAAGCTTGTAGGGGCCCTCAAACATTTGTACGGTCGGGAAGGGCTTTGAAGGGGGTTGAAATTTGTATAAAGCCCAGCCTCGACGGTGATATATGCCCACAATAATACGTCAAGGGTGCACACAAAAGATGTGTCTGATGGATAAGACCAAGAAAATGTTTGAATTTTTGAGAAAAAAAAAGTTTTCTTGGTGGGGTCTCGAACCCGGGACCCTTTGGTGGAGGATCCAGCACGCTAACCGCTTCGCCACCGAGGCTTGAGCGAAGTTTCGCCAAGGTAAACTGTGAATCGAACTCAGGAGAGGGGTAAATACCCCTTTTCTAAAGGCATCCACGTTTTAGCACATAAAACTGTCAAAACTTGATCAAAAATAGGTCGTTCGCATATCAAACGAGCCAGCGCTTCATGACGCATCTTTTCCACACAACATTGGGACGAAAAAAATAATATAGGAAGCTTGTAGGGGCCCTCAAACATTTGTACGGTCGGGAAGGGCTTTGAAGGGGGTTGAAATTTGTATAAAGCCCAGCCTCGACGGTGATATATGCCCACAATAATACGTCAAGGGTGCACACAAAAGATGTGTCTCATGGATAAGACCAAGAAAATGTTTGAATTTTTGAGAAAAAAAAAGTTTTCTTGGTGGGGTCTCGAACCCGGGACCCTTTGGTGGAGGATCCAGCACGCTAACCGCTTCGCCACCGAGGCTTGAGCGAAGTTTCGCCAAGGTAAACTGTGAACCGAACTCAGGAGAGGGGTAAATACCCCTTTTCTAAAGGCATCCACGTTTTAGCACATAAAACTGTCAAAACTTGATCAAAAATGGGTCGTTCGCATATCAAACGAACCAGCGCTTCATGGCTTATCTTTTCCACACAAAATTGGGACGAAAAAATAACATAGGGAGCTTGTAGGGCCCCTCAAACATATGTACGGTCGGGAAAGGCTTTGAAGGGGGTTGAAATTTGTATAAAGCCCAGCCTCGACGGTGATATATGCCCACAATAATACGTCAAGGGTGCACACAAAAGATGTGTCTCATGGATAAGACCAAGAAAATGTTTGAATTTTTGAGAAAAAAAAAGTTTTCTTGGTGGGGTCTCGAACCCGGGACCCTTTGGTGGAGGATCCAGCACGCTAACCGCTTCGCCACCGAGGCTTGAGCGAAGTTTCGCCAAGGTAAACTGTGAACCGAACTCAGGAGAGGGGTAAATACCCCTTTTCTAAAGGCATCCACGTTTTAGCACATAAAACTGTCAAAACTTGATCAAAAATGGGTCGTTCGCATATCAAACGAACCAGCGCTTCATGGCTTATCTTTTCCACACAAAATTGGGACGAAAAAATAACATAGGGAGCTTGTAGGGCCCCTCAAACATATGTACGGTCGGGAAAGGCTTTGAAGGGGGTTGAAATTTGTATAAAGCCCAGCCTCGACGGTGATATATGCCCACAATAATACGTCAAGGGTGCACACAAAAGATGTGTCTGATGGATAAGACAAAGAAAATGTTTGAATTTTTGAGAAAAAAAAAGTTTTCTTGGAGGGGTCTCGAACCCGGGATCCTTTGGTGGAGGATCCAGCACGCTAACCGCTTCGCCACCGAGGCTTGAGCGAAGTTTCGCCAAGGTAAACTGTGAACCGAACTCCGGAGAGGGGTAAATACCCCTTTTCTAAAGGCATCCACGTTTTAGCACATAAAATTGTCAAAACTTGATCAAAAATGGGTCGTTCGCATATCAAACGAACCAGCGCTTCATGACTTATCTTTTCCACACAAAATTGGGACGAAAAAATAACATAGGGAGCTTGTAGGGCCCCTCAAACATATGTACGGTCGGGAAAGGCTTTGAAGGGGTTGAAATTTGTATAAAGCCCAGCCTCGACGGTGATATATGCCCACAATAATACGTCAAGGGTGCATACAAAAGATGTGTCTGATGGATAAGACAAAGAAAATGTTTGAATTTTTGAGAAAAAAAAAGTTTTCTTGGAGGGGTCTCGAACCCGGGATCCTTTGGTGGAGGATCCAGCACGCTAACCGCTTCGCCACCGAGGCTTGAGCGAAGTTTCGCCAAGGTAAACTGTGAACCGAACTCCGGAGAGGGGTAAATACCCCTTTTCTAAAGGCATCCACGTTTTAGCACATAAAACTGTCAAAACTTGATCAAAAATGGGTCGTTCGCATATCAAACGAACCAGCGCTTCATGACTTATCTTTTCCACACAAAATTGGGACGACAAAAATAACATAGGGAGCTTGTAGGGCCCCTCAAACATATGTACGGTCGGGAAAGGCTTTGAAGGGGGTTGAAATTTGTATAAAGCCCAGCCTCGACGGTGATATATGCCCACAATAATACGTCAAGGGTGCACACAAAAGATGTGTCTGATGGATAAGACAAAGAAAATGTTTGAATTTTTGAGAAAAAAAAAGTTTTCTTGGAGGGGTCTCGAACCCGGGATCCTTTGGTGGAGGATCCAGCACGCTAACCGCTTCGCCACCGAGGCTTGAGCGAAGTTTCGCCAAAGTAAACTGTGAACCGAACTCCGGAGAGGGGTAAATACCCCTTTTCTAAAGGCATCCACGTTTTAGCACATAAAACTGTCAAAACTTGATCAAAAATGGGTCGTTCGCATATCAAACGAACCAGCGCTTCATGACTTATCTTTTCCACACAAAATTGGGACGAAAAAATAACATAGGGAGCTTGTAGGGGCCCTCAAACATTTGTACGGTCGGGAAAGGTTTTGAATGGGGGTTGAAATTTGTATAAAGCCCAGCCTCGACGGTGATATATGCCCACAATAATACGTCAAGGGTGCACACAAAAGATGTGTCTGATGGATAAGACAAAGAAAATGTTTGAATTTTTGAGAAAAAAAAGTTTTCTTGGAGGGGTCTCGAACCCGGGATCCTTTGGTGGAGGATCCAGCACGCTAACCGCTTCGCCACCGAGGCTTGAGCGAAGTTTCGCCAAGGTAAACTGTGAACCGAACTCCGGAGAGGGGTAAATACCCCTTTTCTAAAGGCATCCACGTTTTAGCACATAAAACTGTCAAAACTTGATCAAAAATGGGTCGTTCGCATATCAAACGAACCAGCGCTTCATGCCTTATCTTTTCCACACAAAATTGGGACGAACAAATAACATAGGGAGCTTGTAGGGGCCCTCAAACATTTGTACGGTCGGGAAGGGCTTTGAAGGGGGTTGAAATTTGTATAAAGCCTAGCCTCGACGGTGATGTATGCCCACAATAATACGTCAAGGGTGCACTCAAAAGATGTGTCTGATGGATAAGACCAAGAAAATGTTTGAATTTTTGAGAGAAAAAAAAGTTTTCTTGGAGGGGTCTCGAACCCGGGACCCTTTGGTGGAGGATCCAGCACGCTAACCGCTTCGCCACCGAGGCTTGAGCGAAGTTTCGCCAAGGTAAACTGTGAACCGAACTCAGGAGAGGGGTAAATACCCCTTTTCTAAAGGCATCCACGTTTTAGCACATAAAACTGTCAAAACTTGATCAAAAATGGGTCGTTCGCATATCAAACGAACCAGCGCTTCATGACTTATCTTTTCCACACAAAATTGGGACGAAAAAATAACATAGGGAGCTTGTAGGGGCCCTCAAACATTTGTACGGTCGGGAAGGGCTTTGAAGGGGGTTGAAATTTGTATAAAGCCTAGCCTCGACGGTGATGTATGCCCACAATAATACGTCAAGGGTGCACTCAAAAGATGTGTCTGATGGATAAGACCAAGAAAATGTTTGAATTTTTGAGAGAAAAAAAAGTTTTCTTGGAGGGGTCTCGAACCCGGGACCCTTTGGTGGAGGATCCAGCACGCTAACCGCTTCGCCACCGAGGCTTGAGCGAAGTTTCGCCAAGGTAAACTGTGAACCGAACTCCGGAGAGGGGTAAATACCCCTTTTCTAAAGGCATCCACGTTTTAGCACATAAAACTGTCAAAACTTGATCAAAAATAGGTCGTTCGCATATCAAACGAGCCAGCGCTTCATGACGCATCTTTTCCACACAACATTGGGACGAAATAAATAATATAGGAAGCTTGTAGGGGCCCTCAAACATTTGTACGGTCGGGAAGGGCTTTGAAGGGGGTTGAAATTTGTATAAAGCCCAGCCTCGACGGTGATATATGCCCACAATAATACGTCAAGGGTGCACACAAAAGATGTGTCTCATGGATAAGACCAAGAAAATGTTTGAATTTTTGAGAAAAAAAAAAGTTTTCTTGGTGGGGTCTCGAACCCGGGACCCTTTGGTGGAGGATCCAGCACGCTAACCGCTTCGCCACCGAGGCTTGAGCGAAGTTTCGCCAAGGTAAGCTGTGAACCGAACTCAGGAGAGGGGTAAATACCCCTTTTCTAAAGGCATCCACGTTTTAGCACATAAAACTGTCAAAACTTGATCAAAAATAGGTCGTTCGCATATCAAACGAGCCAGCGCTTCATGACGCATCTTTTCCACACAACATTGGGACGAAAAAAATAATATAGGAAGCTTGTAGGGGCCCTCAAACATTTGTACGGTCGGGAAGGGCTTTGAAGGGGGTTGAAATTTGTATAAAGCCCAGCCTCGACGGTGATATATGCCCACAATAATACGTCAAGGGTGCACACAAAAGATGTGTCTGATGGATAAGACCAAGAAAATGTTTGAATTTTTGAGAGAAAAAAAAGTTTTCTTGGAGGGGTCTCGAACCCGGGACCCTTTGGTGGAGGATCCAGCACGCTAACCGCTTCGCCACCGAGGCTTGAGCGAAGTTTCGCCAAGGTAAACTGTGAACCGAACTCCGGAGAGGGGTAAATACCCCTTTTCTAAAGGCATCCACGTTTTAGCACATAAAACTGTCAAAACTTGATCAAAAATGGGTCGTTCGCATATCAAACGAACCAGCGCTTCATGACTTATCTTTTCCACACAAAATTGGGACGAAAAAATATTATAGGGAGCTTGTAGGGCCCCTCAAACATTTGTACGGTCGGGAAGGGCTTTGAAGGGGGTTGAAATTTGTATAAAGCCCAGCCTCGACGGCTATGTATGCCCACAATAATACGTCAAGGGTGCACTCAAAAGATGTGTCTGATGGATAAGACCAAGAAAATGTTTGAATTTTTGAGAAAAAAAACGTTTTCTTGGAGGGGTCTCGAACCCGGGACCCTTTGGTGGAGGATCCAGCACGCTAACCGCTTCGCCACCGAGGCTTGAGCGAAGTTTCGCCAAGGTAAGCTGTGAACCGAACTCAGGAGAGGGGTAAATACCCCTTTTCTAAAGGCATCCACGTTTTAGCACATAAAACTGTCAAAACTTGATCAAAAATGGGTCGTTCGCATATCAAACGAACCAGCGCTTCATGACTTATCTTTTCCACACAAAATTGGGACGAAAAAATAACATAGGGAGCTTGTAGGGCCCCTCAAACATATGTACGGTCGGGAAAGGCTTTGAAGGGGGTTGAAATTTGTATAAAGCCCAGCCTCGACGGTGATATATGCCCACAATAATACGTCAAGGGTGCACACAAAAGATGTGTCTGATGGATAAGACAAAGAAAATGTTTGAATTTTTGAGAAAAAAAAAGTTTTCTTGGAGGGGTCTCGAACCCGGGACCCTTTGGTGCAGGATCCAGCACGCTAACCGCTTCGCCACCGAGGCTTGAGCGAAGTTTCGCCAAGGTAAACTGTGAACCGAACTCAGGAGAGGGGTAAATACCCCTTTTCTAAAGGCATCCACGTTTTAGCACATAAAACTGTCAAAACTTGATCAAAAATGGGTCGTTCGCATATCAAACGAACCAGCGCTTCATGACTTATCTTTTCCACACAAAATTGGGACGAAAAAATAACATAGGGAGCTTGTAGGGCCCCTCAAACATATGTACGGTCGGGAAAGGCTTTGAAGGGGGTTGAAATTTGTATAAAGCCCAGCCTCGACATGCCCACAATAATACGTCAAGGGTGCACACAAAAGATGTGTCTGATGGATAAGACAAAGAAAATGTTTGAATTTTTGAGAAAAAAAAAGTTTTCTTGGAGGGGTCTCGAACCCGGGATCCTTTGGTGGAGGATCCAGCACGCTAACCGCTTCGCCACCGAGGCTTGAGCGAAGTTTCGCCAAGGTAAACTGTGAACCGAACTCAGGAGAGGGGTAAATACCCCTTTTCTAAAGGCATCCACGTTTTAGCACATAAAACTGTCAAAACTTGATCAAAAATGGGTCGTTCGCATATCAAACGAACCAGCGCTTCATGACTTATCTTTTCCACACAAAATTGGGACGAAAAAATAACATAGGGAGCTTGTAGGGCCCCTCAAACATATGTACGGTCGGGAAAGGCTTTGAAGGGGGTTGAAATTTGTATAAAGCCCAGCCTCGACGGTGATATATGCCCACAATAATACGTCAAGGGTGCACACAAAAGATGTGTCTGATGGATAAGACAAAGAAAATGTTTGAATTTTTGAGAAAAAAAAAGTTTTCTTGGAGGGGTCTCGAACCCGGGATCCTTTGGTGGAGGATCCAGCACGCTAACCGCTTCGCCACCGAGGCTTGAGCGAAGTTTCGCCAAGGTAAACTGTGAACCGAACTCAGGAGAGGGGTAAATACCCCTTTTCTAAAGGCATCCACGTTTTAGCACATACAACTGTCAAAACTTGATCAAAAATGGGTCGTTCGCATATCAAACGAACCAGCGCTTCATGACTTATCTTTTCCACACAAAATTGGGACGAAAAAATAACAAAGGGAGCTTGTAGGGCCCCTCAAACATATGTACGGTCGGGAAAGGCTTTGAAGGGGGTTGAAATTTGTATAAAGCCCAGCCTCGACGGTGATATATGCCCACAATAATACGTCAAGGGTGCACACAAAAGATGTGTCTGATGGATAAGACCAAGAAAATGTTTGAATTTTTGAGAGAAAAAAAAGTTTTCTTGGAGGGGTCTCGAACCCGGGACCCTTTGGTGGAGGATCCAGCACGCTAACCGCTTCGCCACCGAGGCTTGAGCGAAGTTTCGCCAAGGTAAACTGTGAACCGAACTCCGGAGAGGGGTAAATACCCCTTTTCTAAAGGCATCTACGTTTTAGCACATAAAACTGTCAAAACTTGATCAAAAATGGGTCGTTCGCATATCAAACGAACCAGCGCTTCATGACTTATCTTTTCCACAAAAAATTGGGACGAACAAATATTATAGGGAGCTTGTAGGGCCCCTCAAACATTTGTACGGTCGGGAAGGGCTTTGAAGGGGGTTGAAATTTGTATAAAGCCCAGCCTCGACGGTGATGTATGCCCACAATAATACGTCAAGGGTGCACTCAAAAGATGTGTCTGATGGATAAGACCAAGAAAATGTTTGAATTTTTGAGAAAAAAAAAGTTTTCTTGGAGGGGTCTCGAACCCGGGACCCTTTGGTGGAGGATCCAGCACGCTAACCGCTTCGCCACCGAGGCTTGAGCGAAGTTTCGCCAAGGTAAACTGTGAACCGAACTCCGGAGAGGGGTAAATACCCCTTTTCTAAAGGCATCCACGTTTTAGCACATAAAACTGTCAAAACTTGATCAAAAATGGGTCGTTCGCATATCAAACGAACCAGCGCTTCATGACTTATCTTTTCCACACAAAATTGGGACGAAAAAATAACATAGGGAGCTTGTAGGGGCCCTCAAACATTTGTACGGTCGGGAAGGGCTTTGAAGGGGGTTGAAATTTGTATAAAGCCTAGCCTCGACGGTGATGTATGCCCACAATAATACGTCAAGGGTGCACTCAAAAGATGTGTCTGATGGATAAGACCAAGAAAATGTTTGAATTTTTGAGAAAAAAAAAGTTTTCTTGGAGGGGTCTCGAACCCGGGACCCTTTGGTGGAGGATCCAGCACGCTAACCGCTTCGCCACCGAGGCTTGAGCGAAGTTTCGCCAAGGTAAACTGTGAACCGAACTCCGGAGAGGGGTAAATACCCCTTTTCTAAAGGCATCCACGTTTTAGCACATAAAACTGTCAAAACTTGATCAAAAATAGGTCGTTCGCATATCAAACGAGCCAGCGCTTCATGACGCATCTTTTCCACACAACATTGGGACGAAAAAAATAATATAGGAAGCTTGTAGGGGCCCTCAAACATTTGTACGGTCGGGAAGGGCTTTGAAGGGGGTTGAAATTTGTATAAAGCCCAGCCTCGACGGTGATATATGCCCACAATAATACGTCAAGGGTGCACACAAAAGATGTGTCTGATGGATAAGACCAAGAAAATGTTTGAATTTTTGAGAGAAAAAAAAGTTTTCTTGGAGGGGTCTCGAACCCGGGACCCTTTGGTGGAGGATCCAGCACGCTAACCGCTTCGCCACCGAGGCTTGAGCGAAGTTTCGCCAAGGTAAACTGTGAACCGAACTCCGGAGAGGGGTAAATACCCCTTTTCTAAAGGCATCCACGTTTTAGCACATAAAACTGTCAAAACTTGATCAAAAATGGGTCGTTCGCATATCAAACGAACCAGCGCTTCATGACTTATCTTTTCCACACAAAATTGGGACGAAAAAATATTATAGGGAGCTTGTAGGGCCCCTCAAACATTTGTACGGTCGGGAAGGGCTTTGAAGGGGGTTGAAATTTGTATAAAGCCCAGCCTCGACGGCTATGTATGCCCACAATAATACGTCAAGGGTGCACTCAAAAGATGTGTCTGATGGATAAGACCAAGAAAATGTTTGAATTTTTGAGAAAAAAAACGTTTTCTTGGAGGGGTCTCGAACCCGGGACCCTTTGGTGGAGGATCCAGCACGCTAACCGCTTCGCCACCGAGGCTTGAGCGAAGTTTCGCCAAGGTAAGCTGTGAACCGAACTCAGGAGAGGGGTAAATACCCCTTTTCTAAAGGCATCCACGTTTTAGCACATAAAACTGTCAAAACTTGATCAAAAATGGGTCGTTCGCATATCAAACGAACCAGCGCTTCATGACTTATCTTTTCCACACAAAATTGGGACGAAAAAATAACATAGGGAGCTTGTAGGGCCCCTCAAACATATGTACGGTCGGGAAAGGCTTTGAAGGGGGTTGAAATTTGTATAAAGCCCAGCCTCGACGGTGATATATGCCCACAATAATACGTCAAGGGTGCACACAAAAGATGTGTCTGATGGATAAGACAAAGAAAATGTTTGAATTTTTGAGAAAAAAAAAGTTTTCTTGGAGGGGTCTCGAACCCGGGACCCTTTGGTGCAGGATCCAGCACGCTAACCGCTTCGCCACCGAGGCTTGAGCGAAGTTTCGCCAAGGTAAACTGTGAACCGAACTCAGGAGAGGGGTAAATACCCCTTTTCTAAAGGCATCCACGTTTTAGCACATAAAACTGTCAAAACTTGATCAAAAATGGGTCGTTCGCATATCAAACGAACCAGCGCTTCATGACTTATCTTTTCCACACAAAATTGGGACGAAAAAATAACATAGGGAGCTTGTAGGGCCCCTCAAACATATGTACGGTCGGGAAAGGCTTTGAAGGGGGTTGAAATTTGTATAAAGCCCAGCCTCGACATGCCCACAATAATACGTCAAGGGTGCACACAAAAGATGTGTCTGATGGATAAGACAAAGAAAATGTTTGAATTTTTGAGAAAAAAAAAGTTTTCTTGGAGGGGTCTCGAACCCGGGATCCTTTGGTGGAGGATCCAGCACGCTAACCGCTTCGCCACCGAGGCTTGAGCGAAGTTTCGCCAAGGTAAACTGTGAACCGAACTCAGGAGAGGGGTAAATACCCCTTTTCTAAAGGCATCCACGTTTTAGCACATAAAACTGTCAAAACTTGATCAAAAATGGGTCGTTCGCATATCAAACGAACCAGCGCTTCATGACTTATCTTTTCCACACAAAATTGGGACGAAAAAATAACATAGGGAGCTTGTAGGGCCCCTCAAACATATGTACGGTCGGGAAAGGCTTTGAAGGGGGTTGAAATTTGTATAAAGCCCAGCCTCGACGGTGATATATGCCCACAATAATACGTCAAGGGTGCACACAAAAGATGTGTCTGATGGATAAGACCAAGAAAATGTTTGAATTTTTGAGAGAAAAAAAAGTTTTCTTGGAGGGGTCTCGAACCCGGGACCCTTTGGTGGAGGATCCAGCACGCTAACCGCTTCGCCACCGAGGCTTGAGCGAAGTTTCGCCAAGGTAAACTGTGAACCGAACTCCGGAGAGGGGTAAATACCCCTTTTCTAAAGGCATCTACGTTTTAGCACATAAAACTGTCAAAACTTGATCAAAAATGGGTCGTTCGCATATCAAACGAACCAGCGCTTCATGACTTATCTTTTCCACAAAAAATTGGGACGAACAAATATTATAGGGAGCTTGTAGGGCCCCTCAAACATTTGTACGGTCGGGAAGGGCTTTGAAGGGGGTTGAAATTTGTATAAAGCCCAGCCTCGACGGTGATGTATGCCCACAATAATACGTCAAGGGTGCACTCAAAAGATGTGTCTGATGGATAAGACCAAGAAAATGTTTGAATTTTTGAGAAAAAAAAAGTTTTCTTGGAGGGGTCTCGAACCCGGGACCCTTTGGTGGAGGATCCAGCACGCTAACCGCTTCGCCACCGAGGCTTGAGCGAAGTTTCGCCAAGGTAAACTGTGAACCGAACTCCGGAGAGGGGTAAATACCCCTTTTCTAAAGGCATCCACGTTTTAGCACATAAAACTGTCAAAACTTGATCAAAAATGGGTCGTTCGCATATCAAACGAACCAGCGCTTCATGACTTATCTTTTCCACACAAAATTGGGACGAAAAAATAACATAGGGAGCTTGTAGGGGCCCTCAAACATTTGTACGGTCGGGAAGGGCTTTGAAGGGGGTTGAAATTTGTATAAAGCCTAGCCTCGACGGTGATGTATGCCCACAATAATACGTCAAGGGTGCACTCAAAAGATGTGTCTGATGGATAAGACCAAGAAAATGTTTGAATTTTTGAGAAAAAAAAAGTTTTCTTGGAGGGGTCTCGAACCCGGGACCCTTTGGTGGAGGATCCAGCACGCTAACCGCTTCGCCACCGAGGCTTGAGCGAAGTTTCGCCAAGGTAAACTGTGAACCGAACTCCGGAGAGGGGTAAATACCCCTTTTCTAAAGGCATCCACGTTTTAGCACATAAAAATGTCAAAACTTGATCAAAAATGGGTCGTTCGCATATCAAACGAACCAGCGCTTCATGACTTATCTTTTCCACACAAAATTGGGACGAAAAAATAACATAGGGAGCTTGTAGGGCCCCTCAAACATATGTACGGTCGGGAAAGGCTTTGAAGGGGGTTGAAATTTGTATAAAGCCCAGCCTCGACGGTGATATATGCCCACAATAATACGTCAAGGGTGCACACAAAAGAGGTGTCTGATGGATAAGACCAAGAAAATGTTTGAATTTTTGAGAGAAAAAAAAGTTTTCTTGGAGGGGTCTCGAACCCGGGACCCTTTGGTGGAGGATCCAGCACGCTAACCGCTTCGCCACCGAGGCTTGAGCGAAGTTTCGCCAAGGTAAACTGTGAACCGAACTCCGGAGAGGGGTAAATACCCCTTTTCTAAAGGCATCTACGTTTTAGCACATAAAACTGTCAAAACTTGATCAAAAATGGGTCGTTCGCATATCAAACGAACCAGCGCTTCATGACTTATCTTTTCCACAAAAAATTGGGACGAACAAATATTATAGGGAGCTTGTAGGGCCCCTCAAACATATGTACGGTCGGGAAAGGCTTTGAAGGGGGTTGAAATTTGTATAAAGCCCAGCCTCGACGGTGATGTATGCCCACAATAATACGTCAAGGGTGCACTCAAAAGATGTGTCTGATGGATAAGACAAAGAAAATGTTTGAATTTTTGAGAAAAAAAAAGTTTTCTTGGAGGGGTCTCGAACCCGGGACCCTTTGGTGCAGGATCCAGCACGCTAACCGCTTCGCCACCGAGGCTTGAGCGAAGTTTCGCCAAGGTAAACTGTGAACCGAACTCAGGAGAGGGGTAAATACCCCTTTTCTAAAGGCATCCACGTTTTAGCACATAAAACTGTCAAAACTTGATCAAAAATGGGTCGTTCGCATATCAAACGAACCAGCGCTTCATGACTTATCTTTTCCACACAAAATTGGGACGAAAAAATAACATAGGGAGCTTGTAGGGCCCCTCAAACATATGTACGGTCGGGAAAGGCTTTGAAGGGGGTTGAAATTTGTATAAAGCCCAGCCTCGACATGCCCACAATAATACGTCAAGGGTGCACACAAAAGATGTGTCTGATGGATAAGACAAAGAAAATGTTTGAATTTTTGAGAAAAAAAAAGTTTTCTTGGAGGGGTCTCGAACCCGGGATCCTTTGGTGGAGGATCCAGCACGCTAACCGCTTCGCCACCGAGGCTTGAGCGAAGTTTCGCCAAGGTAAACTGTGAACCGAACTCAGGAGAGGGGTAAATACCCCTTTTCTAAAGGCATCCACGTTTTAGCACATAAAACTGTCAAAACTTGATCAAAAATGGGTCGTTCGCATATCAAACGAACCAGCGCTTCATGACTTATCTTTTCCACACAAAATTGGGACGAAAAAATAACATAGGGAGCTTGTAGGGCCCCTCAAACATATGTACGGTCGGGAAAGGCTTTGAAGGGGGTTGAAATTTGTATAAAGCCCAGCCTCGACGGTGATATATGCCCACAATAATACGTCAAGGGTGCACACAAAAGATGTGTCTGATGGATAAGACAAAGAAAATGTTTGAATTTTTGAGAAAAAAAAAGTTTTCTTGGAGGGGTCTCGAACCCGGGATCCTTTGGTGGAGGATCCAGCACGCTAACCGCTTCGCCACCGAGGCTTGAGCGAAGTTTCGCCAAGGTAAACTGTGAACCGAACTCAGGAGAGGGGTAAATACCCCTTTTCTAAAGGCATCCACGTTTTAGCACATACAACTGTCAAAACTTGATCAAAAATGGGTCGTTCGCATATCAAACGAACCAGCGCTTCATGACTTATCTTTTCCACACAAAATTGGGACGAAAAAATAACATAGGGAGCTTGTAGGGCCCCTCAAACATATGTACGGTCGGGAAAGGCTTTGAAGGGGGTTGAAATTTGTATAAAGCCCAGCCTCGACGGTGATATATGCCCACAATAATACGTCAAGGGTGCACACAAAAGAGGTGTCTGATGGATAAGACCAAGAAAATGTTTGAATTTTTGAGAGAAAAAAAAGTTTTCTTGGAGGGGTCTCGAACCCGGGACCCTTTGGTGGAGGATCCAGCACGCTAACCGCTTCGCCACCGAGGCTTGAGCGAAGTTTCGCCAAGGTAAACTGTGAACCGAACTCCGGAGAGGGGTAAATACCCCTTTTCTAAAGGCATCTACGTTTTAGCACATAAAACTGTCAAAACTTGATCAAAAATGGGTCGTTCGCATATCAAACGAACCAGCGCTTCATGACTTATCTTTTCCACAAAAAATTGGGACGAACAAATATTATAGGGAGCTTGTAGGGCCCCTCAAACATATGTACGGTCGGGAAAGGCTTTGAAGGGGGTTGAAATTTGTATAAAGCCCAGCCTCGACGGTGATGTATGCCCACAATAATACGTCAAGGGTGCACTCAAAAGATGTGTCTGATGGATAAGACAAAGAAAATGTTTGAATTTTTGAGAAAAAAAAAGTTTTCTTGGAGGGGTCTCGAACCCGGGACCCTTTGGTGCAGGATCCAGCACGCTAACCGCTTCGCCACCGAGGCTTGAGCGAAGTTTCGCCAAGGTAAACTGTGAACCGAACTCAGGAGAGGGGTAAATACCCCTTTTCTAAAGGCATCCACGTTTTAGCACATAAAACTGTCAAAACTTGATCAAAAATGGGTCGTTCGCATATCAAACGAACCAGCGCTTCATGACTTATCTTTTCCACACAAAATTGGGACGAAAAAATAACATAGGGAGCTTGTAGGGCCCCTCAAACATATGTACGGTCGGGAAAGGCTTTGAAGGGGGTTGAAATTTGTATAAAGCCCAGCCTCGACATGCCCACAATAATACGTCAAGGGTGCACACAAAAGATGTGTCTGATGGATAAGACAAAGAAAATGTTTGAATTTTTGAGAAAAAAAAAGTTTTCTTGGAGGGGTCTCGAACCCGGGATCCTTTGGTGGAGGATCCAGCACGCTAACCGCTTCGCCACCGAGGCTTGAGCGAAGTTTCGCCAAGGTAAACTGTGAACCGAACTCAGGAGAGGGGTAAATACCCCTTTTCTAAAGGCATCCACGTTTTAGCACATAAAACTGTCAAAACTTGATCAAAAATGGGTCGTTCGCATATCAAACGAACCAGCGCTTCATGACTTATCTTTTCCACACAAAATTGGGACGAAAAAATAACATAGGGAGCTTGTAGGGCCCCTCAAACATATGTACGGTCGGGAAAGGCTTTGAAGGGGGTTGAAATTTGTATAAAGCCCAGCCTCGACGGTGATATATGCCCACAATAATACGTCAAGGGTGCACACAAAAGATGTGTCTGATGGATAAGACAAAGAAAATGTTTGAATTTTTGAGAAAAAAAAAGTTTTCTTGGAGGGGTCTCGAACCCGGGATCCTTTGGTGGAGGATCCAGCACGCTAACCGCTTCGCCACCGAGGCTTGAGCGAAGTTTCGCCAAGGTAAACTGTGAACCGAACTCAGGAGAGGGGTAAATACCCCTTTTCTAAAGGCATCCACGTTTTAGCACATACAACTGTCAAAACTTGATCAAAAATGGGTCGTTCGCATATCAAACGAACCAGCGCTTCATGACTTATCTTTTCCACACAAAATTGGGACGAAAAAATAACAAAGGGAGCTTGTAGGGCCCCTCAAACATATGTACGGTCGGGAAAGGCTTTGAAGGGGGTTGAAATTTGTATAAAGCCCAGCCTCGACGGTGATATATGCCCACAATAATACGTCAAGGGTGCACACAAAAGATGTGTCTGATGGATAAGACCAAGAAAATGTTTGAATTTTTGAGAGAAAAAAAAGTTTTCTTGGAGGGGTCTCGAACCCGGGACCCTTTGGTGGAGGATCCAGCACGCTAACCGCTTCGCCACCGAGGCTTGAGCGAAGTTTCGCCAAGGTAAACTGTGAACCGAACTCCGGAGAGGGGTAAATACCCCTTTTCTAAAGGCATCTACGTTTTAGCACATAAAACTGTCAAAACTTGATCAAAAATGGGTCGTTCGCATATCAAACGAACCAGCGCTTCATGACTTATCTTTTCCACAAAAAATTGGGACGAACAAATATTATAGGGAGCTTGTAGGGCCCCTCAAACATTTGTACGGTCGGGAAGGGCTTTGAAGGGGGTTGAAATTTGTATAAAGCCCAGCCTCGACGGTGATGTATGCCCACAATAATACGTCAAGGGTGCACTCAAAAGATGTGTCTGATGGATAAGACCAAGAAAATGTTTGAATTTTTGAGAAAAAAAAAGTTTTCTTGGAGGGGTCTCGAACCCGGGACCCTTTGGTGGAGGATCCAGCACGCTAACCGCTTCGCCACCGAGGCTTGAGCGAAGTTTCGCCAAGGTAAACTGTGAACCGAACTCCGGAGAGGGGTAAATACCCCTTTTCTAAAGGCATCCACGTTTTAGCACATAAAACTGTCAAAACTTGATCAAAAATGGGTCGTTCGCATATCAAACGAACCAGCGCTTCATGACTTATCTTTTCCACACAAAATTGGGACGAAAAAATAACATAGGGAGCTTGTAGGGGCCCTCAAACATTTGTACGGTCGGGAAGGGCTTTGAAGGGGGTTGAAATTTGTATAAAGCCTAGCCTCGACGGTGATGTATGCCCACAATAATACGTCAAGGGTGCACTCAAAAGATGTGTCTGATGGATAAGACCAAGAAAATGTTTGAATTTTTGAGAGAAAAAAAAGTTTTCTTGGAGGGGTCTCGAACCCGGGACCCTTTGGTGGAGGATCCAGCACGCTAACCGCTTCGCCACCGAGGCTTGAGCGAAGTTTCGCCAAGGTAAACTGTGAACCGAACTCCGGAGAGGGGTAAATACCCCTTTTCTAAAGGCATCCACGTTTTAGCACATAAAACTGTCAAAACTTGATCAAAAATGGGTCGTTCGCATATCAAACGAACCAGCGCTTCATGACTTATCTTTTCCACACAAAATTGGGACGAAAAAATATTATAGGGAGCTTGTAGGGCCCCTCAAACATTTGTACGGTCGGGAAGGGCTTTGAAGGGGGTTGAAATTTGTATAAAGCCCAGCCTCGACGGCTATGTATGCCCACAATAATACGTCAAGGGTGCACTCAAAAGATGTGTCTGATGGATAAGACCAAGAAAATGTTTGAATTTTTGAGAAAAAAAACGTTTTCTTGGAGGGGTCTCGAACCCGGGACCCTTTGGTGGAGGATCCAGCACGCTAACCGCTTCGCCACCGAGGCTTGAGCGAAGTTTCGCCAAGGTAAGCTGTGAACCGAACTCAGGAGAGGGGTAAATACCCCTTTTCTAAAGGCATCCACGTTTTAGCACATAAAACTGTCAAAACTTGATCAAAAATAGGTCGTTCGCATATCAAACGAGCCAGCGCTTCATGACGCATCTTTTCCACACAACATTGGGACGAAAAAAATAATATAGGAAGCTTGTAGGGGCCCTCAAACATTTGTACGGTCAGGAAGGGCTTTGAAGGGGGTTGAAATTTGTATAAAGCCCAGCCTCGACGGTGATATATGCCCACAATAATACGTCAAGGGTGCACACAAAAGATGTGTCTGATGGATAAGACAAAGAAAATGTTTGAATTTTTGAGAAAAAAAAAGTTTTCTTGGAGGGGTCTCGAACCCGGGATCCTTTGGTGGAGGATCCAGCACGCTAACCGCTTCGCCACCGAGGCTTGAGCGAAGTTTCGCCAAGGTAAACTGTGAACCGAACTCAGGAGAGGGGTAAATACCCCTTTTCTAAAGGCATCCACGTTTTAGCACATAAAACTGTCAAAACTTGATCAAAAATGGGTCGTTCGCATATCAAACGAACCAGCGCTTCATGACTTATCTTTTCCACACAAAATTGGGACGAAAAAATAACATAGGGAGCTTGTAGGGCCCCTCAAACATATGTACGGTCGGGAAAGGCTTTGAAGGGGGTTGAAATTTGTATAAAGCCCAGCCTCGACGGTGATATATGCCCACAATAATACGTCAAGGGTGCACACAAAAGATGTGTCTGATGGATAAGACAAAGAAAATGTTTGAATTTTTGAGAAAAAAAAAGTTTTCTTGGAGGGGTCTCGAACCCGGGATCCTTTGGTGGAGGATCCAGCACGCTAACCGCTTCACCACCGAGGCTTGAGCGAAGTTTCGCCAAGGTAAACTGTGAACCGAACTCCGGAGAGGGGTAAATACCCCTTTTCTAAAGGCATCCACGTTTTAGCACATAAAACTGTCAAAACTTGATCAAAAATGGGTCGTTCGCATATCAAACGAACCAGCGCTTCATGACTTATCTTTTCCACACAAAATTGGGACGAAAAAATAACATAGGGAGCTTGTAGGGGCCCTCAAACATTTGTACGGTCGGGAAGGGCTTTGAAGGGGGTTGAAATTTGTATAAAGCCTAGCCTCGAAGGTGATGTATGCCCACAATAATACGTCAAGGGTGCACTCAAAAGATGTGTCTGATGGATAAGACCAAGAAAATGTTTGAATTTTTGAGAAAAAAAACGTTTTCTTGGAGGGGTCTCGAACCCGGGACCCTTTGGTGGAGGATCCGGCACGCTAACCGCTTCGCCACTGAGGCTTGAGCGAAGTTTCGCCAAGGTAAGCTGTGAACCGAACTCAGGAGAGGGGTAAATACCCCTTTTCTAAAGGCATCCACGTTTTAGCACATAAAACTGTCAAAACTTGATCAAAAATAGGTCGTTCGCATATCAAACGAACCAGCGCTTCATGACTTATCTTTTCCACACAAAATTGGGACGAAAAAATAACATAGGGAGCTTGTAGGGGCCCTCAAACATTTGTACGGTCGGGAAGGGCTTTGAAGGGGGTTGAAATTTGTATAAAGCCCAGCCTCGACGGTGATATATGCCCACAATAATACGTCAAGGGTGCACACAAAAGATGTGTCTGATGGATAAGACAAAGAAAATGTTTGAATTTTTGAGAAAAAAAAAGTTTTCTTGGAGGGGTCTCGAACCCGGGATCCTTTGGTGGAGGATCCAGCACGCTAACCGCTTCACCACCGAGGCTTGAGCGAAGTTTCGCCAAGGTAAACTGTGAACCGAACTCCGGAGAGGGGTAAATACCCCTTTTCTAAAGGCATCCACGTTTTAGCACATAAAACTGTCAAAACTTGATCAAAAATGGGTCGTTCGCATATCAAACGAACCAGCGCTTCATGACTTATCTTTTCCACACAAAATTGGGACGAAAAAATAACATAGGGATCTTGTAGGGGCCCTCAAACATTTGTACGGTCGGGAAGGGCTTTGAAGGGGGTTGAAATTTGTATAAAGCCTAGCCTCGAAGGTGATGTATGCCCACAATAATACGTCAAGGGTGCACTCAAAAGATGTGTCTGATGGATAAGACCAAGAAAATGTTTGAATTTTTGAGAAAAAAAACGTTTTCTTGGAGGGGTCTCGAACCCGGGACCCTTTGGTGGAGGATCCGGCACGCTAACCGCTTCGCCACTGAGGCTTGAGCGAAGTTTCGCCAAGGTAAGCTGTGAACCGAACTCAGGAGAGGGGTAAATACCCCTTTTCTAAAGGCATCCACGTTTTAGCACATAAAACTGTCAAAACTTGATCAAAAATAGGTCGTTCGCATATCAAACGAGCCAGCGCTTCATGACGCATCTTTTCCACACAACATTGGGACGAAAAAAATAATATAGGAAGCTTGTAGGGGCCCTCAAACATTTGTACGGTCGGGAAGGGCTTTGAAGGGGGTTGAAATTTGTATAAAGCCCAGCCTCGACGGTGATATATGCCCACAATAATACGTCAAGGGTGCACACAAAAGATGTGTCTGATGGATAAGACAAAGAAAATGTTTGAATTTTTGAGAAAAAAAAGTTTTCTTGGAGGGGTCTCGAACCCGGGATCCTTTGGTGGAGGATCCAGCACGCTAACCGCTTCGCCACCGAGGCTTGAGCGAAGTTTCGCCAAAGTAAACTGTGAACCGAACTCAGGAGAGGGGTAAATACCCCTTTTCTAAAGGCATCCACGTTTTAGCACATAAAACTGTCAAAACTTGATCAAAAATGGGTCGTTCGCATATCAAACGAACCAGCGCTTCATGACTTATCATTTCCACACAAAATTGGGACGAAAAAATAACATAGGGAGCTTGTAGGGCCCCTCAAACATATGTACGGTCGGGAAAGGCTTTGAAGGGGGTTGAAATTTGTATAAAGCCCAGCCTCGACATGCCCACAATAATACGTCAAGGGTGCACACAAAATATGTGTCTGATGGATAAGACAAAGAAAATGTTTGAATTTTTGAGAAAAAAAAAGTTTTCTTGGAGGGGTCTCGAACCCGGGATCCTTTGGTGGAGGATCCAGCACGCTAACCGCTTCGCCACCGAGGCTTGAGCGAAGTTTCGCCAAGGTAAACTGTGAACCGAACTCAGGAGAGGGGTAAATACCCCTTTTCTAAAGGCATCCACGTTTTAGCACATAAAACTGTCAAAACGTGATCAAAAATGGGTCGTTCGCATATCAAACGAACCAGCGCTTCATGACTTATCTTTTCCACACAAAATTGGGACGAAAAAATAACAAAGGGAGCTTGTAGGGCCCCTCAAACATATGTACGGTCGGGAAAGGCTTTGAAGGGGGTTGAAATTTGTATAAAGCCCAGCCTCGACGGTGATATATGCCCACAATAATACGTCAAGGGTGCACACAAAAGATGTGTCTGATGGATAAGACAAAGAAAATGTTTAGGGAAGGGCTTTGAAGGGGGTTGAAATTTGTATAAAGCCCAGCCTCGACGGTGATATATGCCCACAATAATACGTCAAGGGTGCACACAAAAGATGTGTCTGATGGATAAGACAAAGAAAATGTTTGAATTTTTGAGAAAAAAAAAGTTTTCTTGGAGGGGTCTCGAACCCGGGATCCTTTGGTGGAGGATCCAGCACGCTAACCGCTTCGCCACCGAGGCTTGAGCGAAGTTTCGCCAAGGTAAACTGTGAACCGAACTCAGGAGAGGGGTAAATACCCCTTTTCTAAAGGCATCCACGTTTTAGCACATAAAACTGTCAAAACTTGATCAAAAATGGGTCGTTCGCATATCAAACGAACCAGCGCTTCATGACTTATCTTTTCCACACAAAATTGGGACGAAAAAATAACATAGGGAGCTTGTAGGGCCCCTCAAACATATGTACGGTCGGGAAAGGCTTTGAAGGGGGTTGAAATTTGTATAAAGCCCAGCCTCGACGGTGATATATGCCCACAATAATACGTCAAGGGTGCACACAAAAGATGTGTCTGATGGATAAGACAAAGAAAATGTTTGAATTTTTGAGAGAAAAAAAAGTTTTCTTGGAGGGGTCTCGAACCCGGGACCCTTTGGTGGAGGATCCAGCACGCTAACCGCTTCGCCACCGAGGCTTGAGCGAAGTTTCGCCAAGGTAAACTGTGAACCGAACTCCGGAGAGGGGTAAATACCCCTTTTCTAAAGGCATCCACGTTTTAGCACATAAAACTGTCAAAACTTGATCAAAAATGGGTCGTTCGCATATCAAACGAACCAGCGCTTCATGACTTATCTTTTCCACACAAAATTGGGACGAAAAAATATTATAGGGAGCTTGTAGGGCCCCTCAAACATTTGTACGGTCGGGAAGGGCTTTGAAGGGGGTTGAAATTTGTATAAAGCCCAGCCTCGACGGCTATGTATGCCCACAATAATACGTCAAGGGTGCACTCAAAAGATGTGTCTGATGGATAAGACCAAGAAAATGTTTGAATTTTTGAGAAAAAAAACGTTTTCTTGGAGGGGTCTCGAACCCGGGACCCTTTGGTGGAGGATCCAGCACGCTAACCGCTTCGCCACCGAGGCTTGAGCGAAGTTTCGCCAAGGTAAGCTGTGAACCGAACTCAGGAGAGGGGTAAATACCCCTTTTCTAAAGGCATCCACGTTTTAGCACATAAAACTGTCAAAACTTGATCAAAAATAGGTCGTTCGCATATCAAACGAGCCAGCGCTTCATGACGCATCTTTTCCACACAACATTGGGACGAAAAAAATAATATAGGAAGCTTGTAGGGGCCCTCAAACATTTGTACGGTCGGGAAGGGCTTTGAAGGGGGTTGAAATTTGTATAAAGCCCAGCCTCGACGGTGATATATGCCCACAATAATACGTCAAGGGTGCACACAAAAGATGTGTCTGATGGATAAGACAAAGAAAATGTTTGAATTTTTGAGAAAAAAAAAGTTTTCTTGGAGGGGTCTCGAACCCGGGATCCTTTGGTGGAGGATCCAGCACGCTAACCGCTTCGCCACCGAGGCTTGAGCGAAGTTTCGCCAAGGTAAACTGTGAACCGAACTCAGGAGAGGGGTAAATACCCCTTTTCTAAAGGCATCCACGTTTTAGCACATAAAACTGTCAAAACTTGATCAAAAATGGGTCGTTCGCATATCAAACGAACCAGCGCTTCATGACTTATCTTTTCCACACAAATATGGGACGAAAAAATAACATAGGGAGCTTGTAGGGCCCCTCAAACATATGTACGGTCGGGAAAGGCTTTGAAGGGGGTTGAAATTTGTATAAAGCCCAGCCTCGACGGTGATATATGCCCACAATAATACGTCAAGGGTGCACACAAAAGATGTGTCTGATGGATAAGACAAAGAAAATGTTTGAATTTTTGAGAAAAAAAAAGTTTTCTTGGAGGGGTCTCGAACCCGGGATCCTTTGGTGGAGGATCCAGCACGCTAACCGCTTCACCACCGAGGCTTGAGCGAAGTTTCGCCAAGGTAAACTGTGAACCGAACTCCGGAGAGGGGTAAATACCCCTTTTCTAAAGGCATCCACGTTTTAGCACATAAAACTGTCAAAACTTGATCAAAAATGGGTCGTTCGCATATCAAACGAACCAGCGCTTCATGACTTATCTTTTCCACACAAAATTGGGACGAAAAATAACATAGGGAGCTTGTAGGGGCCCTCAAACATTTGTACGGTCGGGAAGGGCTTTGAAGGGGGTTGAAATTTGTATAAAGCCTAGCCTCGAAGGTGATGTATGCCCACAATAATACGTCAAGGGTGCACTCAAAAGATGTGTCTGATGGATAAGACCAAGAAAATGTTTGAATTTTTGAGAAAAAAAACGTTTTCTTGGAGGGGTCTCGAACCCGGGACCCTTTGGTGGAGGATCCGGCACGCTAACCGCTTCGCCACTGAGGCTTGAGCGAAGTTTCGCCAAGGTAAGCTGTGAACCGAACTCAGGAGAGGGGTAAATACCCCTTTTCTAAAGGCATCCACGTTTTAGCACATAAAACTGTCAAAACTTGATCAAAAATAGGTCGTTCGCATATCAAACGAACCAGCGCTTCATGACTTATCTTTTCCACACAAAATTGGGACGAACAAATAACATAGGGAGCTTGTAGGGGCCCTCAAACATTTGTACGGTCGGGAAGGGCTTTGAAGGGGGTTGAAATTTGTATAAAGCCCAGCCTCGACGGTGATATATGCCCACAATAATACGTCAAGGGTGCACACAAAAGATGTGTCTGATGGATAAGACAAAGAAAATGTTTGAATTTTTGAGAAAAAAAAAGTTTTCTTGGAGGGGTCTCGAACCCGGGATCCTTTGGTGGAGGATCCAGCACGCTAACCGCTTCACCACCGAGGCTTGAGCGAAGTTTCGCCAAGGTAAACTGTGAACCGAACTCCGGAGAGGGGTAAATACCCCTTTTCTAAAGGCATCCACGTTTTAGCACATAAAACTGTCAAAACTTGATCAAAAATGGGTCGTTCGCATATCAAACGAACCAGCGCTTCATGACTTATCTTTTCCACACAAAATTGGGACGAAAAAATAACATAGGGAGCTTGTAGGGGCCCTCAAACATTTGTACGGTCGGGAAGGGCTTTGAAGGGGGTTGAAATTTGTATAAAGCCTAGCCTCGAAGGTGATGTATGCCCACAATAATACGTCAAGGGTGCACTCAAAAGATGTGTCTGATGGATAAGACCAAGAAAATGTTTGAATTTTTGAGAAAAAAAACGTTTTCTTGGAGGGGTCTCGAACCCGGGACCCTTTGGTGGAGGATCCGGCACGCTAACCGCTTCGCCACTGAGGCTTGAGCGAAGTTTCGCCAAGGTAAGCTGTGAACCGAACTCAGGAGAGGGGTAAATACCCCTTTTCTAAAGGCATCCACGTTTTAGCACATAAAACTGTCAAAACTTGATCAAAAATAGGTCGTTCGCATATCAAACGAGCCAGCGCTTCATGACGCATCTTTTCCACACAACATTGGGACGAAAAAAATAATATAGGAAGCTTGTAGGGGCCCTCAAACATTTGTACGGTCGGGAAGGGCTTTGAAGGGGGTTGAAATTTGTATAAAGCCCAGCCTCGACGGTGATATATGCCCACAATAATACGTCAAGGGTGCACACAAAAGATGTGTCTGATGGATAAGACAAAGAAAATGTTTGAATTTTTGAGAAAAAAAAGTTTTCTTGGAGGGGTCTCGAACCCGGGATCCTTTGGTGGAGGATCCAGCACGCTAACCACTTCGCCACCGAGGCTTGAGCGAAGTTTCGCCAAAGTAAACTGTGAACCGAACTCAGGAGAGGGGTAAATACCCCTTTTCTAAAGGCATCCACGTTTTAGCACATAAAACTGTCAAAACTTGATCAAAAATGGGTCGTTCGCATATCAAACGAACCAGCGCTTCATGACTTATCATTTCCACACAAAATTGGGACGAAAAAATAACATAGGGAGCTTGTAGGGCCCCTCAAACATATGTACGGTCGGGAAAGGCTTTGAAGGGGGTTGAAATTTGTATAAAGCCCAGCCTCGACATGCCCACAATAATACGTCAAGGGTGCACACAAAAGATGTGTCTGATGGATAAGACAAAGAAAATGTTTGAATTTTTGAGAAAAAAAAAGTTTTCTTGGAGGGGTCTCGAACCCGGGATCCTTTGGTGGAGGATCCAGCACGCTAACCGCTTCGCCACCGAGGCTTGAGCGAAGTTTCGCCAAGGTAAACTGTGAACCGAACTCAGGAGAGGGGTAAATACCCCTTTTCTAAAGGCATCCACGTTTTAGCACATAAAACTGTCAAAACTTGATCAAAAATGGGTCGTTCGCATATCAAACGAACCAGCGCTTCATGACTTATCTTTTCCACACAAAATTGGGACGAAAAAATAACATAGGGAGCTTGTAGGGCCCCTCAAACATATGTACGGTCGGGAAAGGCTTTGAAGGGGGTTGAAATTTGTATAAAGCCCAGCCTCGACGGTGATATATGCCCACAATAATACGTCAAGGGTGCACACAAAAGATGTGTCTGATGGATAAGACAAAGAAAATGTTTAGGGAAGGGCTTTGAAGGGGGTTGAAATTTGTATAAAGCCCAGCCTCGACGGTGATATATGCCCACAATAATACGTCAAGGGTGCACACAAAAGATGTGTCTGATGGATAAGACAAAGAAAATGTTTGAATTTTTGAGAAAAAAAAAGTTTTCTTGGAGGGGTCTCGAACCCGGGATCCTTTGGTGGAGGATCCAGCACGCTAACCGCTTCGCCACCGAGGCTTGAGCGAAGTTTCGCCAAGGTAAACTGTGAACCGAACTCAGGAGAGGGGTAAATACCCCTTTTCTAAAGGCATCCACGTTTTAGCACATAAAACTGTCAAAAATTGATCAAAAATGGGTCGTTCGCATATCAAACGAACCAGCGCTTCATGACTTATCTTTTCCACACAAAATTGGGACGAAAAAATAACATAGGGAGCTTGTAGGGCCCCTCAAACATATGTACGGTCGGGAAAGGCTTTGAAGGGGGTTGAAATTTGTATAAAGCCCAGCCTCGACGGTGATATATGCCCACAATAATACGTCAAGGGTGCACACAAAAGATGTGTCTGATGGATAAGACAAAGAAAATGTTTGAATTTTTGAGAAAAAAAAGTTTTCTTGGAGGGGTCTCGAACCCGGGATCCTTTGGTGGAGGATCCAGCACGCTAACCGCTTCGCCACCGAGGCTTGAGCGAAGTTTCGCCAAGGTAAACTGTGAACCGAACTCCGGAGAGGGGTAAATACCCCTTTTCTAAAGGCATCCACGTTTTAGCACATAAAACTGTCAAAACTTGATCAAAAATGGGTCGTTCGCATATCAAACGAACCAGCGCTTCATGACTTATCTTTTCCACACAAAATTGGGACGAAAAAATAACATAGGGAGCTTGTAGGGGCCCTCAAACATTTGTACGGTCGGGAAGGGCTTTGAAGGGGGTTGAAATTTGTATAAAGCCTAGCCTCGACGGTGATGTATTGCCCACAATAATACGTCAAGGGTGCACTCAAAAGATGTGTCTGATGGATAGACCAAGAAAATGTTTGAATTTTTGAAGAGAAAAAAAAGTTTTCTTGGAGGGGTCTCGAACCCGGGACCCTTTGGTGGAGGATCCAGCACGCTGACCGCTTCGCCACCGAGGCTTGAGCCGAAGTTTCGCCAAGGTAAACTGTGAACCGAACTCAGGAGAGGGGTAAATACCCCTTTTCTAAAGGCATCCACGTTTTAGCACATAAAACTGTCAAAACTTGATCAAAAATGGGTCGTTCGCATATCAAACGAACCAGCGCTTCATGACTTATCTTTTCCACACAAATATTGGGACGAAAAAATAACAAAGGGAGCTTGTAGGGGCCCCTCAAACATAATGTACGGTCGGGAAAGGCTTTGAAGGGGGTTGAAATTTGTATAAAGCCCAGCCTCGACGGTGATATATGCCCACAATAATACGTCAAGGGTGCACACAAAAGATGTGTCTGATGGATAAGACAAAGAAAATGTTTGAATTTTTGAGAAAAAAAAAAGTTTTCTTGGAGGGGTCTCGAACCCGGGATCCTTTGGTGGAGGATCCAGCACGCTAACCGCTTCGCCACCGAGGCTTGAGCGAAGTTTCGCCAAGGTAAACTGTGAACCGAACTCCGGAGAGGGGTAAATACCCCTTTTCTAAAGGCATCCACGTTTAGCACATAAAACTGTCAAAACTTGATCAAAAATGGGTCGTTCGCATATCAACGAACCAGCGCTTCATGACTTATCTTTTCCACACAAAATTGGGGACGAAAAAATAACATAGGGAGCTTGTAGGAGCCCTCAAACATTTGTACGGTCGGGAAGGGCTTTGAAGGGGGTTGAAATTTGTATAAAGCCCAGCCTCGACGGTGATGTATGCCCACAATAATACGTCAAGGTGCACTCAAAAGATGTGTCTGATGGATAAGACCAAGAAAATGTTTGAATTTTTGAGAAAAAAAAAGTTTTCTTGGAGGGGTCTCGAACCCGGGACCCTTTGGTGGAGGATCCAGCACGCTAACCCGCTTCGCCACCGAGGCTTGAGCGAAGTTTCGCCAAGGTAAGCTGTGAACCGAACTCAGGAGAGGGGTAAATACCCCCTTTTCTAAAGGCATCCACGTTTTAGCACATAAAACTGTCAAAAACTTGATCAAAAATAGGTCGTTCGCATATCAAACGAGCCAGCGCTTCATGACGCATCTTTTCCACACAACATTGGGACGAAAAAAATAATATAGGAAGCTTGTAGGGGCCCTCAAACATTTGTACGGTCGGGAAGGGCTTTGAAGGGGGGTTGAAATTTGTATAAAGCCCAGCCTCGACGGTGATATATGCCCACAATAATACGTCAAGGGTGCACACAAAAGATGGTGTCTGATGGATAAGACAAAGAAAATGTTTGAATTTTTGAGAAAAAAAAAGTTTTCTTGGAGGGGTCTCGAACCCGGGATCCTTTGGTGGAGGATCCAGCACGCTAACCGCTTCGCCACCGAGCTTGAGCGAAGTTTCGCCAAGGTAAACTGTGAACCGAACTCCGGAGAGGGGTAAATACCCCTTTTCTAAAGGCATCCACGTTTTAGCACATAAAACTGTCAAAACTTGATCAAAAATGGGTCGTTCGCATATCAAACGAACCAGCGCTTCATGACTTATCTTTTCCACACAAAAATTGGGACGAAAAAAATAACATAGGGAGCTTGTAGGGCCCTCAAACATTTGTACGGTCGGGAGGGCTTTGAAGGGGGTTGAAATTTGTATAAAGCCTAGCCTCGACGGTGATGTATGCCCACAATAATACGTCAAGGGTGCACTCAAAAAGATGTGTCTGATGGATAAGACCAAGAAAATGTTTGAATTTTTGAGAGAAAAAAAAGTTTTCTTGGAGGGGTCTCGAACCCGGGACCCTTTGGTGGAGGATCCAGCACGCTAACCGCTTCGCCACCGAGGCTTGAGCGAAGTTTCGCCAAGGTAAGCTGTGAACCGAACTCAGGAGAGGGGTAAATACCCCTTTTCTAAAGGCATCCACGTTTTAGCACATAAAACTGTCAAAACTTGATCAAAAAGGGGTCGTTCGCATATCAAACGAACCAGCGCTTCATGACTTATCTTTTCCACACAAAATTGGGACGAAAAAATAACATAGGGAGCTTGTAGGAGCCCTCAAACATTTGTACGGTCGGGGAAGGGCTTTGAAGGGGGTTGAAATTTGTATAAAGCCCAGCCTCGACGGTGATGTATGCCCACAATAATACGTCAAGGGTGCACTCAAAAGATGTGTCTGATGGATAAGACCAAGAAATGTTTGAATTTTTGAGAAAAAAAAAGTTTTCTTGGAGGGGTCCTCGAACCCGGGACCCTTTAGGTGGAGGATCCAGCACGCTAACCGCTTCGCCACCGAGGCTTGAGCGAAGTTTCGCCAAGGTAAGCTGTGAACCGAACTCAGGAGAGGGGTAAATACCCCTTTTCTAAAGGCATCCACGGTTTTAGCACATAAAACTGTCAAAACTTGATCAAAAATGGGTCGTTCGCATATCAAACGAGCCAGCGCTTCATGACGCATCTTTTCCACACAACATTGGGGACGAAAAAAATAATATAGGAAGCTTGTAGGGGCCCTCCAAACATTTGTACGGTCGGGAAGGGCTTTGAAGGGGGTTGAAATTTGTATAAAGCCCAGCCTCGACGGTGATATATGCCCACAATAATACGTCAAGGGTGCAACACAAGATGTGTCTGATGCATAAGACAAAGAAAATGTTTGAATTTTTGAGAAAAAAAAAGTTTTCTTGGAGGGGTCTCGAACCCGGGATCCTTGGTGGAGGATCCAGCACGCTAACCGCTTCGCCACCGAGGCTTTAGCGAAGTTTCGCCAAAGTAAACTGTGAAACCGAACTCAGGAGAGGGGTAAATACCCCTTTTCTAAAGGCATCACGTTTTAGCACATAAAAATGTCAAAACTTGATCAAAAATGGGTCGTTCGCATATCAACGAACCAGCGCTTCATGACTTATCATTTCCACACAAAATTTGGGACGAAAAAATAACATAGGGAGCTTGTAGGGCCCCTCAAACATATGTACGGTCGGGAAAGGCTTTGAAGGGGGTTGAAATTTGTATAAAGCCCAGCCTCGACATGGCCCACAATAATACGTCAAGGGTGCACACAAAAGATGTGTCTGATGGATAAGACCAAGAAAATGTTTGAATTTTTGAGAAAAAAAAGTTTTCTTGGAGGGGTCTCGAACCCGGGATCCTTTGGTGGAGGATCCAGCACGCTAACCGCTTCGCCACCGAGGCTTGAGCGAAGTTTCGCCAAGGTAAACTGTGAACCGAACTCCGGAGAGGGGTAAATACCCCTTTTCTAAAGGCATCCACGTTTTAGCACATAAAACTGTCAAAACTTGATCGAAAATGGTTCGTTCGCATATCAAACGAACCAGCGCTTCATGGACTTATCTTTTCCACACAAAATTGGGACGAAAAAATAACATAGGGAGCTTGTAGGGGCCCTCAAACATTTGTACGGTCGGGAAGGGCTTTGAAGGGGGTTGAAATTTGTATAAAGCCTAGCCTCGACGGTGATGTATGCCCACAATTAATACGTCAAGGGTGCACTCAAAAGATGTGTCTGATGGATAAGACCAAGAAAATGTTTGAATTTTTGAGAGAAAAAAAAGTTTCTTGGAGGGGTCTCGAACCCGGGACCCTTTGGTGGAGGGATCCAGCACGCTAACCGCTTCGCCACCGAGGCTTGAGCGGAAGTTTCCGCCAAGGTAAACTGTGAACCGAACTCCGGAGAGGGGTAAATACCCCTTTTCTAAAGGCATCCACGTTTTAGCACATAAAACTGTCAAAACTTGATCAAAAATGGGTCGTTCGCATATCAAACGAACCAGCGCTTCATGACTTATCTTTTCCACAAAAAATTGGGACGCAAAAAATATTATAGGGAGCTTGTAGGGCCCCTCAAACATTGTACGGTCGGGAAGGGCTTTGAAGGGGGTTGAAATTTGTATAAAGCCCAGCCTCGACGGTGATGTATGCCACAATAATACGTCAAGGGTGCACTCAAAAGATGTGTCTGATGGATAAGACCAAGAAAATGTTTGAATTTTTGAGAAAAAAAACGTTTTCTTGGAGGGGTCTCGGAACCCGGGACCCTTTGGTGGAGGATCCAGCACGCTAACCGCTTCGCCACCGAGGCTTGAGCGAAGTTTCGCCAAGGTAAGCTGTGAACCGAACTCAGGAGAGGGGTAAACTACCCCTTTTCTAAAGGCATCCACGTTTTAGCACATAAAACTGTCAAAACTTGATCAAAAATGGGTCGTTCGCATATCAAACGAACCAGCGCTTCATGACTTATCTTTTCCACACAAAATTGGGACGAAAAAAATAACATAGGGAGCTTGTAGGAGCCCTCAAACATTTGTACGGTCGGGAAGGGCTTTGAAGGGGTTGAAATTTGTATAAAGCCCAGCCTCGACGGTGATGTATGCCCACAATAATACGTCAAGGGTGCACTCAAAAGATGTGTCTGATGGATAAGACCAAGAAAATGTTTGAATTTTTGAGAAAAAAAAAAGTTTTCTTGAGGGGTCTCGAACCCGGGACCCTTTGGTGGAGGATCCAGACACGCTAACCGCTTCCGCCACCGAGGCTTGAGCGAAGTTTCGCCAAGGTAAGCTGTGAACCGAACTCAGGAGAGGGGTAAATACCCCTTTTCTAAAGGCATCCACGTTTTAGCACATAAAACTGTCAAAACTTGATCAAAAATAGGTCGTTCGCATATCAAACGAGCCAGCGCTTCATGACGCATCTTTTCCACACAACATTGGGACGAAAAAAATAATATAGGAAGCTTGTAGGGCCCTCAAACATTTGTACGGTCGGGAAGGGCTTTGAAGGGGGTTGAAATTTGTATAAAGCCCAGCCTCGACGGTGATATATGCCCACAATAATACGTCAAGGGTGCACACAAAAGATGTGTCTGATGGATAAGACAAAGAAAATGTTTGAATTTTTGAGAAAAAAAAAGTTTTCTTGGAGGGGGTCTCGTACCCGGGATCCTTTGGTGGAGGATCCAGCACGCTAACCGCTTCGCCACCGAGGCTTGAGCGAAGTTTCGCCAAAGTAAACTGTGAACCGAACTCAGGAGAGGGGTAAATACCCCTTTTCTAAAGGCACTCCACGTTTTAGCACATAAAACTGTCAAAACTTGATCAAAAATGGGTCGTTCAGCATATCAAACGAACCGGCGCTTCATGACTTATCTTTTCCACACAAAATTGGGACGAAAAAATAACATAGGGAGCTTGTAGGGGCCCTCAAACATTTTGTACGGTCGGGAAGGGCTTGAAGGGGGGTGAAATTTGTATAAAGCCTAGCCTCGACGGTGATGTATGCCCACAATAATACGTCAAGGGTGCACTCAAAAGATGTGTCTGATGGATAAGACCAAGAAAATGTTTGAATTTTTGAGAGAAAAAAAAGTTTTCTTGGAGGGGTCTCGAACCCGGGACCCTTTGGTGGAGGATCCAGCACGCTAACCGCTTCGCCACCGAGGCCTGAGCGAAGTTTCGCCAAGGTAAACTGTGAACCGAACTCCGGAGAGGGGTAAATAACCCCTTTTCTAAAGGCATCCACGTTTAGCACATAAAACTGTCAAAACTTGATCAAAAATGGGTCGTTCGCATATCAAACGAACCAGCGCTTCATGACTTATCTTTTCCACACAAAATTGGGACGAAAAAAATATTATAGGGAGCTTGTAGGGCCCCTCAAACATTTGTACGGTCGGGAAGGGCTTTGAAGGGGTTGAAATTTGTATAAAGCCCAGCCTCGACGGTGATGTATGCCCACAATAATACGTCAAGGGTGCACTCAAAAGATGTGTCTGATGGATAAGACCAAGAAAACTGTTTTTTTTTTC